>CAJVGC010000589.1:28802989-29403643 GCA_910822075.1 Senecio squalidus
GGGAAAAATTTATGGATCATTTGAAGAGAGTTTCAGAATTTATAAAGAGTATGCAATAAAGTCGGGATTTGATATAAATTATCATCATCAAAAAAAACAAAAGTGGAATGATTAAGACCAAGTATATTCGTTGCAACAAAACATGGTGATCCTCCAAGTATAATATCAACACGTTGATCCAGAAATAGTGGGAAGCTTAAAAGAAAATGACTTTCCAGGTAACAGGAGCAATGCTCATATCATGATTAAACTTGTAGATTGTACTAGCATATATAAGCTGCACCTCTTTGTTGAAGAACACAACCACCCCGTTGAACCCTATAGAGTAATAGGCATCTTTCTAAGGAAAATAGAAATTAGGTATGCCAGAATTGATGTTTATGAAACAAATGGCAGACTCAAATTATGGGGCAACAGTTTCTTACAATTTAATTGTAATACAAAAGGGGGTTATTCGAGTGGGACGAAAACTGATTTCAAAAACTTCAAAAGGGATTTGAATGTTTTTATTGGAGAAAGTGATGCTCAAATGCTTGTCACCAAACTCACAAACAGAGAAGAATATGTGAAAGACTTCAGCTTCTCCTGTGATATAAAAAACAGCGAGTTAGAATGTTTCTTTTGGGCAGATGAAACAGCAAAAGCAAACTACAAAGAATTTGGTGATATAATTTCTTTTGACGCAACTTATTTGTACAAACAGGTATATTATAACTTAGATCTTTTTTTTTTTTTTTTAAAGAAATTGTAAATTTGATAATCACATGTGATTTTAATGATTTATAGGTACAGTATGATATTTGTTCCATTCACTGCGATCGATAATCACAAAAAGTGTGTTACAATTGGTGCTGGTATGCTGAGAAATGAAACTACAGAAACATACATTTGGCTGCTAAAGGCATTCTTAGACGCCTTCAAGAAGCAACCAAGAATAATATAACCGATCAAGATCCGAAAAGAGCAATTGCAACTGTTTTTCCAGAAACAAAGCATCGACTTTGCATGTGGCATATCGTCACAAAATTCACAGTTAAGGTACAAAAAAAAAATTATTTTTGTGTTTACAGGTTATTAGAATTTTATTAATTTTATATTCAACGAATTATAAAGGTAAATCACATGTGATTAGTGCCTTAATACCTTAATACATTTAAGGTTCTTAAAAATTTTGTAGTTAACAAAGTATAAATAAAAATCACCTGTGATTTAGTGCCTTAATACTTTATTTTTTCAATTACTGCCTAGTACATTTGGTGCCATAGTATGGAGATGTAAAATGTAACCATATGTTTATTAAATCACCGGTGATATTAAGAACTTTATTCTTGTTTTTATTCATATATAAAACTGATATGTTCATAACTTATTTTATTTACTACAGATTGATAGAAACCATAATCGACCACACTAATTTCAGACCGAGACTCCATCAACTGATATGGAAACAGATATCGAAGTTTTTGAACAAAAATGGATTTCTTTATTACAAGAATTTAATCTAGAAGATAACGTTTGGCTGGCAAAATTGTTTGAGATAAGATCAACTTGGATTCCGCTTACTTCATTGAATATGAAATGTGCGGTTTAATGAGAACAACATCACGATCAGAAAGTGAGAATTCCTTGTTTAATCACTTCACAAGTTATGGATCAACACTCATCAATTTTATGAATCTCTTGAATCTGCAATGGAGAAGCAGAGACATGAACAAGAAATTTTAGATCATCAAACATTGAGCAAAACACCAAAATTGATAACAAGATGGCCAATCGAGGAACATGCAAGAAATATTTACACAAAAGAAATATTTTTTTTGGTACAAGAAGAAATTGATAGTTCTCTTTGGTGGTGCTCCCAAATTTCAATCACTACAGAAGAAGGTTGTGAGATTATGATGATTAAAGAAAGAACAAAAGACAAACAACAGAATTACAGAGCTAAAACAAAAGGAAAGGAACGAAAGGATGTGACCCGTTTTCTGAGATAGGCGCAACGGAAATTCAACTTCAAGTTAAAAAAGAAGCAACATTTAAGGTATGTAATTACTAAACATCACCTTTTATTTATAGTAAATCTTAATATGTTGATGTTTATTATATTAATACCTGTGATTTATATTAGTTTAATGCTTAGTATGTGATTACTAAACATCACCTTTTATTTTATAGTAATCTTAGTATGTTGATGTTATTTTATAGTAATCACCTGTGATCATAATAGATTTTATATTACAGGTCAAACATAACATAGCGGATGAAACTTACGTTTGTACCTGTAATCACTTTGTACGTTGTGGAATACTCTGTAGACATATATTCTGTGTTTTACAATCATGTGGCATAGACGAAATACCAGAAAAGTATATAACAAGACGTTGGAAAAGAGACTTAATTCCACCTAGTGTTAGGAACAAAACGCATAGATATGAAGGTAATTTAACCGAAAAATAGCTATGCAACTTTCTACACTGCGGCATGCTTCATTCGCTAGTTTCTGGCATTTTTCGGTTAAATTACCTTCATATCTATGCGTTTTGTTCCTAACACTAGGTGGAATTAAGTCTCTTTTCCAACGTCTTGCTATATACTTTTCTGGTATTTCGTCTATGCCACATGATTGTAAACACAGAATATATGTCTACAGAGTATTCCACAACGTACAAAGTGGATACAGGTACAAACGTAAGTTTCATCCCGCTATGTTATGTTTGACCTGTAATATAAAATCTATTATGATCACAGGTGATTACTATAAAATAACATCAACATACTAAGATTACTATAAAATAAAAGGTGATGTTTAGTAATCACATACTAAGGCATTAAACTAATATAAATCACAAGGGTGATTAATATAATAACATCAACATTATTAAGATTTACTATAAATAAAAGGTGATGTTAGTAATTACATACCTTAAATGTTGCTTCTTTTTTAACTTGAAGTTGAATTTCTGTTGCGCCTATCTCAGAAAACGGGTCAACATCCTTTCGTTCCTGGTTTTTTCCTTTTCCTTTTGTTTTAGCTCTGCAATTCTGTTGTTTGTCTTTTGTTCTTTCTCTAATCATCATAATCTCACAACCTTCTTCTGTAGTGATTGAAATTTGGGAGCGCAAATAAAGAGAATTATCAATTTCTTCTTGTACCAAAAAAAATATTTCCTTGGTGTAAACATTTCTTGCATGTTCCTCGATTGGCCATCTTGTTTTCAATTTTGGTGTTTTGCTCAATGTTTGATGATCTAAAATTTCTTGTTCATGTCTCTGCTTCTCCATTGCAGATTCAAAGAGATTCATAAAATTGATGAGTGTTGATCCATAACTTGTGAAGTGATTAAAGAAGGAATTCTCACTTTCTGATCGTGATGTTGTTCTCATTAAACCGCACATTTCATAATCAATGAAGTAAGCGGGAATCCAAGTTGATCTTATCTCAAACAATTTTGCCAGCCAAACGTTGTCTTCTAGGTCAAATTCTTGCAATAAAGAAATCCATTTTCGTTCAAAAACTTCAGGTTTATGATATCCGTTCCATATCAGTTGATGGAGTCTCGGTCTGAAATTAGTGTTGTCGATTATGTTTCTATCAATCTGTAGTAAATAAAATAAGTTATTGAACATATCAGTTTTATATATGAATAAAAACAAGAATAAAGTTCTAAAATCACCGGTGATTAATAAACATATGGTTACATTTTACATCTCCATACTAAGCCACCAAATGTACTAAGGCATTAATTCACAAAATTAAGGTATTAAGGCACTAAATCACAGGTGATTTTTATTTATACTTTGTTAACTACAAAATTTTTAAGAACCTTAAATGTATTAAGGTATTAAGGCACAAAATCACAGGTGATTTTCCTTTATAATTTGTTGAATATAAAATTTAATAAAATTTTAATAACATGTAAACACAAAAATAAATTTTTTTTTTGTACCTTAACTGTGAATTTTGTGACGATATGCCACATGCAAAGTCGATGCTTTGTTTCTGGAAAAACAGTTGCAATTGCTCTTTTCATTGCAGGATCTTGATCGGTTAATATTATTCTTGGTTGCTTCTTGAAGGCGTCTAAGAATGCCTTTAGTAGCCAAATGTATGTTTCTGTAGTTTCATTTCTCAGCATACCAGCACCAATTGTAACACACTTTTTGTGATTATCGATCGCAGTGAATGGAACAAATATCATACTGTACCTATAAATCATTAAAATCACATGTGATTATCAAATTTACAATTTCTTTAAAATAAAAAAAAAAAGATTTAAGTTATAATATACCTGTTTGTACAATAAGTTGCGTCAAAAGAAATTATATCACCAAATTCTTTGTAGTTTGCTTTTGCTGTTTCATCTGCCCAAAAGAAACATTCTAACTCGCTGTTTTTTATATCACAGGAGAAGCTGAAGTCTTTCACATATTCTTCTCTGTTTGTGAGTTTGGTGACAAGCATTTGAGCATCACTTTCTCCAATAAAAACATTCAAATCCCTTTTGAAGTTTTTGAAATCAGTTTTCGTCCCACTCACATGTGAATAACCCCCTTTTGTATTACAATATAAATTGTAAGAAACTGTTGCCCCATAATTTGAGTCCGCCATTTGTTTCATAAACATCAATTCTGGCATACCTAATTTTCTATTTTCCTTAGAAAGATGCCTATACTCTATTGGGTTCAATGGGTGGTTGTGTTCTTCAACAAAGAGGTGCAGCTTATATGTGGTAGTACAATCTACAAGTTTAAGCATGATATGAGCATTGCATCCTGTTACCTGGAAAGTCGATTTTCTTTTAAGCTTCCCACTATTTTCTGGATCCAACGTGTTGATATTTATACTTGGAGGTGCACCATGTTTGTTGCAACGAATATACTTGGTCTTAATGATTCCACTTTTTGTTTTTTTTGATGATGATAATTTTATATCAAATCCCGACTTTATTGCATACTCTTTATAAATTCTGAAACACTCTTCAAATGATCCATAATTTTTTCCCCTAATTGGTTTGTCGTCATCTTTAACATAAGGTAACCAATATCGAGAACCACCAGGAGTCTCTATGTTGTTGTTATCATTTGAAGATGCTGTTGGAGTGCTGTAGTGTGAACCTGTAAAGTCAAAGGTAATTTACATCAACATACTAATCCATATTAATAACAAAATCACCGGTGATTATTAACCATTTGGTGGCATTTTACATGAACAATCTAAGGCACATTATTTACAAAATCACCGGTGATTTCTACTTGTACCCAAGTCACTGAAGAACCTAAACAACTTTTAGTTGGTTCAATTGTTAACAACAACGTTAAACCTTTTTTATAAACCATGCGTAGTTGCTACAACGGATTTAAATATTGCTCAAAACACCCATCAAATGTTTTTTTGTTCAAAGAAGTACAACTACAGTCACTTTATTAAACAAAATTATATGTAATCACCGGTGATTACTAAACATATATGTTTAAACATTCTAAACTAAATTTACATACACAAACTAAACAAAATTATATGTAATCACCGGTGATTACTAAACATATATTTTTAAACATACTAAACTAAATTAATACATATTTAGTAATCACATACTAAGGCATTAAACTAATAAAATCACATGTGATTACTTACTTTCCAGTATCTGGTTATTGATGTTGTTTTCGTTGTCATTATTTTCCAAATTATTGTTGGTTGTTGAATCCCCTCTTTCTTCAATAGTTTCTTCTGAAATTAGCGTCATTATCTGCAATTAAAAAAAAAAAAATCAGATCTAAGAATCGATTGTTAAAATATCCTTCAATCGATTGTTAAAAAAAAAAATCGGATCTAAGAATCGATTGTCAAACCTTCAATTGATTGTTAAAATTCGGATTACAATTGATTGTTAAAATTCTGTTTGAAAAATTGATCGAGATTCAATGAGGTATACTTTTTGTTTCTTTGTTCTTTAAGCGCGTGGCTATGAATGAGTTAAAAAAAAAAATAAAAGGTAAAAAGACCATATTACCCCTCCGTGTGTTTGATGGGTTAATGAAATTGTGTGGCTGGGAGGGTGATCTCTGGATCTCTAGCAAAAAGAGGATCTCTATTGAACCCTCCCCTATATATATATATATATATATATATATATATATATATATATATATATATATATATATATATATATATATATATATATATATATATATATATATATTCATCACCACTTTGAGCTATTAACTTTAAACAATTGTTATAAAACAATCATCATCGGAACTGTCAACAATTGTAGTTGAGATTCCGCCGATGACCTACTGATATAATAAAACTTTAGATATTTATTTATTAACAACTTATTTATAATGATTATGATTATACAGTTGGAAAGTTTTCTTGTTTACAAAAAGGATCCAATAAGTTGAAATCATAGAAGAGTAAAGCTGCCCATTTTTGTCTTCTTTCTTTTTCCCCACAGCGACGCCCCCAGTTTCCTCGCCGACATCCTTAGACCTCCCTCCGCCGTCGTAATTAGGTGACTCCACACCACCACCACCACCACCAAGTATGGATTTTGAAGACGGCGTCATCCTCCACGAAGGTACTGGATCTGGACCCGTTTTGAAGACGGCGTCATCCTCCACAAACGGCACCGTCAACCGTCGTCGTCTTCTCAATAATCCGCCATGGAAGCTCTCAGATCTCCCTCTCCAAACCCTCCAAATTCAAGAACTTCACCACCATTTCTCCATCTCCGGTTTCAACCGAACCCGAAAGCGAAAGCGTTAATGAAGACGAGAAATTCGACGTAGTCATCGATCACATTTTTAATGGAATGGAAAGTGACTATGGTTTAGTAACGATGATGGTGGTGGTGGTTTCCATTGTTTAAGTGTATGTGTGAGTGTATTTTCTTTTTTTATCAAATGTATGTGATTTATAAGAAATGATGAATATGAAAATTTGTAAAATAATGGTGATTCAAGGGATGGGATCCAGTTTGGTGTTTGTTTGGTTATTTATAGTATCTTTATTTATTATAAAACAAATAAAAAGAAGAAAAAAAAAATAATAAAAATTACAAAAACGGTTCTTTGCGAATAAGACAAAAAGGGTAAATTGGTCATTATAATATAACTAACGGAATTGAGTTAACCCTAACGGACCAAAGGACTGTCCGTGTGCAAAGATTCCAAATAAAGGCCTAGCCATGTAATTATCCAAAATTTAGGACTGAAAGTGCCATTTGGGTATAAGGTTAAGGACCATCCGTGTAATTAACTCAATAATCTGAATATGCACGCACTAAATATAGCATATATCAATGACAAAAACAAACAAGTTTGCAATTACGAAAAACGATTAATAGACAGATGACGTCAATTTTGTGTAATCTTCTTCATATAATTTAACGAGTTATGTTTTTTTCTAGAAAAAAATTAAGTAGACTCGTGAAAGGAAAAAGAAGAGATAAAACAATGGAACATGTGATCACAAGTTGCAGTACGTGCAACAAATTTGAAATATTAGTGGTCAATTAAAATAAAATGGTCACGAGGCTTTTCATTGAAGTATCACATTTTAAGAGTTAATTACACGGATGGTCCTTATCCTATTATTCAAATGGCACTTTCAGTCCTAAATTTTGGATAATTACATGGCTAAGCCTTTATTTGGAATCTTTGCACACGGACAGTCCTTTGTTCCGTTAGCGTTAACTCAATTATGTTAGTTTTAGCAAAATGACCTTATAACCCTTTTTGTCTTATTCATTCCATGTGAATCAGAAATCTTTATCCTAATCCAACATTTCTATCTTCTACTTTACTATTTTTTTTTTCAAATTCACAGAAATCTTTATCCTAATCCAAGATTTCTATCTTCTACTTTTCGTGCACAAAACCAGATATGGATGCTGATATACCATCACCCATGGAACAACCGACTGACCGAACAGATGCGCAGTTGGGGACTCAACCTACTGACCCAGATGGTAATATGACTAAAGCCGATACAAGTGGTCAACAAAAGAATATGGCTATAGATGTGAGATGGGAACAAACTAATGTCATTAGTGGTAGGGAAGCTATTGATTTAATTGGATCGTTTGATAGTTACCCTAAACCAAGTTACAAAAGCTCTTTAAACTACGCTGCAAATAAGGTTGATCATCCGTCACCCCTGTTAGATCTTTCATTGAGAAGATCGCATCCAAGTAGCTCGGTTAATCAGTTCAGTGATGACAGGCACATATTAAAACAATCTGATGTGTCAGCATTCTCGCGCTACATTAACAGGACACAACCACCACTAACCTCAGGATCTGTTAATTAGCATTTCCAATCAACAAAAAGATTGTGAAACCAATTCTAATAAACCGATATCCATGAATCCCATCGAGTATATTTCTGATACCCGCAGTGCACCAGTCGGAAGTTCTCAACATAACGTGATCAGTCAACATGGGCAAGGCGAAAGTCAAAGTCAAATTCCGTTACAAAAGGAGAGAGTATTTCCTGTTCCAGTTCCATATAGAGGTGTACAATTTGAGAACCTCGGTACCACTTACGGTTCTGTATTGCCGCCTCCATTTTTCATGGAAGGGAATAATACAACAGAAGTTCATGAAGATATGGGACATATGTCTTCAGCCACAGAATTTACTATTATGATGAATATTTGAAGATGGAATAGTTTGACAAATATCATACAAATTTTATTAGCTAAAGTACAAGTCAATATAGCATGATGTATATGGATTTGGTGATAAATGATTTGGTAAAAAGCACTACCTTTTTTAAATTCTCTCTTTTGACAAATATTGTACAAATTTTAGTAGCTAAAGTACAAGTTTTTTTTTTTTGTGATATGAGTTAAAAAAAAGAAAAGTTTGGAATAATAATTACACGGATGGTCCTTTGCGAATAAGACAAAAAGGGTAAATTAGTCATTTTGCTAAAACTAACAGAATTGAGTTAACGCTAACGGAACAAAGGACTGTCCGTGTGCAAAGATTCCAAATAAAGGCCTAGCCATGTAATTATCCAAAATTTAGGACTGAAAGTGCCATTTGGATATAAGGATAAGGACCATCCGTGTAATTAACTCCACATTTTAAATATTGAAGGTATTAAAAATATCCTACTAGTAAAATAAAAGAACAAAAATAGTAACAAAAACAGTTATCCATTTTCTCTAATATATGTAAGGACCAAAGTACTTGCTATATAACAAAAAAAGTCCATCAACAATTAAAAAAGTTTTAAAACATAATGCTCAATTGACTATGTTATGAACAACCATGTTCGTCGATCTTTTGACAAATATCTAGCCATAAACTCGCAACCTGTAAGAGTTGTCTATTCATCGGAAGTGCAATCTCTAACGTTGCTTGAAAACACTCCCTTTCCTCTAGCTAGGTGTTGTTTTTGTTAGGAAGTACCGGAAAAAGAAAATTAGAACCTTAAAATGACAATGTGCTTCTTAAATAATCAAAGCTTAAGAGAATATATAACATTAGAAAAAACATGATTCACCTTATCTATTGCTCAAACATATATCATGACGCATGACTGATGTGAGGCGCGAGTTTTTAGTTAAAAATATTAAGACTAAAATCAAGATGCAAGCAGAAGTGACTAGTAAGAATTCAGATTGATTCTAGTTAAAATTTCGTACTTGAAAACCAAAAAACTAAAATATGAAAACATTTGCACATATATTGTTTTGTTGATCCAGCTTGTCCCATACACAATATAATATCCTAGTTACCAAAATAAAAGATTCATTAACTCATTCATTCACGCCAAGTTAGATGTTGACAAATATTTATTCACATTAGTTTGTTTCTGCTTACGTATACCAAATCAAATGACAAACGTCATAAACCCATATTAGATTTTATCAATATATTTGCCATGTAGTAAGTAGTAACATGCAAGCAGCATCTTCAAAGTATATAAAAGTTCAAAAAAATATATATGTGTCAAATTGTCAATTGTCAATAAGATAGTCACGAGCAAGTTTACCTTTTTTACCCTAAAAAGTACTTGTATGTCACTATTTGAAATTTTACCCAATTGGAGCTAGGAAAGCATCTATATATAAATACATATACACAGAATAACAAATCTATATGTACCAATACCTTATATTCATACAAAAAAGGGTGTAATATTGTATCCATATCAATATAGCATGTCGTTCTCAATTGAAGCTTTAGCAATGGCGGGTGTAGACTACAACGAATGGGGTATGGATTTTGAGGAGTGGGAGCGTATAGAGATCGGACCTCCTCCACCTCATTTATACTTTGACGATTATGAAGAACATAAAGATGAATATGAAAGTGAAGAAGATGAAAGTGATGTAGAAGTCGTTATTATTCCAAGAGTCGAAAACCACCTAGAAGATGTTTTGGATGAAAGAAATGAGGGAGGCGGTGATAATTTTCAAATGCAATCGCCAAAAGGTTATAATAAATTTGTGAATCATGAGCAAGGTATTAAGCGATTGAAGATGGTGGTTATTGTGATAATGGTGATTAGATTTCTGAGGAGGCAAATTCTTTGAAACATTAGTAGTGTTTAGGCCCGACCCTGACATTTCGGAGGCCTAGTGCAAAAAAATAAAAGAGACCTTATAAAAGGTATTAAGCGATTGAAGATGGTGGTTATTGTGATAATGGTGATTAGATTTCTGAGGAGGCAAATTCTTTGAAACATTAGTAGTGTTTAGGCCCGACCCTGACATTTCGGAGGCCTGGTGCAAAAAAATAAAAGAGATCTTATAAAATTTATAATAAATACTTTTCATTATAATAAACACGAGTTACATTATTATTTTCTAAACATCGATCTTCTACCATTTTCTGAAGCAAATTCATTTGTTATACTGTCATAATCAATATTATCAAGAAACTCGTTCTCAATTTAAATTAAAGTCAATGCATTTAATCTCTCTTGAGACATGGTCGACCGCAAATAAGATTTTAAGAGTTTTAGTTTAGAAACACTTCTTTTCGTGGATGCAACAGTAATGGGAATAGTCAACAATATTCTGTATGCCAAACAAGAAACCGGATAAGTGTTTAACCGTTTCAAAAATTAAGTATTGAGTTGGCTGTGTCGTGTTCGACAGGCAAATTCTTTTGTAACAATTCCAGTTCGTTGACTAAATCATCACCATCAATGTCTGAGATATCAACATTTTGTAACCTCTTTTCAAGATTTTTGCAACTTGCCTTTAATTCATCAGTATCCAGTGACTTCAACTTTTCAGGTGTGAATAAAAAACCAAAAATGCCTTCATACTGTTTGTATTGCTCAAATCTTTTCTCCAGAGAAATAATAGAATGATCAACTATGTACACAAAATAGTGAATCTTAAATGATTCTTGAGGTGAAAGTTCATTTACTTGTTATGCTGATTCAGTGACACTTTCGTCAAAATGTCTTTTCTTAATAAATTTTCTTTTATTTTTATTTTCAACAAAACACCGGTTCAATTCCTAAATCGGAAGCTATAGATCGGTCAGAATCTAAAGCCTTCTCAAACCCATGTTCTCGGTAGTTTTTAAAAAAATCAATAAGTGTCCCCACACCACTCATTGCCTCATCAATACGCATGGTTTCAGATTGAAGTTGTTTGCGCAGATTATTTACTTTAGCCAAAATATTATACCATATAACCATACTAGTAATGAAGTCAAATCTTCCAAGTTCATACTCTGCTAGAGAATTAACTTCACTTTTGATCTTTAAATCATCTTTCTCTTCATCGCAAGTTTATACAGAGCTTCTACTATCTTAGGAGCTTGAGTTACTATTGCTTTCACACTCTCAGTCCTACTTTCCCACCTTGTAGTTGATAAAGATTTAAAAGTAAGACTCTTTTCCGGTAAAGTGTCTTTCAAAATTTTCCCCCATTTTGTCGAATCAGCAAACAATGTATAAATACGTTGGACAACTCCAAAAAATTTAACTGTTTTTTCGCAAAAATTTGCCACGTCTGACAATGTCAAGTTAAGTGAATGAGAAGCACATGGGATGTAAAATGCTTTAGGGTTACTATCCAAAAGCCTCCTTTGTACGTCTTTATGTTTTCCCTTCATATTTGATCCGTTGTCATAACCTTTCCCTCATATATTATCGATGTCAAGATCAAGATATTGTAGCAAGCTTTGTAACGAATCAAATAACCATTTCCCTGTGGTGTCACTAACAACTAAAAATTGCAAAAAAAAAATTCATCAACCTTTATAGGATTGGTGGACACATCTACACACCTTATTACAAGTGTCATTTGTTCTTGTTTGCTAATATCTGGAGTACAATCCAAAATTACTGCAAAATACTTCGCTTCCTTAATTTTTGTCACGACTGTATTTTTTATATCTGAAGCAAGCAAAATAATCATCTCATTTTGTATCTTGTGACTTAGATAATGGTAATGAATTTCATGATTTTGTTTCCTTCGGATATGCTCTACTGAATCCCACTCCGCAATCATTTCAATTAAAGCCATAAAAATGCCATTGTTTTCATCATATAGCTTCTCATTGCTTCCACGGAATGCTAAAGTTTGTTTGGCTAATAACTTCACTAACACAAAAAATCTTCTTAATACCTTTCTCCAATCTTCTTGGGTGTATGACACTGGTTGTGGTACTCGTATTTGTAATTCCTTATAGGGATTTAGAGCAAAGAAGAAACTGAAGAATAGATCTATGTATCTGTACGTCGACAATGGCATAGGTGAAGCTGTGGGAGCCATTGAAAGTTTTGACTTACATTTACCCTTGGGCATAATTCTTGTTTTAGACAATTGCCATTATGCACCTACTATTGTTATGGAAATTGTTTCAGTTTCTGTTTTAAAGAATAATGAATTCACTAATTGTTTTACTGAATTTGGTATTTCTGTTTCCAAACATAATGTTCATTATTTTAATGCGATTGATATTAATGGTATGTTTGAAATAGATTTGCGTGATTATTCGTCTTTAAATAATAACTTTATGTTTAATATTAGCACTAAACGAGTCACGTCTAACTTAGACTCAACTTATTTATGGCATTGTCTTCTTGCACACATAGGAAAGCATTGCATTGAAAGGCTTCAAAGTGAAGGTCTTTTAAAATCAAGTGATGATTCATTTGATAAATACGAATCTTGTGTATTAGGAAAAATGGAAAGGAAACCCTTTCCGCATCAAACGCCAAGGGCAATCGATCTATTAGGAATCATACATACTGATGTATGTGGTCCCTTAAGACATGTGTCAAAGAAAGGTGCTAGCTATTTCGTTACATTTACGGATGATTTCAGCCGTTATGGTTATGTGTACTTGATTAAACATAAACATGAGGTGTATGAAACATTCAAAGTGTTCCAAAACGAAGTAGAAAATCAACTCGGCAAAACCATCAAGATCCTTCGATCGGATCGTGGTGGTGAATACTTAAGCCAAGAGTTTAAGGAACATCTTCAAACATGTGGAATTGTCCAACAACTTACTCCTCCCTATACTCCACGGCATAATGGTGTATCGCAGAGGAGGAAACGAACCTTGCTTGATATGGTTAGATCGATGATGAACCTTACTACTCTTCCATTATCTTTTTCGGATTATGCTCTAGAGTCTGTTGTACGCATTCTCAATACGGTTCCAACTAAGAAAGTTGATAAGACACCATATGAATTATGGTACGGACAAGTCCCTAATCTATCTTACCTAAAGGTCAGGGGTTGTGAGGCACTTTTGAAGCGTGATACGCCTGAAAAAATCGAACAAAGATTTATTAAGTGTATCTTTGTAGGATACCCAAAGGAAACGATGGGATACTACTTCTATAATCCTACCGAACAAACTGTTAAAGTTGCATGGTATGCCGAGTTTTTCGAAACGAAGCTTATCGTTCAAGAAAACAGTGGGAGGATTGTAGACCTTGATGAGATCAAGAGGAAGATGCATCAAATTCTACTCATAGTGGTAAACATCAATTTGGGAGGGGGGGGGGGGGGGGGGGAAGATTGAGTTTCATGTTATGCCTCAGTCTCAACCTCAAGTTGATGTTACTCCAATTCGTAGGTCCGAAAGGACAATACGTGCACCTCACAAACTAAATCTAAATGTATTTTTAGGCAATGAGGAACATGTATTATGGGATCTTAATGAACCTCGAACCTTCAAAGATGCATTATCAGGGACTGACTCTGAAAAATGGCTTAAGGCTGCGAATGTGGAGATGCAGTCCATGAAAGAAAACGACGTTTGGGATTTGGTTGATCGTCCTCCAAATACCAAAACGGTGGATTATAAATGGATTTTTAAAATAAAGACCGACATGGACGGCAATATACACATCTATAAAGCTCGTCTCGTGGCAAAAGGTTTTACTCAAGTCTATGGTATAGATTATGAAGAAACCTTCTCCCCATTGGCAGACATAAGAGCTATTAGAATTCTCTTAGCTATAGTGGCGTTCTATGACTATGAGATATGGAAAATGGATGTCAAGACAACTTTCTTGAATGGTTATCTAGACGAAGACGTCTATATGAATCAACCAGAAGGTTTTATTGATCCATCAAACCCCAACAAAGTGTGCAAACTTAAGAGATCCATTTATGGACTTAAGCAAGCATCACGAAGTTGGAATAATCAATTTGATGAGGAAATCAAGAAATTTAGTTTTAATCAAAATCCCGATAAGCCATGTGTATATCAAAACACCAGTGGGAGTAATGTTACTTTCCTAATCTTATATGTCGACGACATATTGATTATGGGACCAATGTTCCAAAATGTTAAATCTTATCTTGGAAAGTGTTTCACCATGAAGGATTTAGGAGAAGCGACATTCACTTTAGGAAACAAGATCTCTAGAGATAGACAAAAGCGGTTAATCGAACTAAGTCAAAGGTCTTACATTGAAAAAATATTTAAGCGATTTAATATGGAAATTCCAAGCGTGAAAATGTGTCAATGCAAGAACGACTTGACTTAAGTATTAAGCAATATGCTTCTACACCTGAGGAGGTGGAGCGCATGCAGAGGATACCTTATGCTTCGGCAGTAGGATCTATCATGTATGTGGTTAGATGCACAAGGCCTGATGTGGCTTTCGCACAGAACATTGTTAGTAGATACCAACATAATCCTGGTGAAAACTAGTGGATTGCTGTCAAGAACATTCTTAAGTACCTTAGGGCTACTAAAGATACAGTGTTGGGTTATAACTTAATTGATATAGTTTAACCATAAACAATGAAACCTAACAAACGAATGAAAGTAACTTAAACAATCAGGTTGAAGATTAATAAGTTACTACGGAAGAACATAAAGACAAGTTAGTGCGGCTGTTCAACATATTGCAAGGTTACTACGGACGATGGAGTTACTACGGACAAAGTCATATTCAACATAAGAAGAAAGTCAAGATACGGAAGAAGTCAAAGACACGGAAGACACGGAAGACTTACCATATCTTGTTAATATAATCTAAGAGTTATAATTAGATTATATTTCCTTTTGTTAATTAAGTAAAGTTTCCTTATTGAATGTTTAGATAAGGATAGATGTAGAATTCTAGTTTATCTAGAACGAGCCTCAAGGTCTATAAATAGATAGATCCTTGAAGAATAGAAAACACGTTGTATTGATATAATTTGATTAATACGATTGAGGCTTATAATTCGACAATACTTTTGTTTGTTTATTCATTAAGTTATTGTTCGACAAACTCGTAATATTGAAGTGTTCATCCGCTGCTGAACTTCTTCAATAGATCACGATCTAACGAAGGCGAACTTATTAGTTTACATAGATTAATACGATCCTGACAAGTGGTATCAGAGCACAGGAGGTGCTTTAGATCCATTGATCAACGAGTTCATAATCCTCACAAGCAAGAATCATTACAACCATCATGACGGAAACTGCTCTTGGAAAAGTTCCCATCTTAAACAGCAACGAATTCGACTTATGGAAGCTACGAATCAAGCAACACATCCTACTGGCCGACTACACAGTATGGGATGTAATCATCAATGGTAACAAACGACCTGCCGCACAAGGAGCTGATGGAGAACCAGGAGTGAATGCCCGCGCATTTGTAAGCGATCTTGAACGCAGGGAGAAACAAACTGAGATCAAGGCTCTTAGTATTCTTATGATTGCAATTCCCAAAGAATATCAATCACAATTCGAAGAATATGAAGATGCCAAATCGCTTTGGGAAGCATTGGAGAAAAGATTCAGCGGAACTAAGAATACCAAAAAGAACAAGAAGGCGCTTCTCAAACAGGAGTATGAATACTTTAATGGTATTCCTGGCGAACGAATGACTCAAACGTTTGATCGATATAAGAAGCTCACTGGAGAGATGATAAGCGCAGGAATCAAGTATGAGAAGGACGATCTAAACAGAAAGTTTATTCGAGCTCTAGGGAAGGAATGGATTGTGTATACGGTCATCTACAGACAAGGAGACGCCCTAGAAGCCCTAGAGTTGGATGATCTCTACAACGACCTCAGAGTCTTTGAATCTGAAGTCGAAGCAGAAAAGGTTTCCAACAACAATCCCAGTATTACCAATGTTAATACTGCCCTTGCTACAACATCTGGAGGATCCAAACATGAAGTCAGCGAAGAGATTTCATTCGAATCGTTTATATGTAAGTGTGCTAATCTCACAGTAGACGAAGTTAAACAGATGCATCAAGATGATTCTGAAGAAATCGATCTCAAGTGGCAATCTGCTATGTTGGCCCTAAGAGCTAGAAGATTTTTGAATAGAACAGGAAGGAGATTCAATCCACGAAACAACGAACGAATCACCTTCGACAAAAGTAAAGTGAAGTACTATGACTGCAGTGAACTAGGTCACTTCGCTAGAGATTGTCCAAACAAGTCAAACACCAACAATCCACGAATCACTCAAGAGACAAATCAAAGTGCACTCATGTCACAGGACATCTTTGGATTTGATTGGAGCGACTTGGCTGAAGAAACAAGTCAGAATAGAGCACTAATCTCTGAGGAACAAAATCACGTAGAACATACTGCGGCTACTATTCACCATGCATGCATAGCCGTAGTAACAGATGATGCGGACATCTTTGAAGTATTAGTTGCTACGGACGATGTTTTTTCTACTGAACTGGAGTATGTTGACGTTGGAATTTCTGCACTCAACAACAACATATTGGGATACGACTGGACAGACGATGATCAAGGAGCACCACACGAGGATGCTCTCATGGCTATTGACTCACCAACTCCAGATTCAGCATCTCTCATGGCCGAGGTAATTACCAAACTTTGTACTCCTGAATGTAAAAGTATAATCACTAAGTACAAAGACCATAATCAATTAATGAGTGACTCCATTAAAGACTTAGAAGAACAAAGAAGGTCAGCTCTTAGAGTAATTGATAATTTAGAAAAACAGATTAAGTCCCACAAAGTAAATGAACAAAGCTATCAAGAAAAGATCAATCTACTTGAATGGCAACAAGAGGACTTACTTCTTAAACTCAAAGCAGCTAGGGATAAGGTTAAACTTTTGGAACAAGAACACACTAAAATTGAGTTAGATGTAGGGAAGTTAGAATTTGCTTCTAAATCTGTTAACGACCTTTGCCAAAAACAAATTCATAGTAAGGTTAAAGCTGGCCTAGGTTACAAAGAAGTTGCCCCTCCATTTAACCAAAACTATATTCCACCATCCTTAGATGAGCCTAGAATCCCAATCACACAGACACCTCCAAAAGAATCATTCAATGTTGATCCAATCAACTATGATGAAGTTCTAATAGAGGACTTAGTGGAAGAAAGTAAAGTTCATGTTATAAAGAACAAGGATATTCCATTGGAAAATCATATACTCACAATAGAAGGAATAACTTTACCTTCTACACAAAGTTTAGTGTCTCTGCCCTCCACTAACCCCATTAAGACTGCAAAAACACCTTCAGAAAGCAAAAATAAGCAAACACCTAAGGAAAACAACAAGACTTGGAAACACATAGGCAAACGAGGAAATCAAAGAAACATGAACCAAGTCAAAACCCAAAAGGGTCAGGTTGTACAAAACACTAGGAAGGGATGTTTTATTTGTGGTAAACTAAATCACTATGCAAAGATCTGTTATCATAATCCACAAAATCAAGTGCAAGTGACTCAAAAACCACATCATGGGGTGGGATTCAAGGGAAGGGTTGTCTCTAACACCAACTTTGTTAAACAAATATCTTCAGAAAAGCAAAGTGGTAAAAACAGGAACAAAACTTTCAACAATAGAGTTGGTACTGCTAGAAAAACCATAGTTTCTACGGCTAAGATTAATACGGCCAAAGGTAAAGGTGTTAATACTGCTCGTGTTAATACTGTGAAACCTAACCGTATGAACCCTACTCGTGTTAATACTGCCAAAGGTAACTTTGTCACCAAGGCTCCCATTAACAATAAGAAACAACGATATGTCAAACCAGTGCCTACTCAAATTGTTAAATCAAAAGTGGTGACACCCAAAATTGCTCATAAAAATAAATCTCTCAAGAAAGTGTGGCAACCAAAAGTACAAGTAACTCAACCACCTATCCCCACTGATTTTACAAAACTTGTACAAAGGAAGGTGAGTTACTTCGATGATATGGGCAAACCCAAGTCAACTTTGGCTTGGGTTCTCACCAGAAACTAATCTCTAACGTTAATGTGCAGGTTCAGCCAACAAAAGAAGATGAGAACAGTTGGCATGTAGATAGTGGCTGCTCCAGGCACATGACGGGCAACATGTCCTGCCTACAGGACTTTGAAAAGTTCAACGGAGGATACGTTGCTTTTGGAGGAAATCCAAAGGGAGGAAAGATTACTGGAAAGGGAACAATCAGCAATGGTACACTACACTTCAAGGATGTGTACTATGTGCAACAGCTTCAATATAATCTGTTGAGTGTTTCTCAAGTTTGTGATGAGAAACACACACCGATTTTCACTGCTACTGAATGCATTATAATGAAGCCTGGGTATGTAATCGATGAAAGCATGATACTACTCAGAACACCAAGAAGGGATAATGTTTATTGTCTAGACATGTCCAAGGTTCAAGTTAATTCTACTGAAGCATGTTTTCTCTCAAAAGCAACTTTAGATGAATCAACTTTATGGCATAGGAGGATGTGCCACATGAACCTTAAAAACATTAACAAACTAGTCAAGTCTAGTTTGGTTAGAGGACTCCCAAACAAGCAATTCAAACTTGAAGACAATTGCTTAGCCTGCTTGAAGGGGAAGCAACACAAGACTTCCCACAAGATAAAGGAAGTCAACTCTAACACCACTCCTTTACATCTATTACACATGGATCTCTTTGGTCCTACAAATGTAAAGAGTATTGCAAAGAAGTCATACTGCTTAGTCATCACCGATGATTACACAAGATATACATGGGTTTATTTTCTTGGTACCAAAGATGAAACAAGCCAACTTCTCATCTCATTTATCACTAAGATTGAACTTCAACTCAACCAGAAGATCAAGAAAATCCGTTGTGATAATGGTACAGAATTTAAGAATAGTGTGATGAATGACTTCTGTGAGAAGAAAGGGATAGAACGCCAATTCAGTGCTGCCAGGACTCCTCAACAAAACGGAGTTGCTGAAAGACGTAATAGGACACTGATTGAGGCAGCCAGAAGCATGCTAGCTGACTCAAACCTCCCTATTTTCTTCTGGGCCGAAGCAGTTAACACTGCCTGCTATGTCCAGAATAGAGTGTTGCTAGTTAAGGCACACAACAAGACACCATATGAGCTACTACACAAGAAGCAACCCTTGATTAGCTTTCTTCGCGCTTTTGGATGCCCATGCACAGTACTTAACTCAAAAGACTATCTTGGAAAATTCGAAAGCAAAGCTGATGAAGGAACATTCGTTGGATACTCATCTCAAAGCAAGGCATATCGGGTCTACAATCATAAATCAAAGATCATTGAAGAAAGCTCAAATGTCACATTCAATGAATATACACCCAACAAGAGGGGACATGGACCAGACTGGGTATTTGATTTGGATGCCTTAACAAGATCACTAAACTCTAACTTTGAGTTTCAACCACAGCAAGTTGATACGGATCAAGTTGCTACTGAGCATGTTACTACGGCAACAAAATCCACAACTACGGCACCTGTTACTACGGCTCCTATTACAGGTACTGCCCGCTTGGATGTGATGGAATACATAAATCTTCCAATCCTTTTGGAAGATCCAGCTGTTGAATCAAAGGCCACAGAGGACGAATCTACCAAGGAAGACGAAGTTGTCACTCCTCCATCACCAACTCCTACGGATAATGCAACACGACCTAATGGGGTTCCATTCCTAATAGAAGAAAATGAGTTTGGAGCTGAAACCATTGTAAGTGAAGAATTTGAGCACTACTCAACTGATATCCCTAAATCAGTCACCTCTCCTTCATTTACCACTCCTCCAACCACTCCTTCTCCATTCACTACCAACTTTCCAAGCAATGACATGCCAGAAATGAACGAGACAAACCTAGGTAGTGAACTACGTGTTGAGAAGATCCCATCTTCTCGTATTACTAAGAATCATCCTCCTGATCAGATCATTGGCTCAATTGACGTATCTATGGAAACTCGAAGCCAAATCAAATCTAAAAAGGATTCTCAGCGTGCTCTCATAAACACATGTCTCTTTGCATGCTTCCTCTCACAAATGGAGCCAAAGAAAATTCAAGAGGCTCTATTAGATCCACACTGGATAGAAGCATGTCAGGCAGAGCTTCTCCAATTCAAGATTCAAGGAGTATGGGTCCTTGTTGAAATCCCATATGGGAAAAAGGTGATTGGTACACGCTGGATATTCAGAAATAAGAAAGATGAGCGTGGAATTGTGGTCAAAAATAAGGCAAGACTAGTTGCCCAGGGCTACACTCAAGAAGAAGGTATTGACTATGAAGAGGTATTTGCACCCGTAGCTAGGATTGAAGCCATACGCTTATTTCTAGCCTTTGCTTCATTTATGGGATTCAAGGTCTATCAAATGGACGTCAAGAGCGCATTCTTATATGGAGTTATTGAAGAAGAGGTGTATGTCAAACAACCTCCTGGATTTGAAGACCCTCAACATCCACACAAGGTGTACAAACTGATCAAAGCCCTATATGGACTTCATCAAGCACCACGTGCATGGTATGACACACTATCAGATTATCTTCTTCAAAACAATTTTCAACGCGGCACAATTGACAAGACCTTGTTCTACAAGAAATCCCAATCCGACATTCTTCTTGTCCAAATCTACGTGGATGATATCATATTTGGTTCCACAAAGGATTCATTATGCAAGGATTTTGAGGATCTCATGCACACCAAATTTCAGATGAGTTCAATGGGAGAACTCACTTTCTTTTTGGGTCTTCAAGTCAAACAAAAACCGGATGGCATGCTTATAAGCCAAACCAAATACGTCAGAGACATTCTTACAAAATTTGGATTATCAGATGCAAAGGTGGCGAGTACTCCGGTGGAAACTCACAAACAGATGACTGCTGATCTTGAGGGGGAGGATGTGGATGTACACAACTATAGATCCATGATAGGATCTCTCATGTATCTCACAGCATCAAGACCAGACATCATGTTTGGAGTATGTTTATGCGCAAGATACCAAACAAGACCAAAGATGTCACACCTCATAGCTGTTAAGAGAATCTTTAGATATCTAAAGGGCAAACCTAATCTAGGGTTATGGTATCCTAAAGACTCTCCATTTGACTTAATAGCCTATACTGATAGCGACTATGGAGGTGAAAATTTAGACAGAAAGTCAACTACTGGAGGATGCCAATTCATTGGCTCAAGACTAGTGTCATGGGAGTGCAAGAAACAAACAACGGTATCAACATCTTCAACAGAAGCTGAGTACATTGCTGCTGCTAGTTGTTGTGCTCAAGTACTTTGGATTCAGAATCAGATGATGGACTATGGATACTCCTTCATGAACACACCAATCTTCATTGACAACCAAAGCACAATAAGCATCATCAACAACCCAGTCAAACACTCCAAGACAAAACACATAGAGATACGCTATCACTTTATAAGGGATTGCAACGAGAAGAAACTAATCCATGTTTAGAAGATCCATACAGACAATCAACTCGCTGACCTCCTCACAAAGGCGTTTGATGTTGGAAGATTCACGTTCCTAGTCACAAGCATTGGAATGCTTAATACGGAAGAATAACTCAACTACTTTTCTCTCATTATTTCTATTGTGTTTAAGCTTAAGTCCCTTCGATAAAGCAGTAGTAACCTTATGATGAAAATCAAGTTCCTTACTCTCTAGTATTGGACTATGTTACTACTGCAATATCAATAGTAAAGACAAAAAGTTTCCAAAGTATGATTAGTACGACCAAACTTTAAAGCTAAGGGAAGGTTTAATTACTACTGCCCTATGCAAATAAAAATTTTGGACGGAATGGTTAATACGGACAAGTAAAAAGTTGCTACGGTCCTCTGGTTTAATACTGCCAGTAACTCAAGTTACTACGGACAGTCCAGTTAATACGGCCAATAAACACTTACTACGGACCATTAACCTACTTACTACGGATCTTTGTGTTAATACTTCAGATTATTATATTAATAAAGGTTTCTTAATCAATAAGAATGCCCTAATTAATGATGATTTGACAAGTCAGAATACAACTTGCAACCCCACTTTACACGTGTCAGTCACAGAAATTATCTAATAACACGTGCTAAAACCTGATTGGACCTAATTTTTGAAATTCAGGCGCGAGGCACAGCTACTAGTGCCACGTGGAGATTTTTAATTGGACCGTCATTTTTAAATCATTACCCGCGTCTAATCAGGGGAGTCAAGTTGGGCAAATTTTTCGGTATAAAAGGGGGTTAATTTAACCGTTTAAAACTTACCGTTTGTAAAACCCCTAAATTTTCCAATTAAAAGTTACCGTTGCAATTAAAATCATTCGATTTTCTTTCTCGTCTTGTCTAAACCACTCACATTCTTGATCATCTCTGTTTCTAATCTTTCACAGAATCATCAATGGCAGATCAATTGCAATTTTACAAGACGCACAACATGGTCGCTTTTCTGGAAAAGAATACCGATAACGCCGATTTCCATGAAATCATTGATTTCTTTGATCAATCAAAAATCAAAACGGCGTTAACTATTAATCCGGAGATTAATGAATCCCACATTAGGGATTTCTGGACATCTGCCACACTGGACGAAGATGACATTGCAATCAACGCAGTGATAAGGGGTAAAGCATTCAGAGTGACAGAGTCATCGCTCAGAACCCATCTTAACCTTCAAGATGCGGAAGGTATTGAACATCTTCCTGATGACACCCTAGTAAATGCTTTTCAAAACATGGGATATGAGGGGAACTTTTTAAAAGCTAAGCTTTCCCCTCAATGGAAATACATGTTGCATACTTTGCAACAATGTATGTCCCCCAAAAGAACAGGGTGGCATGAAGGAAGTTCATCAATGGCCAATGCAATGGTATGCTTGGCTACGGGGGGAACTTATAATTTTTCATACATGATTTTTGATGCAATGAGAAGAAATATTGATGGTTTAAATAAATTTCTAATGTATCCACGATTTCTTCAACATTGCATCAACTGTGTTCATAAAGATCTCCCCAGATCAGAATATTGTTTTGTCTCACATGCTCATACAAGAAAAGTTTTTACAAACATGAGACAACCAAACAAGGGTGGACCATCTCGTGTGACACCATTATTCTCAAAAATGTTGGTGGTCACAATCCCCACAGCTGCAGGACAAGAAACTCTTCCTCTGTCCCAACCCACAGCTGCAACCCCCAGTACTACAGCAATATCTGTTGGCACTAGTGCCATATCTGTAGTTGGTACTGCAGGGGTAAACCCAGAGGTTGCTACGGTAGTTGCTACTGCCAAAGTACCTCCAGTTGCTACTGTGATTTCTACTCCAGTTGCTACTGCTCCAGTCACTTCTGCTAAAGTGACTAAACCAAAAGTTTCTGCGCCTCACAAACCACCCACAATTGCTTCTAAAAGACCAAAGAGGGTTACTCAGCCTCTTGTGTCTAAGACCATCCCCCTTACTACTACTGCAAAAGCAATCCCTGAAACATATTCAGGATTTTTACACAAATTAGGGGAACACCTTGAGCATACCCCCTTGCTCACTGAGTTGGTCACTAAGGAGAGGGAAGACCATGTGGGGAGGGCTAACACTACTGAAGCCTCTACTTCTTATAGTAGAGCTCAGGACAGTGTTAACATAACTAAGACCCAAACTACGGCAACACCATCCTTTGCTGAGAACTTGTTCTCAAATTGGGAAGGTGGTCCCTGGTGCCAAGAAACCATGGGAGAGATTCATGCTTCTGCTAGGCAGAAGAGTTTCTCTTTTCCCGAGGATCTTCCACCTGTTGGTACCCAACAGGAAAGGGGTGAGGGTAGTGGTAGTCAGTTTAATGAATTGATGGGCATGTACCAGAAACTATTGGTGAGGGTTGAAAAGCAAGAAGAGATGTTGTCCTCTTTAACATCTTTGGTGCAGCAGGTTCTGGCACAACAATCATTACTATCAGTCCAGCTACTGCCCAAAAGAATCACCACACTAGATGCTGGCAACTCACCAAAGCCCTCTAGTTCATCCTCTTCAGATGACTCTCCCTCAGATGACAACAAGGGGGAGAAAGAAATAGATGTGTTATCATCTGGTGAAAGCAGGGGAAAAGTCAAATCAAGCACAGACACTGTCATTACTGCCACCTCCAATCAAGATGAAGAGATGGAGACAGATAGTGTATTCGAAGGGGAGACTGACTTTGATGTCAACATGGTGATAGATGCAGAGGGTGAAAACATGGAAGTGGATACTCCACTTAAGGGGGAGCAGCAGCAGCAAGAAGACAAGCAAAGGGTTGAAGAAATAGTAGACGAGATGGAAGATGAAACTTCACCCAAAGTTGCTGCGGATCAAGATGCTGAAATGGTTACTGCGGATCCAGTTGCTACGGATCAAGATACTACGGTGGATCCTATGGTAACTAGCCCAGTTACTACTGAACCAGTTGCTGCGGTTCCCATCCCCATGACAACTAGTCCAGTTGCTACGGACTTAGTTGCTACGGATGAAATGGAGCAAGTTGCTACGGACTCCATGAACATGAGTCCAGCTCCAGAAACAGAGGAGGAAGATCATTCCTACCTATTCTCAGCCAATCTTCCCACGTTCGATCAAGCTTTCTCACAGCTGCAAGCAATTCAAACTGAAGCCACAACTCCTTCCACCACTGTAACAGAAACCCCTTCTACCATTGATCAAGATGAAGCTGCAAATGTTCTTATAAGAACAGAATTGTCAAGAATCAATGTGATGGCTGATGAAGACACCATAGCATCACAGTTGCAGAAGATCAAAGAGGAAAAAGCAGAAGAAGAGAGAAAGAAGCTGCTAGCTGAGACAGTTGCAAGACAAAGAGCAACTGCTGCTTTAGGTGAAAAACCTAAACAACCTGCTCTCAAGTTACCTGAACAATCTGCAGGTACTTCTGTTTCCACAGGTAGAGTTGGATACATTACAGTGGACAAGAAGAAGAATAAGATACAAGTTGTTGACCTTGATGCTGAAAAGGAAAAGGGCAAATCCATTGCTGTTACAAAGTCAAAAACTGAGAGCAAGGAGGAAGCCATTAATTTTCAAGGTATGACAGATGAAGAAATAGAATTGCTTAGAAAAGAACAGGAACAAGCAGAACTACTGTTCAAGATGGCTGTTGAGAAGAAAGTGGAGGAAGAAAGAGAAAGACTGAGGCAAATAGCTGAAGCTGATGCACTTCATGCTAGGCTAAACAAAGAACCAACTCCAGAAGACAGGGAGAAACTAGCCAAAATTGCAGAGGAGGATGCAATAAAAGCCCAGGAGATGGTTAATGATGAGATTTTGGACAGACTAGCTAAAAAGGGTTTGGTAAGATCAATTGAAAGGTCAGATGAACTTCTAGCACAGAAGATGCATGAAGAGGAGCTTAAACTTGCTAAGACCAAAGCCAAAGCCAAGCCTGAGAAGAAGAAAGTGTCCAAACCTACTCCTATACAAGTCAAGGTAGCTGAAGATAGAAAGAAATACACAGCTTACCTCAAAAGCAAAGGTCATAGTGGCAGATCCTTAGGCCCTATGAAGCTGGCATCTATCTTGGAACTTGTAAAGGAAGAAAAACAAAAGGAAAAAGCAAGGGAAGCAGCACTTGCTAAGCTTGAAGAGAAAAAGAAGCTTAATGCAGAAAAGGTGTTGGCTGAAGCCCTTAGAACAGGAAGAAAAATATATCAGGCTCAAGAACCTGTTCCTCCTGTGAAACAACCAGAGAAGAAGCTTAAAAGAGTAAAAAGCAAATCAAAATTCATCCCTCAAGCTAAAAGAAGAAGGATGAGTGAAGATGCTGCTACTACTTCTCAATCAGAAGATCCAGATATTCCATTCATGGATGTCAAACCAGAGCCTGAAGCTATGGAACAAAATCCTCCTAGTACTGCTCAAGGGGGAGATTATTCTGCATACATCAACCATGTTGATGGGTTGAAATATACTCCATTGAAGGTGAAACCTCCAGTGATCATAGATTGGAAATACATTGGTGGAAATCTGAAAACTGAATATGAAGTTACAAGAGCTGATAAGTCAAAGAAACATCTTATAGCTTTTCATGCAGTTTTCATGGAATTTTATAGAGATGATCTGGAGAAGATGTATGAGATTGGCATAAGGAAATACTCTCATCAAAGAAAAGGAGTATGTCCTGGTATTGATCTGGCAATGGATGTTCTGTGTATGCTGTTTGAACCTGGATACAAGCCAACAAGTTCAGTCTTCAAGAAAGAAGGACCTAATAATCCTGTACTCAACTGGTATGTTTATGAGAAAAGTGAAGTGTACTCGATTATAAGAAGACATGGAGCAAGGGAATTCTACTTGTTAAGTCACAAGTATCCACATTCATTGAAGACATTGGATGAGCTTATTGAATTAAAGCTAAATGGACCAAAAGACTCAATGCTTGCTCAAGAACTTATTTGGAAAATCCTGTGTCAAAGGATAGAAGAAAAGAACAAAATGGATATTGAATTGTAATAACTCATCGTTGTAATAGTTAATACTGCTTCATGAATTAAGTAGTTAATACTGTTGGAGCATGAAACTTGTACTTTTGATATGTCATAAAAGTTCAAGTTTAGGGGGAGATTGTTGGGTTATAACTTAATTGATATAGTTTAACCATAAACAATGAAACCTAACAAACGAATGAAAGTAACTTAAACAATCAGGTTGAAGATTAATAAGTTACTACGGAAGAACATAAAGACAAGTTAGTGCGGCTGTTCAACATATTGCAAGGTTACTACGGACGATGGAGTTACTACGGACAAAGTCATATTCAACATAAGAAGAAAGTCAAGATACGGAAGAAGTCAAAGACACGGAAGACACGGAAGACTTACCATATCTTGTTAATATAACCTAAGAGTTATAATTAGATTATATTTCCTTTTGTTAATTAAGTAAAGTTTCCTTATTGAATGTTTAGATAAGGATAGATGTAGAATTCTAGTTTATCTAGAACGAGCCTCAAGGTCTATAAATAGATAGATCCTTGAAGAATAGAAAACACGTTGTATTGATATAATTTGATTAATACGATTGAGGCTTATAATTCGACAATACTTTTGTTTGTTTATTCATTAAGTTATTGTTCGACAAACTCGTAATATTGAAGTGTTCATCCGCTGCTGAACTTCTTCAATAGATCACGATCTAACGAAGGCGAACTTATTAGTTTACATAGATTAATACGATCCTGACATATAGTTCTTGTTTGTGGTGGAACTCCTGAGGATGATCTAAAAAATATTGGATATTGTGACGCCGTATTTGAGATACAACCGTGTCTACAACAGAATCCGAGTACATTGCGTCTTCGGAAGTTTCCATGGAAGTTGTTTGGATACGAAAGTTTATTTTTGGGCTTGACGTGGTTCCCACAAATAAATATCCAATGGATATGTATTGCGACAATTTTGGAGAAATTATTATAGCCAATGAGCCCGGTGTTCAGAAAGGAGCCAGACACTACCATCGAAGATATCACTATGTTCGTGAGCAAATCGAACAAGGTGAACTCAATTTACTCAAAGTTCACATATATAATAATCTAGTTGATCCCTTTACGAAGGCTCTGTCAAAAGTGAAACTAACTCACCATGATGAGGGTATAGACTTCATTTAGCTAGTAATCACATGTAGAACTGTGTTTAGTATTTGGATAAAGGATGTAATAAACAATTTTATTATTATTATTTTTTTTTTGAAACGGCAACTCATATGAGTTTTTCATTTATTATATTAATTGTATCCTATTTTTCATGTTTTAATCCTTAAATAATATTTTTAGCATATATTATTATTCTAAATATCGGTTGACGATTAATTATATGGGAATATAATTAAACTAAGACAATATCTGAGTGTTTGGTCAGCTGGCCTCACCAACTCACATAGCATCCACAAGATGTATAATGGATTATCCCATCAATGAATTATATTTATGGATCTTTGTCATTAAGTATCATTTATATATGATTTGTTAGCTTGTCCTTAGACTTGAGATGCAAGAAGTTACACATGTATGGAATACATTATTTGATCATAGTTCTACCTATCCTGAATAAGGATAGTAAAAAGACTATTTTTTGTAATGTAGTGAAATACATGGCTAACGCTTGTATTCAAGATAGAATTTGTTCCTTCAGCTTGCAACTCGTGAATACTTAAAGATGTATGTCTGGCCAGACCCGAATTAATCTAAATATGTCTCGATTTGATTTGGTAAACTTAAGTAATTCTCAAAATGAGAAACAGAAGTAAAAAGATGGAATGACCTAGATCCATATATATATTTAATTAGAGTATCTGTAACAAAAGGATGGTAAACTCAAACATAGACTCACAGTGACTTTTGAAAACTTCACTCGTGTATTTATAGGAGCATTGGAAGTGTTGCTAGACGCTAACCAATGTTATCACATTTATTGAGACATGCTCAAAGTGGGAGTTGTTGGTATTTGAACACGTCAAATAAAATGTGTGTCTAGAAATATGTGAGCCTACGGGATTGCACACATTGACATTTAGACACGACTATACGTTTATTAATTATTATCTATTACTTAATATGTTAAGTGTAATATTTAATAAATGAGAGGATGTATTACGTAATTATGGAGGTGTCCTGATTATAATACAACTTGGACTCCAAGACTTGTTTGGCCATATAAGGAACACCAAGTTCATTATTTTTGTACACCATAAATCGATTAGGGATCTTAAGCCTAATCGATCATCTCCTTTCTCCATTCGATCGGTTTACAAAACCCAAATGGTTTCGGTTTTGTTTTTTATCGAGTTCAAGAGTTGTGGCGATAATAAATGTGTACTAGAATACAATTTTGTTGTTAAAAGAAGGTGTTGCGTACAAGCTTGTAGTAGGATTTCACTATAAATTCTAAACGAGGTAAATCAAGAATAAAGTTACAATTCTTAACTTAGTTAATATTGATTATGTGTTTGATTCTAATTGCTCATGTTGTATGTTGTTTGACAATCTGATTAGATATATACCTATATTAGCTTCCTAGATGGATAGGAGCTGAGAAAAACAAAGACGATTATAACATATCAGGCGAAGTGGAGCTCGGGTTAGTATATTTGAATTACTACCTCTACTTGAAATCCAATTAAACGAAAAAAGTTTTACATGAAAGTATCACTCCTAGGTTTGATTGAATTGAGCAACTCTATTTCTGGAAACGGATCTTCTAAGCACCACATCTTCTTACAAGAATATTAAGTAAGGTGTTGTTCTTTTGAACCAAAGGTTTTTCCTCTGAATCTGAATACCAGCTCTGAATAATCAGAGGTGGTCCAAAACTCTGAATCTGAATCAATATACTATGTTCTTTTTTCCTTCGTAACTGTGACAACCGTCTAAATTTCAGGTGATTTTCAGTTACTTAATCGGTTCAAAACTCTAGTTCTCTCCTATCGTGTTCATATTGTTCGGGTTCATACTTATGGTGTCTTTTATCGTCGGAACAAATGTCGGAATCAAAATGTAAACCCTAACACCAAACAAACAACACAAGAACTTGACTAAGTTCATAACGGTAACTAAAATGATTCTAGTCCTTAACTAATTAACGGAAAACTGAAAAAACGTCAAAAAGCTGGACTTTAGGATCCAGCCGGCGGATGAATATATTCAGCCGGCGGCTGAATCCCGCTGCCCAGGTGGCTGATGACTCATTTCTGCATGAAACGGGATTGGACCAACTTTGTTTAGCTCGGGACTGGGCAACATTAACTGCCAATTGTGACCCCCAAGAGCAGTCCATCACCCCCTTTACACACTTCAAACCATTTTTCATTTTCATTTCAAATAACAAAACACACACACACTCTCTTTTGTCTCTATTTTTCCCTTTCAAGAACAACACAAAACAGAAACTTTGCTTCACAAATCAGTCCTAAAAACACATTTTCATCCATAAAATCTTACACAAATCGTCCTAAGATCAAAGGGGTAACAAGGAAAAGGTTTAAATCGGGTTTCCAAGTTGTTTTTGAAGCTAAAGCTCATCCAAACCGTCACTTTACTTTCTCCTTCGGTAAAACACTTTCTTTTTACTATTTTATACATATCTTGGCTTGCATGTATGATCTAACACATAAAAATAAGTTTTTATAAAGTTTTATAACCATTTTATTTCAAAAACGGGTTTAAACAAAAAGGTGAATTAGATCTATATATTTGTGGCTAAAAATCCAAAAGAAACTTATATTTGAGCATATATATAAGTAATCTTGATGAATGTTCAGTTGCATGTCGAAATCTAGCTCAAAAACGCTTAAAAACGCAAAAATGGCAAAACTGTAAATTTGTCTCGGCAATTCAGTCGCGGGCTGTATTAATTCAGCCGCGGGCTGAATGGTTCTGTTCACAAAAATTTTATTTTTAAAACGATAACGGAGAAATCGAAAAAACAAATACTTTTCACAGTTTATAAACATGATATAACAGAGTATACATTTGTATTTTGAAGGATAAGATGAGGTGTTTAAATAACTAATTCACCATAATAAAATATAATGATATTTTATGAATTTCATTAAGCGGGAAAGTGGATAGGAAATTTTGGACATAATTTTTATAACGCGGAAGCGCTGCCCAATTTTCACCGTAAATTACATTTCAACTTCAGTAACATAATAACTTCGAGACTTATACACTTTGACTTGGAACTTTGACACATTTTCAACATAATGGGACATATCGAATGATAAAACGTACACGAACATATAAACCTTATAAAAGTTTTCGTAATAATCTTTTTGGGACAGAATCTAAGTGTAATAAATTGAGACTCAAAAATGTTAAATTGGAACTTAACATAACTCAAAATTATACTAATATAACTTATACAACATTCCGGTGTTCTAGGTCGTTTGTGATTCCCGACGCGTTCCGCCTCCCTTTGTGCTAGTTCATATCTCTCTTCGCAAACCGTGAGTTACAACCCCACTTGTTTTACTTTTTGTACATTTAAACATTATTTGGGGGAAACATAAGATCACATGTTTGTAACTATTAACACTATTTGCAACTTATTTGAAACTGTTCAAAACTTGGTACTTTCGCAACTTATTTGGAACTGTTCAAAACTTGGTACTTTTGCAACTTATTTGGAACTGTTCAAAACTTGGTACTTTTGCAACTTATTTGGAACTGTTCAAAACTTGGTACTTTTGCAACTTATTTGGAACTGTTCAAAACTTGGTACTTTTGCAACTTATTGGGAACTGTTCAAAACTTGGTACTTTCGCAACTTATTTGGAACTATTCAAAACATGGTACTTTCGCAACTTATTTGGAACTGTTCAAACTTGGTACTTGATATGCTTAAAATAATTGACATTTTCTTAATCATATTTCTCTTTAATACTCTTGTTTTTCGCATTTTGTTATGATTTGGGTAGTGTTTTCGTACATATATGTAGATAAGAGTTAAACTTGGATCATGGAACAAAAAGGAGTTAAAACCGGTAGAAAACGGAGCTTAAATGAAGAAAAACTATAAAGAATCAAAGTTGAAGATCATGCGAGAAAAGTGTTTTATACACCTTCACTGTTTTGATCATAACTTCTTCATACGATGTCCGATTTAGGTGATTCAAATTGGAGAAGAAAGAGGAAAGAGAGAGCTACAATTTATATTTTGGAAGAAAGTTCATCAGACCAATCCAGCCGGCGGCTGAGTTATTTTAGCCGACGGCTGGAAGTCGGCCAGGCCCCTATTTAAGCAAACTTTAGGGTTACGAATTAGAAATCCTTTTTTCCACTTTTCCACCATCAAAGTCGACAGAACAGCTGCAAGGAAGGGTTTTTGGAGTCCTAGAAGTGTTTAGAAGCCACGATTAACGTCGTTTAATCGTGTTTGAAGAATCGTTCATCTTGGTTTGTTAATTTTAGCTTAATCTTACAACAATATGTCTTTATTATTTGTTTGTTTTGCTGAATTCTTTCAATCCATCATGAACTAATTCCATTAAGTGTTTGCTTGGATTGTTTAGCTTGTTATTATGAATTACCAAGTTCTATGTGTGAAGTAATTGGTTTTTCCATTATTGTTATCGTTTAATCGTAATCCTTGTTTATTTGAAGTTATTAGGTTAGCTACTTAGCGTGATTAATAAACTTATATCATAACTAGCGTTCATATAGGTTTATTAGTTATTTATAATTGTTTAACTTGTTGAATAATTATAGCTTGAGACTTAATTGAGATAGGCTAAGAATAATAGTAACCTAATAAATTAAACGAACATGACAATTATATCGTAACTGAATAGTTGAGACTTTTGTTAATTCGTAGTCATCAGATTAAATTGTTAACAATAGTGAATTAAAGGCACAAATTAGGGTGGATAAATCTAAGATAGCTCTTGATGTACGACGACGATGTTCGTACCATCTTTCCTTAATTTGTAGGATTAGACGACTCTAATAGGAAGTCTAGTTAATGAAGAAATCACAGTTAAACCAATTCATACATAAACTTATAATTCATAATTCAAGTGAAACGTAATATCCAAGTAAACATTGCTTTTAAATATTTGATTAAACCTTTGCAAACATCTTTTCATTCACTATTCACCTTAGTTAATTGTTTCGTACTTTGTTTTAATTAATTACTTTCTCAAAATACGTTCTCTCAGAACTAAAACGCCCCCCGTTTTACTTGCTTTAATTTAGATTAATTGTTAGTTTTTAAATTTACATTTATTAATACACCGTTCCCTGTGTTCGATACCGAACTTACTAAAGCTATATTATTATACGATCGGGTATTCTTGCCTGTATTGTGTGATAATCATAACTAAAGTAATAATCCTATTTTTATAAAATAATATAACTCGATTTTTACACATCAGTACTTTTGCAACTTATTCGAAACTATTCAAACTTGGTTCTTGTACAAACTATTATGCGTATTTGTGTTATTGCCTTAGCGGGTTAACTAAACTAGGATACTTGTTAGCGACCAACCCTTGATGGATATATAAGCCTGTAAGAGTTCAGTACAATTTTTGCAACATTGTTCAATTGCCCGTTTTGGTTCAGGTTCACTTATACACTATTAGCAATAGCCGTTAGTCATATGGGTATCGATACTTAGGAGGGGTCACTCCTTGCTCAGGGTTAGCGTCCCAAGTACATATTGATTAGTTCAAACGTTCAAACAATTAAACATTTTTGGGCTAGTTCACGACCAGTCAATCGGTTTAGTGTATACTTACTACTTATATTATGCCAGGTGATTGATACGAGTTACTATTTAGTTAAACACATATCCCATACGCATATACACACTTTTAGCACTGTTCCGCTACAACTTTATTTTAGCGCCTGGATTCCGCTACAACTTTATTATACGAGTTTATTTAATTATTTTACTCGCGTACATACAAACTTTTACTATTTACATATATGTTCAAACGTCAACTCGTTCTTTTTACTTATGACGTCAATATATGTTTTACAACTTTCTATTTTTAGAAACTTCCTCGAACTCTAAACTGTAACTCACTCACTACTTTATGTAGTTGACACTTTATCTTATGTTTCAGGAAATTAAAGTAAGTGTTCGGAATGCATGGCAAAGGAGGGTCGATATGGTTACGTGAGGCGCTTATCGGGAAAAGACCTTTCATTTTTGGGAATTTTAATTGAAACCTGTACTAGTATTTTATTTTCAAATTTATGAACTACTTGGTTGTTGAATCTTGAACAATTTATTTTTAATCGAAATGACATAAATCGTTTATGTTTGCTTATGACCGTGTAATGATATTCCAGCTCTCACATTCCGTGTTTCCGCTTTAGCGGGGTGTGACAGTAACATATGTTTTACTATATTAGTACTAAACTGTTTCATTTATAAAACGTCTTAAATAAAAACATTCATAAAATGTTCAAACATAGTGGCAACATTTTTCAAATAAAGGTAATATTCAAACAACATTTTCAACATTTTTGCATTAATTGTGCCGCAAGTTGATCTCGACAATTGATCATATATTGTTGATCTGTTGTATTTCCATGTGGTTGAACCTCGTCCTCATCATACTCGTCTCCATCTTGTACATTCTCGTTAGCATGTACTTCACCTCGATCATATTCGGAGAAAAAATCATCACTTAATCCTTCTTTTCGTATAAAAATATGAATAGCAAAGCATGCAATAGTAATATCTCTTTGTTTCACCAAAGAATACGGAGTCATTCTCTTCAAGATGGGAAAGCGTGCTTTCAAAACACCAAAAGCACGCTCAATCACGTTTCTAAGTGTAGCGTGAGCGTGATTGAACAAATTAATAAACTAATTGTCTAACATCAATTTCAAGATATAAAAATAATTAACAAAAGAAAAGTTCACATAAAAGTCAATGTAATAGTAGGAGTTTATAGGCAATCGAAAACAAATACATATTAAAAAAAAAATTATATCACCTAAATCTAACAAACAATCATCAATATCAATTTATATAACGAAATCAAGTGACACACCATTGGAAAAAAATCAAAAATTATTTGAATTTAAGAATGGAAAACTTACCGGTGAAGAGAAAGAGGTAATCAGAGGTAAAAAGAGGTTTTTCATGTAGGGTTGAATCAGAGGTAAAAAGAGGTTTTTTGTTTCTGGTTGGAAAAAAAAAGAACAACAAAACTTTTAAAACCTCTGACCGGGTCAGAGTTCAGAACCTATTAAGACTTTTTTTTTTTTTAAAAACAGCACCTAACTATTAATATGTTCACATTAGTTTCTGTTTACGTATGCAAAATCAAATATCAAACGTCATAAAATAAACTCATCTTATATTTTATCAATGAATATGACATGTAGTTAGCAGTAACATGCAAGCAGCCTCTTCAAAGGATATAAGTTCAATAAAATAAATATGTGTCAATGGTCAATAAATAGTCACGAGCAAGTTTACCTTTTTGACCCTAAAAAGTACTCGTATGTCACAATTTGAAATTTTCCACATTGGAGCTAGGAAGACATCTATATATAATTACATATAAACACAAATTACCGTATATACAAATACTTTATACTAAAAAGAAATAGGTGTAACATTGTATCAATTGCAATATATCATGTCGTTTTCCATTGAAGCTTTGGCAATGGCAGGTGTAGACAATAATGAATGGGGTATGGATTATGATGAATGGGAACGTATTGAGATGGGCTCGCCTCCACCTTACTTATATGCTGACGATTTTGAAGAACATGAATATGAAAGTGAGGAAGATGAAAGTGATGTACAAGTTGTTATTATTCCAAGAGTCGAGAACCACCTTGAAGATGTTTTTGATGTAAGAAATAAGGAGGGTGGTAATGCTTTTCAAATGCAATCGCCAAAAGGTTATAATAAGTTTATGAATCGTGATCATGGTATTAATCGATTGAAGATGATGGTGATTGTGATAATGGTGATTAGATTCCTAAGGAGGCAAATTCTCTGAACCGTTAGTAATGTTTGTAGGTTGTTCATACGTTAACTTTTATTTTGTTTATTATTTATTTATATGTAATTAAGTAAAAAATTGTCAATCATTGAAGATGATGGTGAGTAGAGTATGTTTTATTTGATCAATATGTTTAGTTTTATAACGTTTTGTCAATCATTTGTATATTAGGTCTTGATTAATCTCCACCATACAAAGCAAGTGCGGCACAAAAAAGTGACAATAGATTGATTTTACAATGGGTTACGATATATTACTTAGTTTTAGCAATGGTTCATTCCATTTCTCGCTATAAAACAAATGTTTCTTTTCATGCTGGTTAATAAATGTATATATTCTTTCTTTGATTCAGTTATATTAAAGATAAGGTTAGATTAAGTGTTTTGGTTTCGATTTGATTCCGTGGACTATAGTTAATATTGATTTTGAAAAATGAATACTTTGTTCAAAATATTCGTTGTGAGCGTTGTTCTTGTTTTTGGCTTTTGAAAACTAAAACCTTGATTTTGGTATCTTGGTTGTTGTTTTTGTTGTTGATTTTTATATTTAGTCGTTGATAGTTTGTTATGTTTCTACTTTTATTTTATTTAATTAATTATGATTCTATATACTTGTTATTTATATTGTCATATATCTGGTTAAATATGTTCATACATAGATATTTTGATTAAACACGGTTTCTGAATGTTACTATTTTCAAATATTCAAAGGTTTTTAATGTTTGAAAAAACAGACAGGCCAATTTAAACCAGATTAATAGTTTTAGACTACCTTTAATTATTTAGATATGATATTCAGATTCATAAACAAAACATCATTTGTTTAATTCCGAAAACATATAAAACACTTGGTAAATATCTTTCTTATTTTTGAGATGATTAAACACCAGAAAGAACTCCATATTTCACTAGGTAACAAAAAAGAAGCAGGATTATTGGATTAGGTTATTAAATCGTAATGAAACACTTGTCACTAATAAATGGGAATGATAAAGTGAAATGGTATATTCTAAATATATGTGATAAATTTAAACAAGATGGTCATGGGCTACTATGCATAAAATAGTATAAAATACAATAGAATTATATATAATAAATAATAAAATATAAAAAGACAAAATATTTAAATAAGATAAATGATTTGGCCGGTTTCAAGCAGTTAGGTTTCTACATAAAACCTAATTCTAACCAAAAAAGTTTGGTCTTTCTAAAATCGAAACGTATTCAACACATCTGTTTTTAGTATTGGTTCAATTTTTGTTTTGGTTTTTTTATATTATTCTTTTTTTGATTTTAGATTTTTTTTTCTTTTCCTCCTTTTCTCTAATACCAATTCTATTAGATATTTTGTTTGTTACAATACCAACCAGTAGAAAACAATGCATTTTTGTATCGTTTATGATACCAACAACCCTCTTCCAAATAAATGGTACCAATCGGTCTTGTCGTGCTTACCCATATGTGGTAGTGCAGCGACAATTGAGCAATGTCAATGGTGTAGCAGCGGAACAATAGTGACACAGAAAGGGTCGATCTACTGTAAAGGCAAATTTATTGTAAGTTTTCGAATTTCATCAAGTTGGGTTGCAATTCAACGACTAGCTCTTCTATACTAGTGAATTTTATAATTTGACGGAATTTTTTTTTTCTTTTGCAGGTTTATATTTTTGGATATGGTGATTGTCGATATGGATAACAATAAATCGGATATTGAACGAGTGAAGTCATCTAAATCCATTTTACTTCAATTCTTGCATCCCTCTTCATACCAATTAGATGAAGCGGGAAATAAATATTTAGTAGATATCAATAATATTTTAGTTTTAAAATTATCGATGTTTACATGAGATTAAAAGCGTTTTCTGAAAAATAAATAGAAAAAGAAAAAGAAACCAACATACGAGTTGTAAAAAAAGGAATGCAACACGTACCAAATTTCCATATCATATTTTCGCTTATGCATTAAAAAGGAATTAAAAGAACCAAACATGCAGATAAACGGGGCGATAGAAGTGATCAAAACTTATGTAACACATTATTTGTCATTAGGGGTGTCAAACAAACCCGAACCCGACGAACCCGATCCGACCCGAACCCGAATAAGCATATTAGGTCGGATTAATTCAGGTTGCATTCACATTTCGGGTTGATTTGACCCGACCCGAGAGACCCGATTCTTTATAGGGTCGGGTTTTGGGTTGCTTTTATCTCAGAATTCGGGTTTTGGGTTGACCCGTTTAACCCGAAATATTGAATAAATAATCTTTTTTTTAAATAATACCCACCCTGACATATCTATATCTATATTTACTTATAATAGAGAGTCGTCGGATAGCTAATGTTTGAGATATTCCAAATAGTGGAATGGTATGCATTTGAAACTCCTGACTCTTTAGTTGCCATGTGTTTTAATTACCATAATGAGAGGTATAATGATACGTAAACTGTTCAGTTACCCTAAGTTAATAACACATTTGAAACTTCTGACTCTTTAGTTGCCCTGTGTTTTAATTACCATAATGTGAGGTATAATAATATTCCTGACTCTTTGGTTGCCCTGTGTTTTAATTACCATAATGTGAGATATAATGATTTTTTAGACTGTTTAGTTACCCTAAGTTAATAACACGAAACTCCTGACTCTTTGGTTGTCATGTGTTTTAATTACCATAATGTGAGGTATAATGATATTTAAACTGTTCGATTACCCTAAGTTAATAACACATTTGAAACGTCTGACTCTTTTGGTTGTCATGTGTTTTAATTATCATAATGTAAGGTATAATGGTGGTTTTGTGTTTTTCTATATAAGTTATTTTGCATCAACAAACCACATAACCACGTACAATTATGTCTCTTTCGAAAAACATGTCTCACTCCAAGATTGGCGCCCTTGACCCAACTAGAGAAGATTGGGTTGTTCATGTAAGTATTTGTAGATTGTGGGAGGCAGTAAATACGAAATTTGGTGATGTCTTACTTGGGTTGGAGATGGTTATAACTGATGATGAGGTAATTTCTAATTTGTTTGAAAATTTGAAAAGCCGGAAAAAGGGTACGCCACGAAAACAGTTAATATACAATAATTTCTACCATGTTTTTTATGTACAACGATGGAAACCTTTTATATATTATTATAAATGTGTAACTGACCATGTTTTCACTATTTTGGCAACAGTTGGTCGTCATGTTTTCACTGTTTTGGCAACAGTTGATCGTCTATATACTCAATCCGGTTGGTGCTACTGGAGTTGTGGAGAGTGCAACAAAGAGTTAGTTGTAAACGATGGTTTGTTTTTTTGTGATCTTTTCAATGACTTTTTAAAGTACCCTATGATAAGGTTGGTTTTTTGAGTTGTTTTATGTAGGGACTATGGTATTAATCTACCCAATTATTGCCTTTTGTAATGTCTGTTTTCGTTGTTGCAGGTATAGAGTCCATGTGCATGTTGTTGATTAGACAAGTGATACAACATGTTATATTTTTTCTATACCTTACTTGAAAATATGCATCTAATATCTAATATTGTACGTAGGAATGTCTTTTTATTTTAATATGTATTTGAAAAGTTTGACTTTTGTAGTCAATCCCTTAGCTATTTGAGTGGTCACATCAATATTGTTCTAATTCAGTTTCAGATTCATATTGTTCGAACTCCCGATTCTGATCAACAATAACCCAGATACTGTCATAATCACTCGAAGATCTCGGAAGCTTTGTAACGAAATCCATAGTAATGCGCTCCCATTTCCACTCGGAAATCTTCGGTAGTTGGAGTAGCCCAGACGGTTTCTGATACTCAATCTTCACCTTGGAACAAGTCAAACATCGACTAACATACTCGGCGATCTCACGCTTCATACCCGGCCACCAATAAAACTCTTTCAAGTCATGATACATTTTGTCGGAACCCGGATGAATGGAATAATTAGACTTATGGGCTTCGTCCAGAATCAACTGACGGATGCTAATCGGAACCCAAATACGTTCAAGGAAATACAGAACTCCATCCTCCTTCGGTTCTAATTCCAACGCTAACTTATACAACCTTTCCTCTTTAACACGGCCCTCTGTCATAATACCCTCTTGTGCCTGAATAATCCGAGACTTCAAGCTCGTCTGAATAGATACCATCATAGAACGGATACGGACTGGTTTGACTGTTTCCTTACGACTTAGTGCATCAGCAACAACGTTCGCCTTACCAGGGTGGTAGCGAATGTCGCAATCATAGTCGTTCAATAACTCAACCCAGCGTCGTTGTCTCATGTTCAGCATCTTCTGATCGAATATGTGCTGAAGACTCTTGTGGTCGGTAAATACAGTACACTTGGTCCCATACAGATAATGCCTCCAAATCTTCAATGCGAATACGACGGCTCCCAATTCTAGATCATGTGTCGTGTAATTCTGCTCATGGACTTTCAACTGACGCGAAGCGTAAGCTATAACTTTACCATTCTGCATAAGCACACAACCCAGACCCTTGTGCGAAGCGTCGCAATAAACAACAAAATTCTCGGAACCAACTGGCAGACTAAGAATAGGAGCGTCACACAACCGCTGCTTCAATACCTGAAAGGCTCTCTCCTGATCGGAACCCCAAACGAATGGTTCACTCTTCCGTGTCAACTTAGTCATAGGCGAAGCGATCTTGGAGAAGTTCTCGATGAATCGGCGATAATACCCAGCAAGACCTAAAAATGAACGGATTTCGGTCGGTGACTTTGGTGCAACCCAACTTTTAACAGCTTCAATCTTAGCAGGATCAACGTGAATACCCTTCGCGCTAACCACGTGGCCAAGGAATTGAACTTCGGATAACCAGAATTCGCACTTAGAGAATTTCGCATACAACTTTTCCTTTCGAAGCACTTCTAGAACAAGACGCAAATGCTCTTCATGTTCCTTGCGACTTCGGGAATAGATAAGAATGTCGTCGATGAATACGATAACGAATTTGTCAAGATACGGACGACAAATACGGTTCATTAGATCCATGAATGCTGCAGGGGCGTTTGTCAGACCAAACGGCATCACCATGAACTCATAATGACCATACCGAGTACGAAAAGCGGTCTTAGGTATATCATCTTCCTGAACTCTCAACTGATGATAACCAGAGCAAAGATCGATCTTAGAGAAATAGCAAGAACCTTGAAGTTGATCGAATAAGTCGTCAATACGAGGAAGGGGATAACGGTTCTTGACAGTCAGTTTGTTTAACTCCCGATAATCAATACATAAACGCATGGAGCCATCCTTCTTCTTAACAAAGAGAACAGGAGCACCCCACGGGGAGAAACTAGGACGGATAAAACCCTTATCGACCAGTTCCTGAATTTGTTTCGACAACTCGAGCATCTCGGAAGGAGCCAAACGATACGGAGCCTTAGCAACAGGTGCTGCTCCAGGAATAAGATCAATACGAAAATCGGTTTGTCTCTGGGGAGGGACTCCAAGTAAATCTTCGGGAAAAACGTCAGAATACTCGCGAACAATCGGTACACCATCAAGCTTTATCGTAGAATCTTTCTTCACCAAATGACCGAGATATAAGGAACAACCCTGACGGACATACTCGCGAACTTTCAAACTTGAGATGACTTTAAGGCGTTTCCCAGCCTTGTCTCCGTGTACAATCATCTGATCTCCATCCGGCTTCTGAATACGAATAAGTTTCTCATAACAGACTATCTCGCCTTTATGCTTCGCTAACCAATCCATACCGACTACGACATCGAAACTACCGAGTTTCATAGGAATAAGGTCGATGGCAAAAGGAATATCGGCTAATACGAGGGGAATATCACGAATAACTTCTCTAACACAGGCACATCTACCATCAGCTATCTCTACTTCATAAGCAAGCTCTAAAGGACTAGAAGCACAGTTTACTAAGGGGCGGAAATCACTAGAAATAAAGCTTCTATCGGCACCCGAATCAAACAAGATAAAAGCAGGATAATCATCGACAAGAAATGTACCAGTGACAACGGTCGGATCCTGGTGAGCTTCGGAAGATTCCATGGCGAAAGCTCGGCTCTTGGCAGGATTCCCTCTCGCACTAGTACCAGCACCATGAGTAGGAAGGGGAGTAGGTGCTATAAGCTTGGGACATTGATGACGACGGTGACCTACTTCTCCGCATTCAAAACACGCTCCAGTAGCCCTTCTACAAAACTGCTCGTTGTGGCCTAACTTCTTGCATCGTTTACAAACCCAACAAGCCACATTTGCTGCATGCGCAATGCCGCATGTACCACACTTCGGGCGCCTGCCCTGATAACCAGCTCCAGAACCTGTCAAAGCATACACCTGAGGAAGTTGGGGTCTCTGATCATGACCACGGCTTCTCTTCCTCGAATTTCCCATGTCTCCTAACAAATCTTCCAGAATCTCTTCGGCTTACAACTGGCTGCAGAACACCACCACGAATCATACTTGCGGTCAACCGACCAGCGATGTCAACCACACTCATGGGTATAGCTGCTGCAATCTGTGCCACAATCACGGGTATAGCTGCTGCAATCTGCTCCGCAATCAACTGACTGATGTTCGGAGTAGTGGTATTAGCATTGGGGGCAGCAGCGGTATTCTGAGCTGTAGCACCCGCTCTCGTACTGGCGCGACCTCGCCTCGACGACCTTCTCGTAGCAGTGACGGCCGGAGTAGACCTAGTAGAAGCTCTCTTTGGCAGCATCTTCTTACGAATGTCAAACAGAATAAATCAGAACGATAACCGGATGTGCGACTAAAACGAGCAGGCCTCAAAACATAAAAAGCAAAATAAAGCACATAAAGCATACGAATCACATACAGGCCCACAAAAGAAAGAAATGCGCACATAGAGTAAATCAGATAGGTCCAAAAGCCTAGGTCATAGTCTAAGTGATTCCGTAAGGTCACTTAGTTCGCTATAACCATTGGCTCTGATACCAACTTCTGTCACACCCCGCAAAAATGGCGGAACCGAGGTGTACAGTGTATACGGTATCAGAGATTCAAAGGTTACATAAACATAAGTAAGCCATACATCATCAACATAGATTAAAGAGTTTAAAGATAGAATACTTATTACAATCATCCGAAAATATATCAAAATACGGCTACAGCGATTGGGATACTAAGGAATTAAATAAAGCAAAATAAATTCCATGCAAAAGATCCACGTAGCCAACAAGCATAGCATCATAAAGTGTAACCTCAAATCCCTGAAAAGCGTTAAAATACGACGTCAACATAAAGTTGGTGAATTATTCGCAATAGTAAATAAAAACATAATAGAATAAAGGTTTCAATACGTTTTGACCCAAAAGTGTTATGATTTGAAGATAAGTCATTTGAAAATGATGTTTCAAAATATACGTGAAGTATACAAAACCTTTTGATAAAATACTCATACATATACTATAAAAATACCATAATCATTTCATAAAAATACCATACTCAATTCATAAAATACCATACTGGATAGATAACATAATACCATACTGGATAGAATAATAGCTTTAGGAACATACAATACACCTGAACCATAACAATACTGGCAACTAACCCCACCTAGTGTCTTAAGCTAGGTTGTCCTCGAAATCAACGGTCATAACATTACTAACACGGACAGGGCGCATCCATCATCCATCGTGTTAGAAATGAGGGTTTGTTAGACCCATATAGCGCTATATATACGAACCGGCGGCTAAAAGCTAACAGGTGTGTATACGGGGCCTTGTACTACCACAAAGGCGGTACAAGTTTGGGTAAGACCATCTAAAGCATTCATATCCAAAATACATACCATAATACATACTCATAATACATAATATACCATAAAAATACATTTATTTATAACGCTAATCCTGCCCAAAAAGTATAAAAAAGTAAAAAGGGCAACGAATAACTCACTGTATAGCAAAGCAATCCAAATCACGATATGTCGGGAAATACTATAATACCGTCAAGCTCCCACGTCTAAGTGCCCTAAACATCACGTAAATAAACATGTCTAAGTATCTCTAAGTCTAGTGGATTATGCCTTAACGATTAACGTTTTATACGGGTTTTGAAATGACCAATAGAAATATCGATTTAACGGGATTACAAACGTTTCGGAAAGTCTAGCAATGAGTTACGTGACAAACAAGCCTCTTACGTGCACTACAAGTCACGTAAGTGACTAATTACGTGTTCTAGCAAGTTACGGGACAAGAATTAGGTGTTTAACAAGCAATTACGTGATTAGGACTACTTTCGTGAACAATTACGGAACTTAGGGACTAGATATGTAAAATAAGCAAGAGTTACGTGAATCATAAGCCAATTACGTGACCAAGAAGGATAATTACGTGATCAAGAAGGATAATTACGTGATCAAGACCTTACTTACGTGCGTAACAGGGCAAATACGTGTTTAGGACTAATTTCGTGAAAAATTACGGAATTCAGGGACTAATTACGTAAAATAGGCCATAGTTACGTGATGAAGACCATAGTTACGTGATTTTGAACATTAGTTACGTGAATGGCATCAGTTACGTGATTTGGGAGTCAGTTACTTGATCAGTTACGTGCGCGTAACACAGTTACGTGACGTAACTGAGTTTTTACGAAAAATAACATTCGGGATTCGATTTCTGAGTGTTCTAGGTGTCCAAATGATCCATAAATGAAACCCTATGTCCAGAATGTGTTTAGGAACAATAATCTTAAATAAAATTCGAGTTTTGACGGTGAAAAGTGGTAGTTTCGGGTTTGAATCAAAATAACAAAGTTTAAAACTAAAACCGAGAAATACTTACCCGATCGTAACGAAAATCGGAGGATAGATGAAGGTGATAATGGTGAGCAATAATCTAGTCTCGGATTTGAATTTCAACGGTCGGATCGCCGGAAAATGTAGAGAGAAGGTAGGGTTTTTGTGTGTGTGTTGTGTGTGTTTTTAGAGAGAGAGTGAGGAGGGTGGAAATGATGCAAATGAGACAAAATTCTGGTCTAGATAAGACAAAAAAAGTTGGTGGATCCATTTAGGACCATTTTTGTAATAAAATCTGGAAAGGACTAAAATTGTAATAGAATTTCTCCCATAGGACTAGTTTTGTAATAAAATTTCCGAAAGGACTAAAAATGAAATACTTTTTAAACGTTAATCTTAATCGTATAATTAAGGCATAATTTCCCTAAACTTATCATAAGAGCATACTAGACTTATACTAAAGGCACTTAAGACTACACGTTCCCGACATAAAGATTCGAATCACATAACATACAAATACGATACTCATAAAATACGAGAAATACGAATACAATACTCATAAAATACGAATACGATAAAACATAATAGAAATACGATAGGGTCAAAACATAAACATAAATAAATAAAACGAATACGAGACGATGGAAATATACCTAGAAATTCGCGAATGTCACAGTCTCCCCAAGTAAAAAGAAATTTCGTCCTCGAAATTATCACTTGGTACTACTTCCGGGGGAAAGGTGAGGATACTTCCGCAGAATTTCATCTTCGCGTTCCCACGTGAACTCAGCTCCAAAACGGGAATTCCAACGAACCTTGACAATCGGGATCTTACTTCGTCGTAGACGCTTAACATCACTAGCAACGATCTCGATCGGTTCCTCAACGAAATGAAGCTTATCATCAATCTGGAGTTTTGTCAAGCGGAACTAATAACGTTTCGTCAGCCAGGCATTTCTTCAACTGAGACACATGAAATACATTATGTACGCTGCTCAGTTCTGCCGGCAAATCTAGTCGATACGCAGCTGGGCCGATGCGGGCTAAAATCTTGAACGGACCCGTGTACCTCGGACTCAGCTTACTGCGCTTCACGAATCGGACAACCCCTTTCCATGGAGATACTTTCAATAATACCATATCCCCAACACTGAACTCAAGAGGCTTCCTGCGCTTATCAGCATACTTTTTCTGTCGATCTCTTCCAGTAATTAATCGTTCTTTGATCTTGAAGACCTTGTCAGTGGTCTCTTGTATAATCTCTGGACCAGAAATCTGACTGTCTCCAATTTCTGCCCAACATACAGGCGATCGACACTTGCGGCCATACAAAGCTTCAAAAGGTGCACACTTGATACTCGTGTGATAGCTGTTGTTGTACGAGAACTCAATCAACGGCAAATGAACGTCCCAACTACCACCAAAATCAATTGCGCAAGCTCGTAGCATATCTTCCATGGTCTGAATAGTTCTCTCACTCTGACTATCGGTCTGAGGATGATAGGCGGTACTCATATCTAACCTTGTACCCATAGCGGTCTGGAATGTCTTCCAAAATCGTGAGGTGAAACGAGCATCACGATCGGAAATAATCGATACAGGAACTCCGTGTTTCGATACAATCTCTGCAATATATAAACGCAACGAATCTCTCCATCGGATAATTCTCACGAATCGGTAGGAAATGAGCAGACTTCGTCAACCGATCAACAATAACCCAGATACTGTCATAATCACTCGAAGATCTCAGAAGCTTTGTAACGAAATCCATAGTAATGCGCTCCCATTTCCACTCGAAAATCTTCGGTAGTTGGAGTAGCCCAGACGGTTTCTGATACTCAATCTTCACCTTGGAACAAGTCAAACATCGACTAACATACTCGGCGATCTCACGCTTCATACCCGGCCACCAATAAAACTCTTTCAAGTCATGATACATTTTGTCGGAACCCGGATGAATGGAATAATTAGACTTATGGGCTTCGTCCAGAATCAACTGACGGATGCTAATCGGAACCCAAATACGTTCAAGGAAATACAGAACTCCATCCTCCTTCGGTTCTAATTCCAACGCTAACTTATACAACCTTTCCTCTTTAACACGGCCCTCTGTCATAATACCCTCTTGTGCCTGAATAATCCGAGACTTCAAGCTCGTCTGAATAGATACCATCATAGAACGGATACGGACTGGTTTGACTGTTTCCTTACGACTTAGTGCATCAGCAACAACGTTCGCCTTACCAGGGTGGTAGCGAATGTCGCAATCATAGTCGTTCAATAACTCAACCCAGCGTCGTTGTCTCATGTTCAGCATCTTCTGATCGAATATGTGCTGAAGACTCTTGTGGTCGGTAAATACAGTACACTTGGTCCCATACAGATAATGCCTCCAAATCTTCAATGCGAATACGACGGCTCCCAATTCTAGATCATGTGTCGTGTAATTCTGCTCATGGACTTTCAACTGACGCGAAGCGTAAGCTATAACTTTACCATTCTGCATAAGCACACAACCCAGACCCTTGTGCGAAGCGTCGCAATAAACAACAAAATTCTCGGAACCAACTGGCAGACTAAGAATAGGAGCGTCACACAACCGCTGCTTCAATACCTGAAAGGCTCTCTCCTGATCGGAACCCCAAACGAATGGTTCACTCTTCTGTGTCAACTTAGTCATAGGCGAAGCGATCTTGGAGAAGTTCTCGATGAATCGGCGATAATACCCAGCAAGACCTAAAAATGAACGGATTTCGGTCGGTGACTTTGGTGCAACCCAACTTTTAACAGCTTCAATCTTAGCAGGATCAACGTGAATACCCTTCGCGCTAACCACGTGGCCAAGGAATTGAACTCCGGATAACCAGAATTCGCACTTAGAGAATTTCGCATACAACTTTTCCTTTCGAAGCACTTCTAGAACAAGACGCAAATGCTCTTCATGTTCCTTGCGACTTCGGGAATAGATAAGAATGTCGTCGATGAATACGATAACGAATTTGTCAAGATACGGACGACAAATACGGTTCATTAGATCCATGAATGCTGCAGGGGCGTTTGTCAGACCAAACGGCATCACCATGAACTCATAATGACCATACCGAGTACGAAAAGCGGTCTTAGGTATATCATCTTCCTGAACTCTCAACTGATGATAACCAGAGCGAAGATCGATCTTAGAGAAATAGCAAGAACCTTGAAGTTGATCGAATAAGTCGTCAATACGAGGAAGGGGATAACGGTTCTTGACAGTCAGTTTGTTTAACTCCCGATAATCAATACATAAACGCATGGAGCCATCCTTCTTCTTAACAAAGAGAACAGGAGCACCCCACGGGGAGAAACTAGGACGGATAAAACCCTTATCGACCAGTTCCTGAATTTGTTTCGACAACTCGAGCATCTCGGAAGGAGCCAAACGATACGGAGCCTTAGCAACAGGTGCTGCTCCAGGAATAAGATCAATACGAAAATCGGTTTGTCTCTGGGGAGGGACTCCAGGTAAATCTTCGGGAAAAACGTCAGAATACTCGCGAACAATCGGTACACCATCAAGCTTTATCGTAGAATCTTTCTTCACCAAATGAGCGAGATATAAGGAACAACCCTGACGGACATACTCGCGAACTTTCAAACTTGAGATGACTTTAAGGCGTTTCCCAGCCTTGTCTCCGTGTACAATCATCTGATCTCCATCCGGCTTCTGAATACGAATAAGTTTCTCATAACAGACTATCTCGCCTTTATGCTTCGCTAACCAATCCATACCGACTACGACATCGAAACTACCGAGTTTCATAGGAATAAGGTCGATGGCAAAAGGAATATCGGCTAATACGAGGGGAATATCACGAATAACTTCTCTAACACAGGCACATCTACCATCAGCTATCTCTACTTCATAAGCAGGCTCTAAAGGACTAGAAGCACAGTTTACTAAGGGGCGGAAATCACTAGAAATAAAGCTTCTATCGGCACCCGAATCAAACAAGATAAAAGCAGGATAATCATCGACAAGAAATGTACCAGTGACAACGGTCGGATCCTGGTGAGCTTCGGAAGATTCCATGGCGAAAGCTCGGCTCTTGGCAGGATTCCCTCTCGCACTAGTACCAGCACCATGAGTAGGAAGGGGAGTAGGTGCTATAAGCTTGGGACATTGATGACGGCGGTGACCTACTTCTCCGCATTCAAAACACGCTCCAGTAGCCCTTCTACAAAACTGCTCGGTGTGGCCTAACTTCTTGCATCGTTTACAAACCCAACAAGCCACATTTGCTGCATGCGCACTGCCGCATGTACCACACTTCGGGCGCCTGCCCTGATAACCAGCTCCAGAACCTGTCAAAGCATACACCTGAGGAAGTTGGGGTCTCTGATCATGACCACGGCTTCTCTTCCTCGAATTTCCCATGTCTCTCCTAACAAATCTTCCAGAATCTCTTCGGCTTACAACTGGCTGCAGAACACCACCACGAATCATACTTGCGGTCAACCGACCAGCGATGTCAACCACACTCATGGGTATAGCTGCTGCAATCTGTGCCACAATCACGGGTATAGCTGCTGCAATCTGCTCCGCAATCAACTGACTGATGTTCGGAGTAGTGGTATTAGCATTGGGGGCAGCAGCGGTATTCTGAGCTGTAGCACCCGCTCTCGTACTGGCGCGACCTCGCCTCGACGACCTTCTCGTAGCAGTGACGGCCGGAGTAGACCTAGTAGAAGCTCTCTTTGGCGGCATCTTCTTACGAATGTCAAACAGAATAAATCAGAACGATAACCGGATGTGCGACTAAAACGAGCAGGCCTCAAAACATAAAAAGCAAAATAAAGCACATAAAGCATACGAATCACATACAGGCCCACAAAAGAAAGAAATGCGCACATAGAGTAAATCAGATAGGTCCAAAAGCCTAGGTCATAGTCTAAGTGATTCCGTAAGGTCACTTAGTTCGCTATAACCATTGGCTCTGATACCAACTTCTGTCACATCCCGCAAAAATGGCGGAACCGAGGTGTACAGTGTATACGGTATCAGAGATTCAAAGGTTACATAAACATAAGTAAGCCATACATCATCAACATAGATTAAAGAGTTTAAAGATAGAATACTTATTACAATAATCCGAAAATATATCAAAATACGGCTACAGCGATTGGGATACTAAGGAATTAAATAAAGCAAAATAAATTCCATGCAAAAGATCCACGTAGCCAACAAGCATAGCATCATAAAGTGTAACCTCAAATCCCTGAAAAGCGTTAAAATACGACGTCAACATAAAGTTGGTGAATTATTCGCAATAGTAAATAAAAACATAATAGAATAAAGGTTTCAATACGTTTTGACCCAAAAGTGTTATGATTTGAAGATAAGTCATTTGAAAATGATGTTTCAAAATATACGTGAAGTATACAAAACCTTTTGATAAAATACTCATACATATACTATAAAAATACCATAATCATTTCATAAAAATACCATACTCAATTCATAAAATACCATACTGGATAGATAACATAATACCATACTGGATAGAATAATAGCTTTAGGAACATACAATACACCTGAACCATAACAATACTGGCAACTAACCCCACCTAGTGTCTTAAGCTAGGTTGTCCTCGAAATCAACGGTCATAACATTACTAACACGGACAGGGCGCATCCATCATCCATCGTGTTAGGAATGAGGGTTTGTTAGACCCATATAGCGCTATATATACGAACCGGCGGCTAAAAGCTAACAGGTGTGTATACGGGGCCTTGTACTACCACAAAGGCGGTACAAGTTTGGGTAAGACCATCTAAAGCATTCATATCCAAAATACATACCATAATACATACTCATAATACATAATATACCATAAAAATACATTTATTTATAACGCTAATCCTGCCCAAAAAGTATAAAAAAAGTAAAAAGGGCAACGAATAACTCACTGTATAGCAAAGCAATCCAAATCACGATATGTCGGGAAATACTATAATACCGTCAAGCTCCCACGTCTAAGTGCCCTAAACATCACGTAAATAAACATGTCTAAGTATCTCTAAGTCTAGTGGATTATGCCTTAACGATTAACGTTTTATACGGGTTTTGAAATGACCAATAGAAATATCGATTTAACGGGATTACAAACGTTTCGGAAAGTCTAGCAATGAGTTACGTGACAAACAAGCCTCTTACGTGCACTACAAGTCACGTAAGTGACTAATTACGTGTTCTAGCAAGTTACGGGACAAGAATTACGTGTTTAACAAGCAATTACGTGATTAGGACTACTTTCGTGAACAATTACGGAACTTAGGGACTAGATATGTAAAATAAGCAAGAGTTACGTGAATCATAAGCCAATTACGTGACCAAGAAGGATAATTACGTGATCAAGAAGGATAATTACGTGATCAAGACCTTACTTACGTGCGTAACAGGGCAAATACGTGTTTAGGACTAATTTCGTGAAAAATTACGGAATTCAGGGACTAATTACGTAAAATAGGCCATAGTTACGTGATGAAGACCATAGTTACGTGATTTTGAACATTAGTTACGTGAATGACATCAGTTACGTGATTTGGGAGTCAGTTACTTGATCAGTTACGTGCGCGTAACACAGTTACGTGACGTAACTGAGTTTTTACGAAAAATAACATTCGGGATTCGATTTCTGAGTGTTCTAGGTGTCCAAATGATCCATAAATGAAACCCTATGTCCAGAATGTGTTTAGGAACAATAATCTTAAATAAAATTCGAGTTTTGACGGTGAAAAGTGGTAGTTTCGGGTTTGAATCAAAATAACAAAGTTTAAAACTAAAACCGAGAAATACTTACCCGATCGTAACGAAAATCGGAGGATAGATGAAGGTGATAATGGTGAGCAATAATCTAGTCTCGGATTTGAATTTCAACGGTCGGATCGCCGGAAAATGTAGAGAGAAGGTAGGGTTTTTGTGTGTGTGTTGTGTGTGTTTTTAGAGAGAGAGTGAGGAGGGTGGAAATGATGCAAATGAGACAAAATTCTGGTCTAGATAAGACAAAAAAAGTTGGTGGATCCATTTAGGACCATTTTTGTAATAAAATCTGGAAAGGACTAAAATTGTAATAGAATTTCACCCATAGGACTAGTTTTGTAATAAAACTTCCGAAAGGACTAAAAATGAAATACTTTTTAAACGTTAATCTTAATCGTATAATTAAGGCATAATTCCCCTAAACTTATCATAAGAGCATACTAGACTTATACTAAAGGCACTTAAGACTACACGTTCCCGACATAAAGATTCGAATCACATAACATACAAATACGATACTCATAAAATACGAGAAATACGAATACAATACTCATAAAATACGAATACGATAAAACATAATAGAAATACGATAGGGTCAAAACATAAACATAAATAAATAAAACGAATACGAGACAATGGAAATATACCTAGAAATTCGCGAATGTCACAAATGTTGCTTATTAGGGTCGGGTTGACTCGAATAACACCCCTATTTGTCATTATTAATTGAGTTGAGTGCTTAAATCCAAATATATGTAAGCATTTTGATGGTAAGCGTATGATCAATGCATGACAAATCTCCATTTCCGTTATCTATTTACTTCATTCATATCCACCAATGATGGAAGGATCGTTTAGAGATTGTCATTCTTAGTTGTGGTGGCGCTTGCGAGAACAATCAACTGAATTTGAAGATGAAAAATTCCAAAAAACCCTAGATTTTTAATTGTGTAGGAGAGGAAAAGTTTTAGAAATTTATTGTTCTCGAGTCTAAAATTAAAGGAAAGGAAAGTAATGTAAAGAAAAGGAAAGTAAAGTAAAGGAAAGTATTTAATTTACTTTACAATCACCCCAAATATGGCCGGATTGTTTTATTGAATAAAATGTATAAACTTACCTCCTAATCCTTTCCTTTACTTTGTTTTTCTTCCTTAAAAAAAACTTGAGAACACAACAATTTATTTATTTCCTTTTCTTTATATTCTTTTACCCTCAAAATAAAACTTGAGAACACAACGTAGGTATTAATCGTTTCACTCTTAAATACTATTATATACATATAGAAATAATGGAAGGAACACAAAACCCTCTAACCTATAGGTATAATGAACTGACAAAGGGGCATAATGAACTAACAAACGGGCTAAATTTTATGCATAAACTATATATAATAATGAGGTATTATTTGATCGCACTTTGCGTCGGAGATAACCTTTAAAATCTAAAAATTTGATCAATGCATGACAAATCTCCATTTTCGTCATCTATTTACTTCATTCATATCCACCAATGATGGAAGGATCGTTTAGAGATTGTCATTCCTAGTTGTGGTGGTGTGTGCAGGAACAATCGATTGAATTCGAAACTGAAAAATTACATAAACCCTAGATTTTTAAATCAAAGTGCAGGCGAGGATATGTTTTCGAAATTTATCAAGAGGTATTGAGCGTTTCAATCCTAAACACTATTATATACATATATAAATAATGGAATATAGGCACAAAGAACTGATAAACATGCTAAATTCTTGCATAAACTATATAAATACTATGCATAAACTATATATAATTACGAGGTATCGTTTTCCCATGCTTTACGGCAAGGATAACCTTTAAAATCTAAAAATGTAAGCGATAATAATTAAGAGTTAAAAGAAAATATTTTTTGCTAACACTTCAGTAGAAATTAATTGATAGCATATAAAAGATGATAGTTAAGGGTCAAAAGCGAACCAATCTAAAAAGTTAGATTCAAAGTTTGATGATCATTATATATATACTAACATTTTTATGAGTTATATGTGAAGTGATGAATAGTGTCTCAGCCAGTTTGCGTACTTAATATATTTTTTTTCTTTTTCTTTTTCGAAGTTTTTATTTTTCTTACGCTATTAAAGAAGGTAAAAATTCGCTCATGTTCATTAATCGTTAATTTTTAGATTAAGTTTTTTTGGGGGGTTACGCTTTTTCTTTTCAAATATTTGGTTACTCTTTATTTTTTGTGTTACGATATAAAATAAAGTAGTTTTATCTTTATTTCGCTTATTTGTTGATTTTGAGTTTTAGTATGTTATTTTTGGTTTTAAGTTATCCATTAAAATGTAAGTTTTTAAACCCGCAACATCCACGGTCACACAAAACTCGTTTTGGATTATTGGTAAAGTGTTCTCATTCTTGAGACGCTTTGAGGAAACAAATAAAGATGGTCATAATGATTGCGGATCTGCGGAAATCAATCACCAAAAAGTTTCGGTGATGTGTAGAGTGACCCTTAATTAACTTTAAAGTCATGATTATCTGGTTCTAACATCATGCTTATTGTTAGATTAAGATCTTTTTATATTGAACCAATCTAAGGAGGTGTTTGATTTAAACTTAATTGACTTAATACGAATATAACCTAATGCGGTAAGTCATGAGTAGTCTGTTTGTTTATGACTTAATTTGAAAACCACAACTTAACTAAAAAAAGTCATGAGGATTGTCCTTTTTTCATTAAGTCATGATTTTTCATATGTTTTTTTATAAATTTTATCTATATATTATTATTTACTCTTTATTCAGCATATAAAACAAACACAGTTATTACTTATTTTACTCAAACCTCATTTATCAAAACAGATCTCGTATCAAAACATGACTAAATTAATAAATAAACAACAACCCCTAAATGTTTTAATAATAATAAAAAGGTCCATCATGTAAAGTAAACTACCATTGATTTTCGTTTCGTAAATTCTTAACTTAGAGAGATTTTAGGTTTGAGAGCACACTACAAGAAAAATTGACATTTGAAATTTAGTCATTAAATTTGAGTCGTCACTAACAACTTTAGTGACGAAATATTTGGTCAATAATCATGTTAGTGACCAATTTTGAGTGGCCACTTTTCGTCACTATAGATCCGTTACTAATTTTATTAAAGACCAAATTAGATTATATTTTGATCACTAATTAATTACCAAATTTTATGACCACTCTTTTTTAATAATGACTAAATAAGGTTATTTTTTTGGAAACGACAATTCTCCTACAGGCCGGTAATGGAGTATCATCGTGCCACCATTACCGGCCACCCCCATGCTCGCCCAAGAGGAAACCCTCTGGAGAGGCTCGAACTCGAGACATCTCCTTCACCAGGAAAACCCCTTACCAACCGGGCAGAACCTGATTGGCACTAAATAAGGTTATTAATGAACAAAAATAGTCGTCATTAAAAATTTCGTCGTTAAAACCTATTTTTTTGTACTGACATCTCAACCCATTTTTGTTATGCATTTAGAATTTTAAACTTGTAGTCTTCATTATAATTGATAATTAGTCTCGATCAAGTTTACATATAACTTGTAAAATCCAAAGAAAACATTTAACATAAAGTGTCGATAAAAGGCATTTCATACCCAAATTAATAATCTAGTCCAATAATGAGATAGCCTAAAATTATGGTGAAAGTAATTTGTGCTCACAACCCAAGACTTGTATAAGATATTAAGATGTTTAAACTACTTTTTTTTGTATGTAACACGAGTTGTAATATGGTAACACATATGTGTCATGATTAGGGTAAATTTACCAAGCTCGGTGAATAATGCATTGCTTTTGAACCTTTTGGGTTAGTGAAATCTAATACATTTCTTATTTTGTGAATTTAAGTTCGTCATACATCGTCTGGGATTGTAACATTGGTACTTATATTGTGTCTGTACTTTTAATCATAATCTATATCTATATTTGCAAGAATGTCTGCAAGTCTAAATTTAAATATTTTTCATTTCAACATAAGACTTCTATTGTGATATTTACATAATCGTTTATATAAATATGATGAATTTATATAAGGGGTTTTTCTGATGAAATAGATGTCTCGGGTTCAATCGTTTGTGGCTTATCTGACGGTTTAATCTTGTAAGTCGAATGAAATTCCTAAGTGTGTATGTATGGATTTGGGTTGCCTAGGGTATAGTGTCCAACCAGATGAATATGGTTATGGTTTGAAATTAAGTTGCTATTGAAACGGGCCATGGACCAGTTTGTTGTATTAGAAACTAGGTTATTATCCCGCATAATATGTAGTCGACGTAAATAAACACTAAAAGTAAAAATGTAATAATACAAAAATATTCATAAATCTTAATTAGATAGGGTGTTTGTTTCGACTTATTAAACGGGCTTATGAGCTTATTTAATTTTTCATAAGCTAATAAGCTCATTTTTTCCGGCTTATGAGCTTATGAAGATGAGCTTATGGCTTATTTAAAGTCATAAGCTCAACTTGATAAATTCTTAAGCCGAAAAAAATGACTCATGAATTTATGAAAAATTACAAAAGCTAATAAGCCGGTTATATAAGCCGATACAAACACCCAGATAACCATTACAAAACTAATTTCAAAATTCAAATTAATTTTGAAACTAATTTATATAAACTCAATACTATAAGGGGGTTAAATATATTTATAAATATTTAACTAAATATAACCATTACAAAATTAATGGAAAAATATAAATTAATTTTGTAACTAATTTATATAAACTCAATACTATAAGGGTTAAAATGAAAATTATTTAACATCTAACAAAGTAACTTATAATTCCTATGTAATTAAAAAAAAATTAAAATACTTTCTATTTAATTTAAAAACTTTCAAAATTATAAATTTATTTTATAACCCCGTAAACTTAAAATAATTAAAATATGGGAAAATGCACTGGATGACCATCGTACTACCACAAAATATCCGTATAGGTCATTGAACAAAATTTACGTCTATCTACATCACTATACCGTATTTTACCGTTTAAATTATAACCTTAACTTTAAGAAACCGTTTAAATACATCAGTTTGGTGACCTGCAACCTGTTGGTAACCGCCACGTCATCGGTTTTATAATAATCCTTCTCCAACTTTATAAAACAAGAATTGCAGGTTGAAAAAAACTCATAGTACATAACGAATTAAGCTCGTAAGCCTTAATATAAGCTACACCAAACACCCTTAAAGTCAACCTAAACGCTTTTGCTTTTGTAGGTATTTTTTAGTGAGGGCAGGGGAGTCTGAATATGAGAGTTTAGGGATAATCAACACAAACCCAGTTGCGAAAACATCTGTAGATAACGGGTTGTCAATGATTGGTAAAAAGCAGGCGGTGAAAGCAGCTTTCAAATTAAAGGAAATGGGGGCTTGTGATAATAGTTGTTGGATTTGGCCTTCTATTACTCAAAGAGCTTATCAAGCGGCTGAGATAATCACGGCTGAAAGCAGTTTTCAAATTAAAGTAAATTGATGTATCGATTAAGCTATGAAAGATACATAATGTTAATGCCAATTAAAAATGAGACAGTACTAAATTAAACTCATAGTACTAAAATGAGACAGTAGTAAATTAAAAATTGACCATGTGCAGCCTGTAAGAAGCCCTGTGACTATCTGTGGTGACATTCATGGACAATTTCATGATGTTGCTGAACTTATCGGAGGAAAGGTATTTGTTTAGATATCAATTGCATATTTGCAGTAAATTCCATCTCAGATCCGTAAGCATATCACATTTTTCACCAACAAAGGATTTGCTCCGACGAAGTTCCGGTACCGGCGCCGTCTCCGGTGGTTTTTACTCCGGTGAATTCTGCAAATGGAGATCTGGATATTTTGGAATTGGGAGAGATGATATGCTTTGAGACCTTCATAAAAAAGAGAGACATCTGCAATTTAAAAGGAGAGAGAGAGTTAGTGGAAGTGATGTCACCGGTTTTTGACCGGTTGTTGGAAAAAAAGTGGTTTAAATAAACGGTCAAATACGGTATAATGATGTAGATAGACGTAAATTTTGTACAATGACCTATACGGATATTTTTGTGTAGTACAATAGTCATCCAGTTCATTTTCCCTTAAAATATTATACATTTTTTTCTACTAAAATACGTATACTAAATCTACACTATAATATAATCTATTTCTACTATATTATAAAACATTTTCCACATAGTCTTAATTCTCTAAAACCTTAGTAATTGAAATTACTTAACTACCGTTTTAATATTTCTCACCACATATCATTACTCAAAATAACTTATAATAAATAATGTTGGTTAATAAAGTTTTAGCCTTCTAGAGTAAATGAACGGAAAGATACTTTAAACATTTAGACTTATAAGTGTTTATTTACCATAATAACAATAACCAATTTTGTTTATATTGATTAAATAATTTATGATTGGAAACCAAAACTATATTTGTTAACAAATGGGTCAAATTCATAAAAAAGTTCGATTACAAACCATACAAAAATTGATGGAGAATAGGAAGTGTGACAACCGTCTAAGCTCAGGTCGAGAACGCTAACTTATAACCTCGATATGTTTATATTTGATGACTGATATGACTAACTTTATGTGTTACGTGGTTACGTAAACATGACTCCTTAAGCTAAGCTCGATGTAACTGATACAAAAACTTTACGTTACTTAAACATAAAACGTGTGTGTCTCGGAATCGGAATCGGAAATCGGAATCAAATCACCAAATGAATCCTAAAACCAAGAAAACACTTAATGAACTTTCCTAAGTTCATCTCAAAACAAATCATAAACTTTCAACTAACGAAAATGCTTAACGATGGAACAAACGAAAAACGAAAAGTTGTTGAAACTGCCCCGAATGCGCCGCATTCACTAGAATACGCCGCATTCTGGGTGCAGACCAGCACTTTTTGTAAACTCCAAAACTCAACTAAACGGACTCAAACCCGAGCCCAACTCTTTGGCTCCGGGTTAAACTTGTTGAAAGGCTTTTAGAGGTCCAGTAAATCCATATTAAACACCTCACAACACTCATTTACAAACACCAAACACAATCACACCAAACACACACACTTACACTCTCTAGCTCACCCTCTCTCTCTCTCTTTATACAAACACCAACCAAGAACTCTCTCTTGTCCTCTCCATTTACAGAGATTAAACACACCACAATCACAGTAAAATCACCATAACAAACACACTAAAATCGTTCATAATCAAGAAGAAGGAAGGAGCATTCATCTTACGGGTCAAAACACACATTTTCCACCCATTTGAAGCTAGGATCTCCAACATATCATCATCCACCTATTTCTCTTCGGTAAAAACTCTTAGATCTTCTATTTTTACTAAAATAAATCGTTGCATGTGAGATCAAACACACAAAAACACATTTTTATAAAGATTCAAGGTGATTTACATAATAAAACGGGTTTTATAAAATGGATGTTTAGATCTTTGATTTTGTTGTTAAAGATCCAAGAAAAACTGTAAAATATCAAGTATTTTGATGTTTTAAGTATTGCATGTCGAAATCTACCATCAAATAACAAGTTTTAAGCTAAAAACGATTTTGCTAAGTGCAGATTGCTGAAAAATGGTCATTTTCGGTATAAGACGTGATCTTGAGCATATTACTTAAAACCGTGTTAAAGAATCTGTAATAAGTTTAAACTTGAGTATAAAATAACTATTTCAACATGCTAATATACTATTATGATTAATGAATTAGTTTAATTAGTGTTATTAAAATTGTAAGCGGGAAAGTGCCGAAAATTGGACTTAGAAATAATAGCGCGGAAGCGCTGCCCGATTTTTGTGAAACTAATTACAAACACTTATAACATAAGCATTTCGTTGTCTAGCGATTGTATGAACTAATTAACAATGTTACTTACACCAAAACTTGGTATAAAAATAGGATTCCGGTGATTCCGAGCACTTTTCAAGCTTTTCCGAGCACGCTACGATCTTCGCAAACAGTGAGTTACAAACCCCTACTTTTTATAAACGCTTTTGATACTTTTGGGGTGAAATGCGAGTCTTAGGCTTAACTATTATTTAAGCTGAAAAACGCTTTATTACTTGAATGCAAAACGAAAACTATTTGATACGCGAATGCTTTTATGAAAACACTTGTATACTTTGAAAGCTATAAACACTTTGATATTTTGAATACTAAAACGAATGACTATTTTACCGGCATTGTTGAGGGCTTTGCCAACAATGTCGAGGACACGAAAGCTATATTTTCCAATGACTATAACAATCGATCGTCATGTTGCGTACTTTGTACAACATGGACGTGAGAAACCATTGAAAACTCCCGAAAACTACCAAGGACATTAGTTGCTATTAATCCCTTTGGAAAGGACCGTTAGTAGATATGGATAGCGCTATTAGGGTAGATTGACCCTCACCACAACGACTTATAACGATGGTGCATAATACTAAATGGGTAGGCTTTAGGCTTAGCAACGATCATTGGGCAAAACTTAGGATTGACACATAGTCGCGCTATGTGTTCAATCCCTATAAACACAAATGCTATACTCTATACAATTTTATGTGATAACTATTTTTGAATGCGATACTCTATGCATGGTTATGCGAATACAATTTGAAAACTTATGCTTTACTTAATCTTGTAGCTCACTAACTACGTCTCCCGTAGTTAACACTTGACTCGTGTTTTCAGGTAACGAGTAAGCTAGCTGATGACTTATGCTTTTGGGGCGAATGACTTCAAGAACGGGATGGGTTTGGGTGGTTTGGTTGAACACCCCATTTTGTATTTCGGATATGTAAACTTTGTTTTAAACTCTGTAAACCTTGGATATTATGTTTTTCTTTAATGACATTGGCGTTTATCTATATCTTGTGTATCGAATGCTATTGCTCTTCACATCCTGTATTCCGCTTTAACGGGGTGTGATAGACTTGGTATCAGAGCGCAAGGTTATAGTGAATACCGATTTTTCAAAAATCAAACTATAACCAATTTCCAAAAACGAAATATTTTATTAACCAAAACATGAAGGCATTGTTTAACTTGAATTATTCGTAGCCTGATCACCTATGAATAATTTGGACTAAATTATGCCGGAACGGGATTGGTAAAACATTAAATGAACCTCCCCGGGAATTCTTGAAGTCAGACCCACACAGACCTAGATGCTATACTTAAGATACTTTATGTGCTCAGCTTATTACTAACACTAACATGAGCCGTATCTTCGAACTAACTCGTTATCGATTTAGGGTATGTCGAGAGGGAAAGAGATAGCTACGTCAGTCGACGAAACCGAACACTCTCACGAAAGAGATAGCTACGTCGTTATCGATTTAGGGTATGTCGAGAGGGAAAGAGATGTGCTCAGCTTATTACTAACACTAAAAATGTTTATTTGTTTATATTTAAGTGTAGGGCTGAAAAGAATAACTGAACTATCTGATATGAGACCTTAAGAAAGGTTGGGTATCCTCTCAAGAAGAAACCATCATTATGGATATACATGCTCAAATATGTGTTTACTCATTTTCTTTAAAAAAATATGAGACCATTTTATAATATCTTTATCTTTTAAAAGCTCTTACTTATAGGTAGGTTTATTTGTCATTACAATGTTATGTTTTAGATGGTCAACAATTGCAAGAAGTTTACCAAGAAGAACCGATAACGAGATATAAAACTATTAAAGAACTCAATTCAAGAAAGAAAAAAAAGTGTAAAGTGAGTTTGAACCAATCAAGAAATAGAAAAAACGACTATTGATGGGCAAATGTTTTAATAAGTATAAGGACAACAAGAATTGCAACAAACTATATTTTCTATCATTTAAAAGTTCGTATCTATACGTATCTTCACGTTTTACATTATGCTTGGAGTTTAAATACATTTTATGTTTTTTTCGTTTTGCGTATTTAATTTCCATAGTTAAATATTCGTAATATAATTATATCAAATATAGTTTATTATCCCCACTGCACCGTGCAGATACTATACTAGTAGTTTATTATATAGTATAAATAAGAAAAAGAGTACTAAACAATATCACACATCACACATTTATTTCTTACATGACATGACTCAAATACATGTCCTGAATATATCACTCACATACCATTTAGCTATAAACATTTGGTTTCGCTAGTTCAATTATGATTAGATCACGACGGGATGGAGTAAATTGTCGGCACACCGATGGCCCAAAATTTATAGGAGCATGTTTCTTTTGTATTATATACATTTACTAGATTATTGTCCCGCGATAGCGCGAAAAAAAATAAAAATTGAATTGTAAACTTTATGTTTATGTAGATTTTAGGTTATTATAAAAAGACAATGTTATACGTATAATAACATATATATACCTTTACGTTTATACACATGTTGTTTATAGTTATAATAACATAAACACTTTTACGTTTATACACATGTTTTAATATTTTTTATTAAAAGATTTTAAATAAAAATAATGTAAATCATAGTTCAAATTGAGTGAATTTTTTTTAAGTAAATTGGAATTTTGTTTTTATTTAAGTAGAGATTGGAATTAAAGAGATAATGTAATTATGTTTTGTAAAAGGGTGTAAAATGAAAATAGTGTTTGATGACATCATCAATTTGATCTAACGGTTGAAATCAAATAAGTTAACCCATCTAAGGGTCCTTACTTCGCCATGTGACATTTAAGGCAACACCCGATTCATAAATAGGGTCGGGTTTCGGATAGAATAGTTCCAGTTTGTCGGGTTTCGAGTTTGACCCGATTGACCCGAAAATTACCGTCGAACTATATTTTAATCCAAAGGCATATGATATATATATAAGCTAGAAGTCTGAAAGAGTTTCATACATGAAGCGATGTGGGACAAAGTAGGAAAAACTAAAGGCATATGATATATATAGGCTAGAAGTATGAAAAAGTTTCATACCTGAAGCGATGTAGGACAACTAAAATGAAAATAGTGTTTGATGACATCATCAATTTGATCTAACGGTTGAAATCAAATAAGTTAACCCATCTAAGGGTCCTTACTTCGCCATGTGGCATTTAAGGCCTCTCTTTTATTATATATTAAAGATATAGGCTAAATCTCAATTTTATTATATAAAATTTTATGATTGCTTATATATGTATATAAAATGTATTTAAGAATTCTATATTTTAATTTGTACAGGAAAAATCTAAAATCTTGAATCCGACAATATACGGATCAAATATTATATGATCCATAAAACTAATATAGATTTTAGTCTTTGAAGGTCATTTCTTAATTATAACTATGTACATTCACTATAACGGTGTGACTTAATTTATAAATACTTATTTTGTCTTCAAAAATTTTGTTAAATATAATAATTAATAATTAGGCAGCCTTGGTTGAAAACAATCTTGGCAACTGGAATATATCTTTATAATAATTTGATAATTTTTCTTTTTCCTTCTTTATAAACTGTTTATAATTTTGTTAGTTTTTCAAAGATTATGTGGTATGAATATAATCCCTGTCCACGTGATTTCATGATTCAAGATTTCAAGTGAAATTATTTGATTGTGTAAAACAAAATTAAATCTTAAATTTTTGGATCAAATTATTTATTTGTGTAAATAGATAAGCATTTAAAGTCAAGTTTTGCTAATTTATATGGACTATATTACTTGCCTATCTCCTGTGTTATGGATTTTCGAAAGAGAAACAAATATCATTCAAAAAATAAGAAAATGAAAAAAGTTGAAGGAAAGATTTAAGAACAAACATATGTATGTTAAAGATTAATTGGTGTAGGAGGATGTAGATATTTTGTACGATAAATAGAATTAATATATTACAAAGAGAATTTAATTAGGTGAGGGAGGTTAAATTAGTAATTTTAATAAAATTAGTGTAGAATTAATATATTACAAAGAGAATTTAATTAGGTGAGGGAGGTTAAATTAGTAATTTTAATAAAATTAGTGGTGTATAAATATAGGTGGTGTAAGAATCACTATCCATATTTTATTGGTTCAAATAGTTGATATCTGAAAAATTATTTAGACATATATAGTGTTATATATAAAAACGGTTATCTAAAAGTATAGTTTTAATATAAAATTATGCATAAACGTAATTTATAAAAAATGGTTATATGAAAATATAACCTTTATGTAACGCTACATTTAAAATATTCAAACATGTATAAAAGTATCGAATACAAGACCGATTTTCTCAAAATACATCAAGGGTTTTAATATTATTATTGTACAAAATAATTGAAGGACTATATATATATATATATATATATATATATATATATATATATATATATATATATATATATATATATATATATATATATATATATATATAACACAATTAAATAAGAGAAAATTATAAAATTATATGTATTTTAAAAGAAATAAAACAATATCAAAGAATGAGGTGTTTTAACAAACTATCACTTTGACCCGTATTGTGGGCCATAAATGTGAGAGTGTGGCCCTAGATAATGGCTAATTGGAAGGCCCGTGGCAAAGTAATCGTTTTTTAGACACTTAAATGCTCCTAGCGGACTACCCGTCATAACATTAGTCGATGCGGGTTACTTTTTGAGTTGACTAGCCGTTGCGGATGTGAAAAACTAGGAGTCGAAAATACTTTTATTGCTATAATAAAATTTTAATAAATATAGTTTTGGAAGCATGTCCTCCACCAAAGATATACAAGTCCTCCTCTAGACATTTATTTTGTCTAACATATATAACCATCCCACGGCAATTAATAAAAGTTCAATAAATATATATTTTTGGATACATGTCCTCCACTAAATATACTAGACATTTTGTTTAGGGGTGAGAGTGTGAGACACAAAAACCGGTCTGAGACCGACACGAAGAATAATGGGTTAGGTTTTATAATCTCGACCCGTCCACCCGTCCATCCGTTGACAAGCCAACCTGCTAATCCGAATTATTTACGAGTTAGGTTCGGGTTGATCATTTTGTTAAATGGGTCGACCTGCTTACCCGAAAACTTTTATAAAGTATTTTTTATAAATAATAATATATAAAAACTAATATATATTCAACTATATTTAACTAAAATGACCCTTTATTTTAATCTTAATGATAGTATTCTAACCTTTTTTTTTCTTCAGAAACTTACATATACTTATTTTCAATATTAGTAGTTGTAAAAATAGAATATAATCAACTTAACTTACTAATAATTGAAACCCATTTTGTCCTGCTTGACCCGAAACCAACCCGTTTGGCTTGAACCGGACTGGTCAATCCACTAACATGCATAATAAACGGGTTACACGGGTTAGGTTTGGGTTGAACATGACAACCTGCTAACCCGAACCCGATAACCTGATTATGTAAATGGAATAGGTTCGGGTTAAGTTATTTCAATCCGCCAACCTGCTAACCCGAACCATCCAACCCGAACCCGACCTAAATTGTCACCCCTAATTTTGTCTACCAAAATCACACATGTGATAGTTATGAATCTGCTTTGTTAATGTGTGACACATATCTTCCACTGGGACACCCACGTAGCACCCGCGATTGCATTTGATGGCTGTGGCGCGGGTCAAAGTTATAGTTTGCTAAAACACCTTATTTTAAATATGTTGTAAATAATGTGTTTGATAGAGTAATTTTAGTAAGAGTTAATTACATGGTTCGTCCCTATGGTTTGCACCATTTTCATCGGACGTCCCTATTACTTTTTTATTACACCACTTGTACCTAAGTTTAAAATTTGTTGACTCCAGAGTCCCTATTTTGGATGTGCCGTTAAAGGTGCCGTTAAAGGTGCCGTTAAGTGACCTCACGTGAGTAGCATGTGAGGGCAAATTTGTCCTTTTACCTATCTTCTTCCCCATATCTAATTTCCACATCCCAAAAATCCAAAAACCCTAAATTAATTTCCACCACCGCCCGTTATGAAAAATAATTTTAATAAAGGTGGAATGTTGAAATGCCTACAATTATTGTCCGATACAGGACTCTATCAAATCAAACATATACCATAATACTTCATTTCATTTTATTTTGACATATTATTTTAATTCATGAATATAACAGAAAAGTTACAGTATGTGTTTTGATACTCTTTGTGATGTTACTATAAGATATATTTCAGAAAGAATCTTTCTATAATTGCCGCTGTAAATGGCCGACTGAGCCGCCGCCGCCGGAGAAGCTTTCTACAATTGCCGCTGTGAGCTGGATGAATCTTTCTACTTGGGTTAATTTTAACCGGCTGAGCCGCCGTCGCCGGAGAAGCAATTTTATGCACAAGAAGCGAGGGATCCTCGTTATCATCATCTCCGAGCAAATCAAAAGGGTTTGCAGTCGCCATTTCAGTGACATGTTTGGGACAATTGCAACCGTTGGATTGTTATTTTGTGTTTCAACATCCTAATGTATGAATATATAATCATCATCAGAAACCCAATCTGAACAAGCTTTCCAATCTTTCATGAGTCCAGTTATAACAACAGGTTTGTTTTTTGATAAGTATTTCTCAAAAAAATCACTGTAACCCAGTTCATTACTATTCACTTTTTCAACGGTTCCGATTATATTTAATCCCATGCTTTTTTCCCGATCAGTTGCCGGCGAACACTCCGGCGAAACCAATGATACGGTGGTGGTGGACATTAACACCGGGTGTGTATATTGAGTTATACAATTTGGGGAAATTAATTTAGGGTTTTGTGGATTTTTGGGTATGGGATATTAAAGTGGAGAGAAAGTTAAATTGACGAAAATACCCTCACGTGTTACTCACATGTCACTGACTTAACGGTACCTTTAACGGCACATCCATTTTAGGGACCTTGGAGGCAACAAATTTTAAACTTAGGTACTAGTGGTGTAATAAAAAAGTAATAGGGATGACGGGTGAAAATGGTGTAAACCATAGGGACGAACCATGTAATTAACTCTTTTAGTAAATTGATTGGGGTTTAACTTAGGGGTGTTTTTTGACAATAAACAAATCTAGGACGCCGGCCATATATGAATATCTGATTTTGACTCATTTTCGCTTTTCCCAAGAAAAATACTATCTTCTTTTGATCCCTAATTCTGTCACAATCATCATATACTAAATATGTGTCAAAATTGGCATACCAATTTCGTGTTAAAAAAACCCACGATCACCTAACTACCAAACTCTCTTCTTCTTTATAAATCAGTTTTATTTTTATTTTTTTGAAATTGGTGAGATCATAAAGATGTCGTCGTTATCAATTGATCTTGAATCGATATCTGAAGCAACATCAGGAGCAATTGGTGCTGTTTTGAGTACTACAATCTTGTACCCTCTTGACACCTGTAAAGCTAAGTATCAAGCTGAAGTCAGGTCTCATGGTACTCAGAAATACAGGTTTTTTTTCTTTCTCAGAATTATGTTTTTTGTCATTTCATTTATTGTTTTTAATTATGTGTTTTTCTTTTTTTATTGTTTTTACAAAATCAATATTTTAATTTTTAGTACATTTCTGTAACTATGACCCGACCCGATATTAGAGATCATGAATTCAATAAGTAGGGAGGGCTGTTAGCTTAAGGAAAGTGCCATGCCGTGCCGCGCCACACGCCTATGGATCTGTTAGATTTTTAGGATTTTATGGTGTTATAGGGTGCTCTACTTGTGGCGAGCTTGTGTTTTTTTGCCTTTTTTCTACTTGGTAGATACGAGTCATATGCCAGAGTCGTTTTACCAATCATTTTGTCATACTGATCAGACGATCATAATTCTAAGTAATTTACACGACATCCAAAACACCTCTTTAGGCAATAAGCTACTGATAATATTTATTTCAAGACCTCGTGGTATGCTTTAGACTATCAACTGATTCAACTCGATCATGTACAAATTTATTTACACACGAGTTGCTAAAACACATTATATTTAACCTATTTCTTGAGAGGTATGTGATGTCAACTTGGTGTTGGGAATGCTTAACAACTCATGTGCAGTACTACAGTTATCTGTAGACTTTAGAGTAGGAATTCGAGTATGATAAAGTTATCATGTGGGTTTTCTTGCAGGAGACTATCAGATGTGTTGTTGGAGGCGGTATCCAAGGGTCAAATTGTATCATTGTATCAGGGCCTAGGAACTAAAAATTTGCAATCGTTTATTGCACAGTTTGTATACTTCTATGGATATAGCTACTTTAAAAAATTATACCAGGTAAAATACGGTACAAAGTCAATTGGAACAACAGCAAACTTGATTCTTGCGGCCTCAGCCGGGGCATGTACTGCTATTATAACTCAGGTTAGAAATTAGCACCGTTTTCTTTAGACTTCCCATTTTTTTAAACCTCTAATTACTAAAGCTATTTGTGTAATATTATAATGTAGCCTCTGGATACAGCATCATCACGAATGCAAACAAGTCCGTTTGGAAGATCAAAAGGTCTTTGGGCAATGCTTACTGAAGGCACCTGGAGTGAAGCATTTGATGGGCTTGGCATTTCCTTACTTTTAACTTCCAACCCTGCAATTCAGGTACGTAACTGGACGGGTCGGGTCGGGTAGAATAATTTTAATTAATAAATATTATGCTCCCTCCGTCCCAAATTATTGTCCGCAATTTAGTTAATAGGACAGTGATACAGTTTCTTGATTAGAACAATTTAGGATGTTTTTTACTTCTCGGACCCGTTATTAGTAAAATCTGAACTGTTTCTATTGAATTTATGCAGTACACAGTATTTGATCAGCTGAAGCAAAAACTTTTAGACGGAAAACTGAAAAAAGCAGGGAATGGATCTTCTTCCGAATCCCTTTCTGCCTTCTCTGCCTTTTTGCTCGGGGCAATCTCTAAAAGTATTGCGACCGTTCTTACATATCCAGCTATCAGGTTTGTAATTATTTATTATCTTTTACGCTTATTTCTTTAACATGTAAAAAATTCATATTAATTTTGATGTTATGTACAGGTGCAAGGTCATGATTCAGGCTGCAGACTCGAGTGATGATGGAACCAAGGAAAATAAAAAGAAACCACCTCGCAAAACACTCTCCGGAGTTATTGATGCTATTTGGAAACGAGAAGGGTTGTTTGGTTTTTTTAAAGGATTGGATGCTCAAATTTTGAAGACGGTTTTAAGCTCTGCCTTACTTTTAATGATAAAAGAAAAAATCACGGCTACCACTTGGGTACTTATGCTTGCACTTAGAAGTTATCTCGTGGTGTCACAAGGAAGGTTAAAGGGCTCGGTAAACAAGTAAGAATAGTTCTTTTAGATTCACTTGCATGGTGTAGAAAAAAAATAAGATTAGAATTACATATTAATGTCCCTTGTAAAACAAAAATAACGAGTCATGTTGGATGTTAAAGTTAAATGTATTCTTTCCGCAGAGGGACACGGATATTGGGTGACAATTCCGCAACTTTGATTAGTTGTTTAAGGTAAAGAGATTTTGTTAAAATCTGTTATTTCATAAGAAAAAGATTTTGTTCTTATTACCATTCTAAATACTATATATCGTTAGATGTCTTCTCATATCGTAGATAGAAAGTATGTATGAGGAAGTAGAGCTATTGAATCGAGATAACTCTCAACAAAAGGTGGTTGCATTTTGTGAAAACGGCACCAAGGTAGACATATTTTTATTATTAGCCTTCGTGTATGTGGTAAACGATGATTTTAAGGACCTGCGCGTTGCGGCTGGATTGAAAAAATTACACAATTAAATATGAAATTAAACAAACAAAAAAGAAGTAATATTTATGATGTTAAACTGCCACTTTTAAACATTTAGAAAAAATTTAGAAATATTAAATTATTTAAATTGACAATTGTATAACAAAATTAAAGTTTTTTTTGTAAAAGAAAATATATAAACTCATGTAAATAAAAATATCCTATTTATGAAGAAAAAAAAATTAAAAGAATAATTGGGTGCTACTGTTTTACAACTACTTGTTTATTTAATAATATTATTCTTTTAGTTACTTGTATATAATTAATGGAAAACTTTTATAAATATATACAAAATAGTAAGAGTAAATTACATAGATCGTCCCTAAGGTTTATATGGAATTATGGATTTCGTCCCTAAGTTTGAAAAGTTGCATGGATCGTCTCATTGTTTAAACTAATTACTCATTTCGTCCCTATTTTGGACGTCCGTCTAATTCCACCGCTAGCATTCCCTCACGTGTTAAACACGTGAGGGGTATTTTCGTCAATTTTAATCATATATATTCTGTCTGCAAAATGCAAATAAAAGCAACGGCTCTGATTGAATCCAATTTAGGGACCCACCATCACAAAGCTCCATTTTTCTTTCTGACTCACTCAACAATAAACAAAATTCACAACAACACTAAAGATCCAAGCTTTCTTTCTGGGTTTTCATCATTTTGTAATAAAAAAAAAAAAATTCTTGTTTTTTTTTTCTGGGTTTTTAAAACAAATTTCTGGGTATTTTTTAAAAACTCACAAGAAACACTAAAGATCCAAACTTTCTTACTGGGTTTTGCTTAATTTGAGTTAAAGATTGTGTTTCTAAAAACTTTCCGCCGCCGTTCAATCGATGGTCCCGAGCTCCTCCGCCGTTCAATCGATGGTCCCGAGCTCCTCCGTCGCCGCTGCTGCAGATCTCAGGTGGTGATGGTGGTGCTAATGGTGGGTTGTAGAGTCGCAAAATTAGTGTTTATCTTCCTTGCGCCGCTGCTGCAGATCCTCAACAACAATGGCCGAATCTAACATTCCATTACTCAAAATCAACACTTTCACTTTTCTAATTTGTTTTTTCTTCTTAATTAATAATTAATTCATAAAAATAGTAATAAGTTCAACTGTTTTAATTTTTGTGAAACGATTTTGTGTATGAAACGATTTCAGTAACGATTTTGTGTAACAATTTTGGCGGAGATTTTGATTTGGGATCTTTGTAGGTTTTGAAATTGGGTAATGGAGATTTGGGTTGAAATTATTTTGGTGTTGGTGGTGGGATGAAAGAGAAAGAGAAAGAGTCAATAATTTTATTTCTTGAGAATGCGAAATGACGAAAATACCCCTCACTTGTTTAACACGTGAGGGAAGGCTAACGGTGAAATTAGACGGACGTCCAAAATAGGGACGAAATGAGTAATTAGTTTAAACAATGGGACGATCCATGCAACTTTTCAAACTTAGGGACGAAATCCATAATTCAATATAAACCTTAGGGACGATCTATGTAATTTACTCAAATAGTAAACATGTCAAATATTTATATGATAATGTGAGTTTAACATTTAAAAATTTGTTTATCGGGATATAAGAATTAGCAAATTAGTTAGTATATATATAAACAAAAAATTATTCTTTTATAATAATATAAATTTTAATAATAATAATAAAGTTAGTTGTAACATAAATTAATTTGTAATAATAGTAAAAGTAGTTATAATATAAATTAATTTGTAAAAAAAGAATTATTACTTTTAAAATTTCGAAAATAAGTTTAGGATGTTAAAATCCTATTTAAAAATTCAAGGTTTTTTTTGTGAGTTTATAAGAACTTAAGGGGGTGTTTTAAACTTAGAAATTAGAAGGGGGTGGTATATAATAGAACATTGTTTTTTAAACGATTCACCAAATAATCATATTTATCTTGGTAAATGTTATAGATTTTAACTTTATATTTGGATATTCTCATCAAAAAGCTTGATGACGCTAAGGTTCGTTCCTACTAAGTGCCTTCATATTAAAGACATTTAACCAACTCAAATAACCGTTTACCAAAAAATGATGTTTTAGTTATTAAGGGAGTTAAAGTAATGAATTGATTTATTCTACATTTCTTGATTCAATTTCTGTATGTTATCAAACAAGTGAAATAAATTGAATTTTCTTCAATATCATTTCTCCATATATTTTTCCTTTACATCATTTCATTTTTCTCTAAATTTCTCTTTACCAAACGAGCCCTAAAGGTAATAATTCTTTTATTAATTATTCGTTTTTATATAAAACTCGCATATACACACGAGTGACGGGTAGAAAAGACCATGCAAACACGGATGGTGGTTAATGGGCATTCACGCCCCAACCCGCGGTTGTCATACTTATACAACTCTACAATATTAAATATAACAGGTTTCTTTTCCACTGTGTTACTTTTATATATACAAATAAATAGTCAAATAATAAAACGTAACTTTACTAACTTCGGGTTTACATGTTACGAAATTGATAAAATCTAAAAAACAATATGTTATTAATTTTAGAAATTCAACTTTTGAATTATTACCCTCCATATTAAAAACTGTTGTTGCCTATGGCTTTGTGCCATTTAATGTTTTTTTAATCTATTTGGGCCGTCTAGGCTTATAGGAGAGAATTTCTGGGCTGTTTCTTTTCTTTTGTTTTTGGGTCTGCGTTTGTGTGCTGGCATAAGTTATGTGTATTAGTTTTTTTTACTTTCTTACACGTGTGTTTTTCTTAGGCGCTCTGCCCTTTAGATTACTTGCGTGGCATTTTCAATTTACACGTGTTCTTCTCTGCAAAGCTTGAAATTCTTGGTATCTAAACCAAAGACGAAGAGAGATTCAGTTTTGGTATTTTTTTCGAAATCATCCAAATCACCATCACACTTGACACACAGTCGGCTCGGGGTACTCTCCGCCGATCTCCGCCGCTCTACTACTCTTCTCCGGCGATCTTCCTCTACATCTTTGCGATCAGGTATTCTCCATTATAAATCACTTCCGATATGTTTTACTCAACTCGCATCCAGATTTATTGATCAATTGACGGTTAGTTTGCTTAATTTTATCGTTATTTAGATTCACTGTTGAAGATCAATATAGTTAGTTTAGCTTGAGGTTTTTTTTGTAGTAATAGAATTGAGTAGTAGTAAGATTATGTATACGATCTTTGTTGTGATTAGTTTTACAATTTTGATGAATATGAAGACTAAGTCAACGGAGATGAATGGTAGGTCAACTACGGCGGCTGGTGAAAATGAATGGGAAGTCCGGCCAGGTGGAATGCCGGTTCAAAAAAGAGATCCAAATGATGAACATACTAGAATACCTCCACCCACTATTCTGTGTTCGGGTCAAGTTCGGTTCGGTTTATCATGAAATCAATATCAGTTCTCAAGCTACATTTTGGTATAATTTCATAACCTACTTAATTATGTATAATTTCAATATTTTGAATATTATTTTTACGCGTTATTTATGTTCGATTCTCATCGGCTTCAAGTGGTTAAATTTTGTAGGAATAAAAAAAACTTATGTTATTAATATTTTTCTTATTGTAGGGGAATTGAAGAAGATGTTAACCGGGCCAACAAGATTACACCATGAAGATCAAAAACTAATATACAAAGGTAAAGATCGTAACTCGAAAACGTTTCTAGATTATGTCTGTGTGAGAGATCGATCGAAAATGGTGGTAATGGAAGATCCAATTAGTAAAGAAAAAAGGTATATCGAATTGAGAAAGAATGCAAAAATGGAGAAAGCGGCTAAGTCGATATCCGAGATAAGTTTGGAAGTTGATAGACTTGCTGGACAGGTATACTTATGATCAGTTTTAACAAACAATTAGAATGTTTAACATTGAAAGTTATGTTGATTGTATTGTTTTGGCTATGTTAGGTTTTTCCGATGTTTTTGGTAATTAATTTGTAATTGGTTTTATTTGTCGAATAGTTGATTAATCATATTAATTAATATTTTTGCAGGTTATGGAGCTCCTAAATTGAGGTATAATTTTGTAAAATGAATTTTTGTAAAGTTTGTTTCGAAATTAGGTGTGGAAATTGATAGTTACAGTTGATTATCTGGTAAATTTCGGATTTTCATTTTTGTGTATTTAATTAGGATTAGATTACTGTAGTTTATATATTTAATTATGGTTGATTAGTCGTTTTTGCTACTATTTATCGAAAGATAGAAATAAATAGCTTTTGAAATGATATGAGCTTATAAAACATTGTTAGTTGTTTGAGATTGCTTAAGACACTACTTTATATGTTTTTTGATATAAAGATAGAAAACCCGAAATAAGTGCTTATTTTCGAGTAAATAGTCGATATAGGTAACTTTAATTTTATATCGTGATGCTTAAAAAGCTGATAACCATTTTGCTATAAGAAAGCCAATGGCTCCTATGCATGTTAAATATGCGCGTGAAGTACCAGAATATGAAATTGCTGCTACAGAACTTGATTTCATAGAGAGCGTCGATATTACTAAGGTTAGTCATCTCCAGTTCTGTTAAGTTTTATTTACTTAATTGTAAACGTTTCTTTTCTTAATGTTTGTTGGACTTTTGCAGGGTACTTTTACTATAGCTTTTAAAATTTCCAAAATTATGTGTTTGCAGCGGTGCTCCGTTTTCATAGAAAAATTTGATATTGTTTAGTAGCGAGTCCGTTGGTATCGGAAAACAACAAGAGTCGTCACATTGTTGGCAGACCTCAGTTCAATGACAGATACTTCTACCGATGGCGATGGGGACACATATGACAGGGCTTTGGGAGTAATACTTTAACTACTTCAAATTTCTCTTTATTTTTCTAATTAAAAAATTTACGAGTTTTTTCCTAATAGGCGGTATTTGTGATTCTGATGCAGTTTCATAGTGGTCAATCACATGTGCTTATTGTTTCTGATACGAGCGATAAGTCGAGGGACCAAAAGGTTTTTTCGTGTTTGTGCTACTTAGATATCTAATATTATCAATAGTCTCTATACTCCTTTTAAAAAATTTGCTATAAATATGATTTCGTTGGTTTCCATCTGATTTTTGTTTTTGAACTATAATGAATCTTCAGACACTTCGTAGGCTTGCTCAAAGTCGTGAAGCTGGTAGAAAAAGTCGTTTACGAAAGAAAGTAAGTTCTCTTATCATTCGTTAAGCTGATCACCTCATCTTTTAATACTCATACTATTTTAGCGGTGCATATAAACGTTTTATTCACCTCTTCCAAAAGAAAGTCACAAATACAATCCAAAACCATTTTATTGCGGCCTTTTGCGCTCTTAACATCTAAAACCCGAAACTAACAACCGCTTATTTGTTGTTTTGCCATTGACAAATAACTGACTGGAACGAAAATCGACATCAACAATCGAGCAGAACTAGAGACGCAAAAGTCAGCCGCCAGCAGCACCAGGCCACTGACGAAGCAGCAAAAAACGATTAGAACACCAGCCCGAGCTAAAATCAAGAGCGCTGCTGGCATTACCACTGAAAACATTAGATTCTTAGTTTCGACTTGTAATCGAACTCGTGCGAAGCACGAGATTTCCTCTAGTTAACTATTAAAACATGATAAAATAGATGAAAATGACCTATTTTGTTATTAAATCATTTTGTATCATAATTTCTCATTTATTATATAAGAATTATAAAGAAAAACTACACAATCTTATGATATGACAGTGTGTATAAATAGTTAAAAATTTATTTATAAAATATTTAAATATAATATATAATTATATATTATAGATAGAAATCATAAAATAATAAATAAATCAAATTAAAACACTATTTTTAAGTAGTATTGAGCCCACCAATCACTTATACAATAACCGCTTTAGGAGATCAATTAACCACTCTACAAGATCAATAGTTTAGAAGAATAACCGTCATGATCTAATGGCTAATAAACTTAGACAATTATAACGGACAAAATTAAAAGCTAGATGATCTAACGGTCAATAACGAAAATCAACTGCCAAATGGTTACAGGCTAAGAACCATAGTTATATAGAATATCATCTATTCATCAGGCTCTAGAGCAAAATATCAAAACATATACACTAAAGGAAACGAGAGAATGATAATTTAAAAGATTAAGAACGTTAATTAATAGCCAGAAAAAGCAACCTTATTGATTGTGTTTTCTATAACTTTCTTTGAGTTCCTGAGCAACTCCATTCTGTTTTCCAGTTTCCACTTCTTCGTAGCCATCCTAGGCGATTCCTCCAAAATGCGCCCATATCTTTCATCACCGTCACCCTTCAATTCATTCACCACCTCCATCTCCAATTCTTTTTGCACCATCTTGAGGTCTTCGTTTATCTTCTTAACAATCTCAGGCAAGCACTTACAAATAGTGGCTATTTGAATCATAGCCAGTTTTTGAGCAAGCATTGGGATACCTACAATTGATTTGTCGATTTTTGACAGAAAATGATGTGTTTTAAACAAATTGGCTTCTTTGGTTCGAGCTTCTTTGTGAGTCTCTTTTCCTACAAGGTTTCTGACAGATATATAATCAGGTCCTATGTTGGTAGTGACTATCGTTACAAGGTCTTTCGATGCCATGTCTGCTTTCGCAAACACATGAAGTGTCCTTTTACCTGTTTTGTCGAAAATTTTGGACATTCGCATTGATTTGCATGTCTTAAAATCAGTCGTTGATGACATAACATTAAGAATAATGTTTTCTTCCGGATTAGTGTACTCCGAAATGATCTTTAAGTTACTAGCAAGCTTTTGCATAAACATAGATGTAATGACTGCCTCGTGGTCGAACCCAGGTAAATCAACTATGGTGTGATCAACCGGGATGTTATTACTTTTCACAACCAAAATCAATGGTATATCGGATATCCCATTCCCATCACCAGCAATACTCTTCATTGTATGATTAATCTCTATTGATAACGTAGATTCGTAGACGGGCATAGACCTCCATTCATATTCTAAAGACAGCTCGGAAACAGGATTGGAGTGGCGTTGAAGGCTTATTATCATTGGAACTCGAGTGTAAGCATCTTCACCATGAGGCAAACGAAGGCCGGTGAGTGACTCAATAACACTAGACTTACCAGAGGATCGATCACCAATGACAACGATCGATGGAAGTGTGATATCTTCTTCAATAACATTCATACAATAAAGTGTGTGATCGGCATCCCAAAGTGGGCATATCAAGTCTTCGTATGATTGAAAAAGCGGAAACGACGTTAACGATTGATGATTGGTTTTCGACGACCGGAATAATTTTTTCTGAAGATAGATATTCATTCTCTTTCCCATAGAGGAATTCTTCGGATCACCCATGAAATGGTGTTTGCATACGTTTAGAAAGAATGATTCGGTAACTGCTAGAAAAAAGGGCTGTTCCAACGGAAAATTTTTGAGGGCAATTTCTCACGGATTTCCAACAAATTTCATACGAATTGATGTTTTTATAATTAGCAACAAATTTCTAACGGATTACAGTCCAAAACAATCTCACGAAAATTGGTACGAATAATTTCAAATAGAACTTTTTCTTTAATTGAGAAATAATTAAATTTATATATTAGTAGGAAATCGGCATAAAGTTTTTCCAAATATAAGTATATTTTTTTGATTTTTCAATTTTTCAATGTATATGTTGAAAATCCGTTGGAAAGGTTTTAAAATATTACTTATTTCGTTCCAAAAAAAAATATGTGCAGTTAATAAAGTATTTTTTTATTATATTACCTATTATGCTTCTGCATTAAATACGTCGGTTATTTTTAGAGTTTGAAAATTTTAAAATATAATAGGGCAAAATAGAAAGTTACTACATTTTGACCATCCATAACTACACACAAGAATAGTTTTGGGACAAAGACAAATCTAAAGGTAGACACTTTTTTGGGATGGAGGTTATAATTGTTTATTTGACTTTTATTACTAGTTTATTTCCCGCATATGAGAGAATAATCTTATTGAAAAAAAATACATATATAATATGTGGAAACTGAGGGAACATCGTGTATCATTAACAATATATGGCAATATAAGTTGTGATATCATATATTTGTTGTTTCATTTATATGTATGTGTTTTAGCTTCACTTTTAATATTGTATACGTAGGATATTCTATCGAAAAAAATACAATTATAACCTATTAAAATATTGTGGTCTACTGTTTATAAATTCAGTAAAAGAGTTGAATTCTATTGAGTTTTATATCTGAGTCATTTGGGTGTTTTAGATGATTATAGTCTAACAAATTTTAAATTTTAAATTATATTTTGGGTTATGTTATATTGGTAGAAGTTATTCAATAACTTTTTATTCAATTTTGCTTTATTTAAGAACATAGTCTTAAATGTCAAAATAAATAATTTCCCAATATGATTTTTTAGTCTTGTATTAGTCTATTAGAGTATGGGGAATGGCAACGTTGTGGGCGTCGTTCTCGGGCCACAACGAGCACACAAGCTCGTTACCACTCTGTGGTGGCTCGTTGTGGTGCCTCTCGTGGTATTGTTAACAACTCGTTTTGATATTTTTTTTATTTCTTATTTTTTTTTCCCCCAAACAGTCAAGGGAAAAAAAATTAATTAATTAATTTTTAAAAAACTAGTAATTTTTTACCGTTAGTTTCTAATTATTATTTTTTTCCTTTTTCATTTTTCATCTATAAACATAACAAAAATTTTAACTAAAAATCACAATATTTCTCCATCTCATTCAATCTTGGTATACAAAACTTATATAATCTAAAAACCGTGAAAATATCTTCATCGTCTTCAAACGCTATTCTAACAAAAGCAAACACACCTTCGACACCACAATCACAAAACATCCCACTTCCGGTTTCGCAAACTACCATAATCAAGTAACTGCGGGTTTAACAACCTAACTACAATTTTCACAACAAATACTAAATACCTTTTTTTGCAACAACAACCGCAACAACAATAACCCTTACCAATACTCTTCAACCCGTTAACTCTCGAACAATTTTTTATGCATCAACAACTCTTGTTTCAACAACAACAACAATTTCAAGCACAACAATCTCAAACACAACAACAATATGAAATTGTTCTAGAAACGCAAAAGGTCGTTCAAGAAACGCAACAAAGTCGGCACGTCTAACCCAAAAAGGAAAAAAGTTTGCAAAAAAATGCAATGTAACGAAGCCGAGGAAGAACCGTTGGCTTAGACGTGGATTCACATTTCCGAAGATTCCGACATCACGAATAACCAACCTGACAAGCAATTTTGGAAAAGAATTGTGGCAATCACAATCGTCAGCGTTGTGCGGAACAATTCAAAAAACTTACCAAAACCAAAAAATCGGTCGCAAAAACGGAAAAAGAAACGCATAAAGTTCAAAAAGAAGCGACTCTCGAACAAAAACAAGCAACTTGTACAAATGCAAAAAAAAGACGATATGACGTTTCTTCAAATGAAAACGGATGGGATGTCGAGAACGAAAATATTCGCATTCGAGAGAAATATGGGTCGGTTTAGTTCTTAGTATTGTTTAAGTTTTTAATAATTTCGTATTAGTTTTTAATTATTTGTACTAGTTTTTATTTTAATTTTTATGAATTAGTTTTTAATTTAATATAATATTTCTGTTTTAGTATAAGTTTTTTAATTTAATATAAGTTTCTATTTTAATATAAAAATAACATATTGCGTCAGCAAAAAATGTCACAACCATCCCACAACTTGGTTATCACTCCTAATGCTCCTATGGTTGTATGTATCAGTACACAAAATGTGTCTATCAATATTCACTTCTATTATTTGTTATAGTACATTCATACTCGTACAATATATAGAGATTAAATTAAAGTCATTTGTTAGTCTAGTGTTCGTTTATTGTTAAACAAAAACGAAAATAGAGCAGATGTCTCTTTTTTGAATGTCAAGTTGTCAATACTAATTTTTTTTTTTTCTAATTTGCTTAGAAAGAGAAAACCCCCCCAAAAAAAAAAAATTGAATAAAGAAATCGTTTATCGTTTTATAAAAAGAGTTTAATGAATAAAAATATTTTTAATTTAAAGTAATAGTGCCAAACTATGTTTTTTTTAAATATGTAGTAAAATTGAAGGGTTAAAATTGTATTTAAAATAGAAAAGTTAAAACGAAAATAGTCAATTATGTTGCCATATGACATTATTATTTTGATCTAAGGGTGTAAAATTAATCTTCAAATCTATCTAATGGCCCATATTTTGTCATGTGGCTTTTAATACACCTATTTTAGTATAGATTATTAATTATAGATATAGATTTTAATATTAGTTGGAAATTCCTTATAAATTTTATAAAATTAAAAAGACTTTAAACATGCTATAATTACTTGTATTTTAATTAATAACCGCTCTATAATTAGAAGTAGAAGGTTTTAATTCACGTTATCCACAATCTTTTGGGCGGTTGTTAACAATACCCTTAAATTTTATATTTCTTATTTTTCAATAAATATGTGGGAAATCCTTGGAAAATGTTTTATTGGTTCCAACGGATTTCCGATAAAAATGTTAATTCTTTTAAAAAAATATTGTATTTTAATATTCATGAGAAACCATTTAAAAATAATATGTATTTTTGATTTTATTAAATAAAAGTTTCCCATATTGGGATCGATTCAATAACCTAAATGTTACGCGGTCATGTTCGACTTAAAGGAACAATTCGTAATTAACAAGTGAATTATGTTAAAGGATTTCAATCCTCAAGTTGAAACCTCTCTTAAATATTCAATTTCAATTCTACAAACTCCATTGCTCTTCACTCCTTGTGAAGTTATGTTACCCAATAGTTGATAGAGTCCCGACACCATGGTCCATTTATAGCCATTTATTCACGAATGTAACATGTATATCTTGTTATCGTTTGATAGACACATTGTATATCAAGACCTTGATAGTGTTGCGTGTCGTCTTAGTTATGAGAGGCCCAGTACAAAAGTTTTCATTATACACAAAATGATGCCCTAAAATTAGAGTTTTGTGTAGGCAATATAACAAGTGTTTATACTTAAAACGCGATATCTTTCTATTGTATTTGATACAAGTTCTTTAAACAAGTATATATGTACTCTGCTGTTTTCCATATATATTTTCCGCTTTATACTATTACTAATGCATTCAGTTATATATACATTAAGTCGTATATATGTATTAAAAAAATTTAAGGCCCTCAACGATCATCTTCATCATTTGCCATAAAAATGACAAGATACTAGTATATCAAAATTTAAGAGCCATGTTACAGACAACTTATTTTATTCAAGATTAATGATTCAAACATAAAGTTTGTAGAACGTAACATAAACTCATACAAATATTCGCATGCATATATAAATAATATAATTAAAATTGGATAAAATTCTTAAAAAAATAAGAGGTACCAAAAAAATGTATTGACTCAAAAGTCATTATCTTATATAATGTAATAGTAAAGTTTATAAAAGATCTAAATATTTATCTTTGTTATAAAATGTATAGATATTTATAACTCACTTAAATATTTCAAGGTTACCAAACGATTTGTAGACTTACGGTAGATATCATTAATTTAAGTCTCGCAAAAAAAAAAAGTGTTTTAAAAAGAAAAAAAAAATGAGGTTTTATTAAAAGTTATTAGCATTTTAGTCATCTATAATGTTTAGTTATAATTTCTAAATCTATATATTTGCATTAATTAAAAAAGAAAAAAGTTTTGCTAGAATTTACTAATATGTTGATGAAACACATTTAATATACATTAAATATATACGTTTTTCACTTCTATTCGATGTTCAAAATCATGTGTCCACTAGGCATATTGTAGCAAAACCGAAAGAAAATAAATCAAACATATATGTCCCCTAAATATTCACTATTTTATCTCTATTTTTCCCCAAATTATTTTTGACCTCCCGCCATATTTTCCCCCGAAATTTTTCCTAAATTTTAACCATGTTTTCACCCAACCTAGAAATCAATGGTCATCGATAAAGTTTTAATTATATATAATTCATCTCTCAAAAATCAATCTTTTCTTAACCAAAATTGTTTGTGCCCACCATGTTTTTAGAGACCGGCGAATTCCGTTTGAAATATGTCTGAAACGTCGTTTCCCGACTGATTTCCAACAAAAAATGTCAGTAATAGATCAAGTTTTCTAGTAGTGGAAATATTAGTAAGTTCAATTGAAATAGTATTTTCACCCTACAACAAATGTAACAATGTTACACATTTCTATACATTTTTAATATATATTTTTTCAGTTTATACGTATTTATAAGCGTGTATAACTAGAAATAACGTCTTCACAAACATACTAAATCCAAGGGCGTATAAAGTATGGTGCCAAGTAGAGCCTCGAACAAACCCTAATTTCTAAAATCTTTTAAAAGTGATATAGAGATATTTTAGAAGACGTACCAAAAGAAAATAAAAGTAATAATAATAAATAAATTATTTAAAAAAACAAACTAAATTTTTCACTTTTTGTAGTGGTAAGATGAAGAATGTCTCAAATGATGAGAAAGTTAAAGATATGAATGTAAAAAAAGGGTTCACTTTCTGAGTAAACTTAAAACTCGAGGTGAAAAAAGTTTATGAAAAAGAGTTCAAATTAGCTCCTTGATTTCCAAACATGTTGGCATCGCCGCGTACATGTTCCTCACGTGAAATGATTGTCGCTGGTGTGCTCTTCTAGTAAGATATCGTAACAAGTCATTGTCCATATTCTTGTTCATATTTATATGCACAGTTCATAACCCAAAATGGCAATATCATGAAATATGGACAGGGAAAGGCTAGTGTCATCCCTGAAAACAAGGTCTACTCATGGTTGCAACTTCGTCCCTAGATAAAGTCTGATGAAGAGGTTAATCCCCAAGTAATGACTCGAAAAGCCAAAGCCGACACAAATAAACGAAAACTTGGTAAACATACAACTCATCCTAATAAGGACCACAATTAAAGGACTAAAATGTATTCCAAATATTTCTTTTGAAAATGAAAAAGAAAATGTATTCCGAAGAACAAGACTAATCTGAGTTCATATAATTGGGCCAGGCCCTTTCCGCTCATTGACCATCAAGCCCATACACTTTTCTTTTTCTCTTAAAACAATACTAACATTATTATAATTATCAATTATTATTACATATCTATGTTTCTTGGTATGTAAACTTTCATAAATTGACTTTCATTCTATATAATCAGATATATTTAACTTTTGATCTAGACCGTTATAATTGTCTAATTATAATAATCATTGGATCATGTCGATTATACTTTTGGACCATTGATTAGATGTTAATAATCCTTAATCCAAGTGATGTCCTTTTATCCAATAGTTTAATGTCATGTCCTTAAAACCGCTTAGTAACTTCTGTTTAGTTTACTTTTTATATATCATGCACTCATACTTTAAGCCATTGATGTGTTATAGTTTTAATTAATATATATTAAGTTGTTTATTCTTGTGTTTTGTTGTAAAACTTTATATCTGTTTGAATTTGTTATGTATGCATGGTATATGTAGGTTTTTATTTACGTGTTAATAAACCGTTGAATATATATTATGTGATGTTGATATGTTTTATAGCTTTTTTTAAAATCTATTGTCAGTTTTCTCAAGGTTTCGTGTTATAAAAATAGGTAAAAATGGTCAAGTGTTGCATATGTTTGATTATAGTGGTTCCAAAAGAATTATAATGATAATCTTAGTTTCGTCCTTAACTAAAGCCACTTTAGTTGCTTCATGGCTGTAAATAAAATTTCAAAATAGATATTATTTGTTATTTTAATATATTACCGGTGAGATATTTATTTTATTTGTAAAGATAAATAACTTTATTCTAACTTACTTTCTCTTTTTCTTAATTAGTTTTATTGAAAAGTCAAACAAAATGACAATAATTTGGCAATTTTTAAAAAACTAACACAACAAGATAAATACGTTTATAAAACATCATGGGTTTATATAAGTCTTCCCATCCTGTAAGAGTTTCAAGTACATATTTATTTATCGTATCATGTATGTTATGTAAATTATGTGTTTTGTATTTATGTGAATATGAGATATGGTTAGTTGGCCACCCATTGTTTCTTAAAATTAGTAACTATTTTATGTGAGCAGTAAAATATGTCCACTAACCTTACTATATACATTAACTAAACCTTTACTTGGTTTTTCTATGACAGTTATTTAATAGGAAGTTTTATTTTTAAACTATTTGATTCTACTATATTTTGTTTTATCGTATTATATTTGATTAAAAATATCATTGATTTATACAAATTTCATATATTTCTAATAAGTAATAACTATTACTCCGTATAAAAGAGTATATGGGTCTTGACAAATATGTCATGCCCTCCCTATTTTGACGAGCTAATCGCTGACAGTTGACTTTCATTATTAATCGACGGATTTAATGACTCATAATCTTAACCGTAATAATTGTCTATTTTTAATACCTTTTAAATTAAAGTGGTTATATATTTAACACATTGATATAAAAGCGTTTATAAGAAGGAAGATGTACGAGAGAGTGGTGCACCTGGTACAAAAAATAAATACAAAAATGTTTTAAACTGATTTATTTTTTACTTATTTAATTTATACTTTTTTATACTATATCTATTAAAGTGTTATAAATATATTTGTAAACTTTTTTTAAACAGTGATATAATATGTAACAGACTATATCTACTAAAGTGTTATTATAGATATAATTAATGAGAAATTATGATACACAATGAAATATGTTATGTAAAAAATTATGTCATATTCTTTTTATCAATTTGTGTTTCTAAATAAATAATTAAAGACATTTAATTACTAAAATATATAAACTGTTGGTTTCTAAATTTTATCAATTTTCATGATATGTATATTTGAAATTACTAAGGATAAGGTTTGTTATTCCTCTTGAAATATGATACTTGAATAAAAATTAAGACACTCTTTATTTTTATACCTTAATAAAATGTCGTAACGTGAATTTTAACTTTCACTCATTCATTATTAAATGTTGGGTACTGAATAGAATGGATGAAGCTATAAAGTCTCAAAAGTGTGTATTTAAGATCAAAATGTTTAAATCGGGGATCACCAGAACTTAAACATAAATAATCATTCAGTAAATAATTCAATTCGGGTGAACATGTAACTTCACCCGAACTAACTGAAGTACACCCGAGTTGAATTTAAACTGAAGAATAAGTTAGTCAACACAAGTCAACATTGAAGATTATAATTCGGGTGGTGAAGACTTTACTCCCTAGTTAAGGTGAACAACTCCAAAGTTAAAATTAAGATGAAGACTTAGTTGTTTTAGTGTAATTTGTATGGTATGATGTCTATATATAGTATGATTAGTGGTTTTAGTCGTTGTCTTTGAAACCGGACTCATTCATTATGAGTTTCGTCATGCTCAAACAAATTGTAACGTCTTTTCCCGCCAAATCATACTGTGAATGATTTCTACACAATTCAACTTTCATATAATCAAATACTCAATTTCATTTCCTGTTTTTATTCAATCAGGTCATGAGATTCCGCATCATGATCTGATCGTACAATACACTGATTTAGAGCGTGAGCGTTAGGGATCCTGTTTAGTCTTGTCAATTGGTATCAGATCCAGACAAATCAATTGATTAAATTCAATTGATTCTGGCTCATCGATTTGACTAGATTCGAGTGAATTCAGTCAAATTATCAGTGTTTTGTTTGAATCGAAGAAGTTTTAGTTTGAAATTGAAGAACGTTATTGAAGAACATATGGATATCTGTGGGTTTCTGGTGGAATTGTTGGTACGACAATCAATTAGAGGTGATCGGAGTGTGAAGCTAAACCACGAGTTATCAATTTATGAAGAGATGTGATCTGATGTTGCTGATTTGAAATCAGATTGTGAAATCAAGGTGTTCTAATGATGTTGAAGGAAACTGAAACTTTAATGATCAAATTGTTCTAATAATGATGAAGGAATGAAGATTACAAGTTTATCATGTTTTGAAGAATAAAATGTTTTCAATAACATGTTTCTTCAAAACTATATGATCTGGTAATTAAGTTCATGATTCAGATTTATAATGATGATCTACAAATTTAACTCAAGTGAAGGTTTATAAGTTCCTGTGAGCTTGTTTGTTGAGGGGGAGTTTGTTTGATTATGGTTGAAGAATCTGAAAGTAAAGGGGAAACTGATTGAGTTTGAGTTCTTGACAATGGAGAATCAGATCTTGAAGATTCAGAAGAATTGTATGAAGCTAATCATGGAGAATCATTTGTTTGATAGTTTGAAGATTCATAGCATCATCCAAGGGGGAGATTGTTGGGTACTGAATAGAATGGATGAATCTATGAAGTCTTAAAAGTGTGTATTCAAGATCAAAATATTTAAATCGGGGATCACCCGAACTTAAACATAAAGAATCATTCAGTGAAGAATTCAATTCGGGTGAACATGTTACTTCACCCAAACTAACTTAAGTACACCCGAGTTGAATTTAAACTGAAGAATAAGTTAGTCAACACAAGTCAACATTGAAGATTATAATTCGCGTGATGAAGACTTTACTCCCTAGTTAAAGTGGACAGCTCTAGAGTTAAAATTAAGATGAAGACTTAGTTGTTTTAGTGTAATTTGTATGTTATGATGTCTATATATACTATGATTAGTGGTTGTAGTCGTTGTCTTTGAACCCGGACTCATTCATTATGAGTGTCGTCATGCTTAAACAGAGTGTAACGGCTTTTCCCGCCACATACTATGAATGATTTCTACGCAATTCACCTTTCATATAATCAAATCCTCAATTTCATTTACTGTTTTTATTCAATCAGATCATGAGATTCCGCATCATGATCTGATCGTACAATACATAAAATTTAGAGCGTGAGTGTTAAGGATCATGTTTAGTCTTGTCAATAATGTTGACTTGTGTTGACTAACTTATTCTTCAGTTTAAATTCAACTCGGGTGTACTTCAGTTAGTTCGGGTGAAGTAACATGTTCACCCGAATTGAATTCTTCACTGAATGATTCTTTATGTTTAAGTTCGGGTGATCCCCGATTTAAACATTTTGATCTTATATACACACTTTGAGACTTCACAGCTTCATCCATTCTATTCAGTACCCAACATTAAAAAATATAATTTTTCTCATACACGTAAAAATCGTATTAAACACAACCATTAGATCTAGTGTATTATGGTATTAAAAAATATCATTAATTCAATCTATTTTCATATATTTTCTATTATTATTATAAAATAAATGTTTTGCATTAAAATTTGATATGAAACAAACTAGCAAATTGGTCCGACCAACTCTCCGAATATTACACTAGTTAATATGGTTTTCTAGAAAGGTATGACATTTTTACTAATTCATTATTTTAATTACTTAAAATTTCCAACTTCGATAGCATTTCTTTCTACTAATAAGGATATTTTAGAAATTTCATTAATAAATCCAAAAAACAATAGGTGCCAACTTGTAGTATACAACAAAATTATATCTATTTGTGTATTTACCCATACGCCAAGCATGTGTGTACACAAGCTGCATCAACTTACTCGTGAATAATATGTAATAGTTGATCTTCAACTTTATTTTGTATGAGGATATGGATTAGTGGGTTACATACTGTTTAATTGAATGTTTCTGTTATCGAAATTGTTATACTTGTCCTTTAAAAATAAAAAAAAATTATTATCCTTTAGATAAATTCACAAAATGTATTCATGTTTTGAAAGTGCCCCTACACTATAAAATGATGTTACCTAAATTTATGGATATAACTACTGTAGAAAAAGGTGTGGTTTAAATAGCAATAACAATGATTTTATGTAAAGTGTTATTAAATTTATAAATGGTTTTATGAACCGTGATATTTGTAATCACCCTCGCCGACAGTTGCTCCGCGACTTACATTACCTTTTATTATTTCTTTAGGGTCCAAATAGTAATATTTGAATCTTTCATTAATTTAAGGCATTATTTGTATAGAATCCGCGTAATACAACGATAATAAAAGAGTCCAATTTTAATAGTTATTTGCTCGAACTTTTAGGCTCTAAAAAAAATTTATTTATTATAAGTTTATACTTCGCCCTTTTGTGTCATATAATTTCTTTTACATCATTTTGCACAATTAAAAGAGTTATTTAGCGTTAACGATTTCTAATATATTTTCATTCATCTTTTGATATATATGTTAAATGAAATAATATTCTATTTCGATCCATAAGGTTATTAAACCCATTTGAGCTATAAAATGCATTAATTTATAGTGATGTATTAAACTCATTTCAGTATGTTCGATTGTTCGGGTAATGGTAATAATGTTTTTGTTCCTGTACCGTGTGTACTTTAGATTCTTTTGAACCAAATTATTATACAATTTAACTTGTGTTTCACGTAAAATAATATAATAATTAGAGTAAATTACATAGATCGTCCCTAAGGTTTATATGGAATTACGGATTTCGTCCCTAAGTTTGAAAAGTTGCAAGGATCGTCCCATTGTTTAGACTAATTACGCATTTCGTCCCTAATTTGGACGTCCGTTAAAATCTACCGTTAGCCTTCCCTCACGTGTAAAACACGTGAGGGTATTTTAGTCATTTCGCATCTATTCTTCTCTCTCATCTTTATCCCCAAACCTCTAAACCTCCATTTCACAACAACCCTAATAAAACCCAATTCTTCAACCCAGTCCTAAAAACCCTATTTATGGCCGACGATTTTCTTAATTAGTCACTATATTGTCCATATATATCACCTCTATCGCCATCAAAATCGAAAAAAGCCCATCGTTACGGGTTTCAATTTTATATACTTCGTTTGGTGCTAAATTAATTGAGTATTTTTTGTTTGCGTATGGTGCTGGGATTTTAGCTGCAAATTTAATTGGCATGGGTGACGAAGCTGTGCAGGGTCTTAAGCTAATTGATGTAACGCCGTTTTCACTGTTTTAATTCCGAGGAATTCACCTATACCAATTTTTAATTTCTTAGAAGAACAAGTTTCCTGTAACATATCTATTTTTCTAGCAATTAATTTGATGAAAGCGGCGGTAGTTTGGTGTATTTTCGGCGGTTTAGGGAAGAGATCGCAGATCTTAGAAGAAACCTGTGGTTTTGAAGTTGGCGGCGCCCGAGGAATTGAGGAGTGTGGCGGGGGTGGCAGTCATGATGTCGGAAGTCTGATCGGAGAAGGTGATGATTGTGATAAACTTTGTCGGAGATCGGTGGTTTTAATTAAGTCTGACGATGGAAATAAAGGTCGACTGGTGGTTATGGAGGTCCGGGGAAGTACGACGCCGGTGATTATGGAAGTGACGATGGTTATTGGTTATGGTAAAGTGAATTAATTAAGAAATTAAGAAATGAGTGGTTTTGGGGATTTGGGGATGCGAAATGACTAAAATACCCTCACGTGTTTTACACGTGAGGGAAGGCTAACGGTAGATTTTAACGGACGTCCAAATTAGGGACGAAATGCGTAATTAGTCTAAACAATGGGACGATCCTTGCTACTTTTCAAACTTAGGGACGAAATCCGTAATTGCATATAAACCTTAGGGACGATCTATGTAATTTACTCTAATAATTATTGAGTTTCTCTTTAAACCCCATGTAATATATATTGTGCGTAACAAGTTATGTGGTGTCAAAATTTATGTATTCGTGTTTCGATGGCCATGTCGGTCCATTGACGAACTCAACGGACATTGTACTTCAAATATGTTTGAAAACGTGACATATTATGAACTATGTGCATGTCACGTATGAAACAAAAACTTACACTAAAAGTTTATATTAAAATTTTTTAGTTGATTTAACTTAATTAATCCACCAGTCTAATATTTGTTGTCTAGTATATAAAAAATAGTTATTAATGTATATCGTATAATATTTTTAAGTTTGAAACGTGTTATATTGCGAAAAACACACTTCGTTTCATGTTTAAAAACTTCATTTTCTCATTAAAAATCAATACCATATATTATGTCTAATAGCTTATGATCAACTTGTTTTCTGACTATATCATCCGGGCCATAACAATTTATACGAATTGTCTATAGTTTCTATTCGGTTGTTATGGACATAACACAAATTTTTGTATCCCGTTAAAAGAAATAGGTATTTTATGAATTATTATATGCGTGTGTTACTTTCCGATAATTTTCTCCCAAAAATATTTATTATTGGTCAAAGGATCATAATCATAGTTTTTTCACAATTAAAAGCGAGTTATCTTTATATTATATGTTAGTTTTAATTAATACCATGTACAAATAATAGGTTAGTCATATGCTAATAACTTAATAAATATAAATATCAAATAATATAAACGTTTTGAATTTTGAGATACATATTATGTTAATCAATCTTTAATATATAATAAAAGAGATGCCTTAAATGTCACATGGCGAAGTAAGGACCCTTAGATGGGTTAACTTATTTGATTTCAACCGTTAGATCAAATTGATGATGTCATCAAACACTATTTTCATTTTAGTTGTCCCACATCGCTTCAGGTAAGAAACTTTTTCATACTTCTAGCCTATATATATCATATGCCTTTAGTTTTTCCTACTTTGTCTCACATCGCTTCATGTATGAAACTCTTTCAGACTTCTAGCTTATATATATCATATGCCTTTGGATTAAAATATAGTTCGACGGTAATTTTCGGGTCAATCGGGTCAAACCCGAAACCCGACAAACTGGAACTATTCTATCCGAAACCCGACCCTATTTATGAATCGGGTGTTGCCTTAAATGCCACATATGGCGAAGTAAGGACCCTTAGATGGGTTAACTTATTTGATTTCAACCGTTAGATCAAATTGATGATGTCATCAAACACTATTTTCATTTTACACCCTTTTACAAAACATAATTACATTATCTCTTTAATTCCAATCTCTACTTAAATAAAAACAAAATTCCAATTTACTTAAAAAAATTTCACTCAATTTGAACTATGATTTTACATTATTTTTATTTAAAATCTCCTAATAAAAAATATTAAAACATGTGTATAAACGTAAAAGTGTTTATGTTATTATAACTATAAACAACATGTGTATAAACGTAAAGGTATATATATATATATATGTTATTATACGTATAACATTGTCATTTTATAATAACCTAAAATCTACATAAACATAAAGTTTACAATTCAATTTTTATTTTTTTCCGCGCTATCGCGGGACAATAATCTAGTTAATTTATATATAACAAATAACTTACTCTTTACTAAAAATAACTTATAGAATATTGAAAAGCTATTATTTATTTAAACTAATTACACATCAATTTAAATTTTGAATTTATTGATTAAATGGTAAATTGGTAATTATACTTTATTTAAAAACTCAACATATAAGTAAAAAGTTGAAATGCTTTAGATATTAGTAAAGATCGATATATTACTTGTTCTTTGTTTTTTTAATTCATGTTATTAGTAAATAGAAAATAACATATGTTAAAAGTGAATAAATTGTCATTCTTTAAATGTTATATTATTTTTTCCGATGATTTTTATACGAATAAAATTCCAAAAATTCAATTAATTTAATATTGTAAGATTTGTAACAAAATTGCAATGGAGAAAATTGACTACTTAAATGAAATCGGTCAACGTTTAATTATCTACACCTTGATCATAGTTTTATAAGAAATTGTTTATTTTATACTATATAATCAACTAATCGAAACGCTTTCCAAATATTAAAAACCGACAAATAACTGGGAAAAGCTAATAATTTCCAAAATCATCTTCTAAATATGTTCAAATGGAGAGGGATAATGATACGGACTTGTAAACGAAGAACAACCTAGGACTAAAACCTAGCGGCGATGAGCACTTGGCCAACCAAGTTGCTGGTCGTCGGTCGCTTCTCGGCCAACCGAGTAAGACAAGAAAACGTAGAAACATGTTTAATAAAAAACTTCAATTTATTATCTGCCTTTCAACCAACCAACCAAGGAGTTTAAATAAGAAAATAAATAAACCTAAATCCCAAAACTTAAGGACAAAGAAACACAATTTAAAAAGGAAACAAATTCGTAATAAAATAGACTTGCAAAAACATCTCCTTTAACTTTGGTTGGATGGACTTTGCTGCCAAAATCTCGCCCTTAGCCACTTAACCCATTGGACCCGTTCCCGTCAATGGGCCTTCGTTCCACTGGACCTGTGTTATGATGCTGATCGGTATCATCCTCCCCCCCTAAAAAGGACTCGTCCCCGAGTCACCATCAAAAGCATTGTCATCTGTTTACGGAGCGAGATCAGCAACATTAAAAGTAGCAGACACACCATAATGACCTGGCAAATCGATCTTATAGGCCTTATCATTAATACGGCGCAAAACACGAAAGGGACCATCCGCGCGATCTTGTAACTTCCCACCGCGTCCCGAGGGAAATCGCTCCTTGCGTAGAAATATCCAAACTAAGTCACCCTCCTCAAACACAACGCGTTTGCGATGTTTGTTTGCACGCGTCTGATATTGCAAATTATGTTTCATGATTTGTTCCCGCACTTGTTCATGTAAAAGTTTGATTTGATCGGCCCGAGCCTCCCCGTCAGCACTATAGGAATCAGCAATAGGCAACGGAACCAGATCCAATGGTGTGAAAGGGTTGCGACCGTAAACCACCAAAAAGGGACTGCGGCCAGTGGAACTGTGTGAGGAGCGGTTGTACGCAAATTCAGCCTGAGGAAGGGCGAGGTCCCATTGTTTCTTATTATCACCAACTAAACACCGAAGTAAATTACCAAGGCTCCGGTTTGTAACCTCGGTTTGACCATCTGTCTGTGGGTGGTGAGAGGAACTAAATTGCAACTTGGCGCCTAAGTGTCTCCACATAGTACGCCAAAAATGGCTAACGAACTTAACATCTCGATCCGAAGTGATTGTCTTCGGGACCCCGTGCAGTTTTACAATTTCAGCAAAGTATAAGCAAGCTACCTGAGATGCATCGTATGTCTTAGAACAAGGGACAAAATGTGTCATTTTTGAGAACCTGTCGACAACCACCATAATAGAATCTTTCTTTCGTTGTGTCAAGGGTAAGCCGAGCACAAAATCAATTGAGACGTCCTCCCATGGGCTATTCGGTGTTGGAAGCGGGGTATAGAGGCCCTGATTAGTGTGGTGAGTCTTAGCCAAACGACATACGCGACAACGGTTCAATACTTTAACGACATCGCGAACAAGTTTTGGCCAAAAGAAGCGTTCGGAGACTAACCCAACAGTTTTGTCGCGCCCAAAATGACCTGCTAAACCCCCTTGATGTGTCCCAAGTATGATGGCTTCCCGTACGGACGAGAGTGGGATGCACAAGCGACGTCCTTTGAAAAGAAAGCCGTCTCGTCGAATAAAGTCACGAAACGGTTTGGCCGCGCATTATTCCCAATAATCTTTAAAATCCGGATCATCGGTATAAAGAGGTTGGATACTCTCAAAACCTGACACATGAACCGAAGATATGGTGGTTAACGTTGGTCGCCTGCTGAGAGCGTCAGCCACTGTATTTGCACTCCCTGCTTTGTGTCGAATGACAAAAGAGAAATCCTGAAGTGTTTCAACCCACTTAGCATGTCGTGGTTTTAATTTGGCTTGTCCCTGAATAAACTGTAACGCTTGATGGTCATAATAGAGGATGAACTCATTTGGTAATAAGTAGTGACGCCAATATTCCAGACTGCGGACGATAGCATAGAATTCCTTATCGTACGTGCTATAGCGTTTGCGAGTGTCATTAAATTTCTCGCTAAAAAAGGCAAGGGGTCGGTTTTGTTGGCTCAGAACGCCCCCAATCCCGAGTCCCGAAGCATCACACTCCACCTGAAAGACAAGCTCAAAATTGGGTAAAGCTAATACCGGTGCCTCCGTAACGGCTTTTTTTAGCGTGGCGAAGGCTCGTTGGGATTCTGAAATCCATACGAACTTGGAATCTTTTAAGCAATCAGTGATAGGAGCGACGAGTGAGCTAAAATTCCGAATAAAACGTCGATAGAAAGATGCTAAACCATGGAAGCTGCGGACATCATGTAACGACTTTGGAGTCGGCCAGGTAGTGATGGCCTCCACTTTGGTTGTGTCCATGCGAATACCCTTGTCGGATACTAAGTAACCCAAGAAGATAACTTCTGTTGTCAAAAAATGGCACTTCTTCCCGTTAGCAAATAATTTCTGTTCCCGCAATATTAAAAAGATATCGCGCAGGTGCTGGAGATGTGATTCCAAACTTTTGCTAAACACCAAGATGTCGTCGAAATAAACGACGACACATTTGCCAATGAGGGACCTGAAGATATGGTTCATTAAACGCATGAACGTGCTAGGAGCATTGGAAAGACCGAATGGCATAACCATCCATTCATAAAGACCGTCACGTGTTTTGAACGCGGTTTTCCATTCATCCCCGGGTCGTAGTCGTATCTGATGATAGCCGCTGCGTAAATCTATCTTTGAAAAAATAGTAGCGCCATGTAGATGATCCAAAAGATCATCAAACCGTGGAATTGGAAAACGGTATTTTATGGTGATTTTGTTAACCGCACGACTGTCAATGCACATGCGAAACGTGCCATTAGGTTTAGGAACAAGTAATGTCGGGACGGCACACGTGCTCATGCTCTCACGGATTAAACCCTTTTCCAGTAGCTCGGTGACTTGTCGGTGTAACTCGTTATATTCTTTCGGGTTCATACGATAAGCTGCTTTGTGAGGGATTGTTGCACCGGGAGTGAAGTCGATGCAATGTTGTATTTCCCTCATGAGTGGTAAGCCTGCAGGAATATCATTAGGAAAAATGTCGGAGAATTCATTTTGTAATGGAATCACCTCAACGGGGACATCCGCAACAGGTGTGTTTGCTTCGATAATAACCAGACCGAGCACGGGGTGTGGCGATGAGTGCCTTGTGAGGCCAATGAAATCGGATTTTGTCACTGGTGCTATCGCTGGTGTTTCATCTCGAGGATTAAGAGGAGCCAATGTAACATGGAGACCTAAGTGTTTCGAAACCCATCATGCTTGGCCCTTCGGTCGTACAGCCAAGGTCTTCCAAGTAACAAATGACATTCGTCCATCGGGATGACTTCACACCATAATTCATCAGTGTATTTGGTACCTATCGAGAAGGTCACCAAACACTTTTGTGTCACTTTGACGATGTTACCCTTTTTTAACCACGTTAACTGATACGGTTCGGAGATGTCTTGGGTGGGGAGCCCGAGCTTGTCAACCATGGTGGTGGCGACCATGTTGCCACAGCTGCCACCGTCAATAATGACGGTACACACCCGTCCCTTGGCGGTGCATTTAGTACGAAAAATATTGTGTCGCAACCACTTGGTGTCGTCCTCCGGATCAGCAACAAGTGTGTTTAACAGCCGTCTTGTAATAAGTGCTTCACCCTTGTCCGGGTAAAGGATCTCGGTTTCTTCTTCACCTTCGGTGTCAAACTGGGGTTCTGTGTCGTCGACGAAAGCAACCATTTGTTTGTTCGGGCAGTCACGCTTGATATGACCCAAGCCTTGACATTTAAAACAACGTAAAGGAACCGAGTTATTATTCGCTGGAGCAGGGGCTGTGTGGGGTTCGGTCCTGGCTGGTCCAGTTCTGTTGGAGATGAGTGGTTGAGGTGTGGTGCGGCCAGAAGGTTGCAACCGAGCAACGGTTTTGCCTCTTCGAGTGTTCTGTTGTTCGACCCGCAAGGCTAACATGCACACATCTGAAAACGAATAATATTGCATTAAAGAAACGGTGTCGGCAATATCTGGTCGGAGTATGCCGAGAAAGCGCGCGATAAGTTGTTCTTCATCTTCGTCAGCCCCACAACGTAAACGCAACCTTTCAAATTCGGTGATAAGAGCGGTGACAGACAAAGTACCCTGGCTAAGGTTGTGGTATTCGATATATGCATCCTGTTTGAAGGTGACCGGAAGAAACTTAGCACTCAAGAGTCGTTTCATCTTATCCCATGAAGCAACTTTGTGTTTCCCGGCGCGATGGCGCTGCTTTTGGATGTTTTCCCACCATAACGAAGCATATTTTTTTAATTTTATGGCAACTAATTTCACCTTTAAATTATCGGGAATGGTGCGAAGATCAAAAATCCGCTCGACTGTGAGTAACCAGTCAAGAAAATCATCGGGCTGTAGGTTGCCTTCGAACTCGGGAATCTCGGTGCGAAGACCTAGAGATCTCATTGGATCAGCGGGCTGTCGTGGTGTTGGCGGGGCATGGCGGCGGCGAGGGCCTGGAGAAGGTGGTGGTTGCTGATTGTGAAAAAAATTGTTGAATTCGTCGTTTGATGTGTCGCTAAGCTGTGATTGAGATGGGGTGTTTTCAAACTGTCGTTCATAGCGGTTAAAAGGATTGATTTCTAATTCCCGAATCCGGTTATGAAGTCGCTGGATCTCAACATCACGAGGGTCGGGTTCAGTAGCCATCGTGAGAACCGTTTGGCTCTCTGATACCACTTGATACGGACTTGTAAACGAAGAACAACCTAGGACTAAAACCTAGCGGCGATGAGCACTTGGCCAACCAAGTTGCTGGTCGTCGGTCGCTTCTCGGCCAACCGAGTAAGACAAGAAAACGTAGAAACACGTTTAATAAAAAACTTCAATTTATTATCTGCCTTTCAACCAACCAACCAAGGAGTTTAAATAAGAAAACAAATAAACCTAAATCCCTAAACTTAAGGACAAAGAAACACAATTTAAAAAGGAAACAAATTCGTAATAAAATAGACTTGCAAAAACATCTCCTTTAACTTTGGTTGGATGGACTTTGCTGCCAAAATCTCGCCCTTAGGCACTTAACCCATTGGACCCGTTCCCGTCAATGGGCCTTCGTTCCACTGGACCTGTGTTATGATGTTGATCGGTATCAGATAAGCTAACACGTTTAAATGGACTGTTGGTGAAATCAAATGAGATAAGTAGATGTTCTTTTAACATGTTTGATACATGTTCTTTTAACATGTTTGATACATGTTCAAAGTGAGGAATGGGAAAGGGAATGAGAAAAGCAATGAAAGAGGGGTTAATCATTACCCACTTTCATTACCCTCGTTTTGTTGATTAATGGTTTATTGTCTATTATTGGATATAGTGGACAATGATTGATTACCTAATAACAAACCAACCACTATCAATGATTATCATTACCATTGATTAACCCCTATTACCCCTAACCAAGCATCCCCTAAATTTGTATGTACATTGTTAGTTTTTATATGTTTGGGACATGTAATATCAGACAAGTTTTTGATGTTTTAACCCATATGTGATTTATATATTTAAATCGTGGCTTTTTTACTTGTCTTTTTCATCATAACAAAAACAAATACGTAATACTTTTACGTAACACTTTAAAATACAAAGAGAAAAATCAAAATCATTCAAAGGAGATTAAAAATATCGAGAAATGATTATAATTCGTTGAATAAGATAACTAAAATACAATGGTTGAGAGATCTAAACATAAGTCTAGTCAAAAATGAAAAACTGATAAATCAAGTTCCATTAAACAACATACTAAAAACTAAAAACCATGATTAAACAAGAAAAATATATTTGTTAGTGTCGGTGTAAGTTTAATCTCATTTTGGCCAGATAAATTTTCTAAAGTTCCTTATATTTGTTAGGGTCGGTATAAATTTAGAGTCGTAGACTCGTGTTGTGAATTATGTTGAAGTCTTGTAATTCTTAACATCTTGTTAAATGTTATTTTTACTCATTAATATTATTTTCTTTCAAAAAAAAAAATATTTAATAAATACAAATGAAAGGTTGTTTAATGAAATTAGTTGAAAAGTGAGGGGATATTTATGAAGGGTGGTGTAAAGTAAGTGGTGAAAATGTGAATAAATGAGGCTCCCTCGTGAGAGAAGGAATGGAAAGTGGGGGAGAGCAGGGCCCACTCTTTGTTGACGGTGTCTTTAACTTTTACCTTCCTCACTATTTTAAATTTTAATTACGGAAATGGTTATAGTGACCCCTATTTGTTTATCTTTAAATCCTGGTCTATTTATATCACATCTATAACACATGTGAATATTTTAGATAGTATCGATTAGGACATACTTTCATTGCTTATGTAACAACAAAAGGAAATATATTTTAAGACTATTAATTTGTTTGTTTAAATTTTATTTCAAACATTGAAATACAAATTTAATTGTTTTAATAAACCATAAAACATGTATTTAAGGTACATGAGAAATCTTGTGTCTGGCCATGATTTAGAACAAAAAGTACAGGTAAAATATTTCCAAAACCTTTTACTATTTAAAAGTACACGTTTAGTAATTTATCTTTTAACTACCGGTAGTAAAATTTGATTTATATAATAAATACACACAAAAAAGCGCAATATCTCTCAATATTAAATTATAAGACTATAATAAAGTATAATTCAGAATAAAGTAATGATCGACATGTCTATAATTATATCGATACGTTTTACAATAAGTTTGTAACTATGATTTGAAACACCCTTGTCTGATAATTTCAAGATAAACTCGCTCACGTTATTGATAATCATAAATATAGGTCATTATTTTGTTTTTCGTTATCATGATTTGGAGTTGTGGTAGTTATTTATGTATTTTTGACCACATTCATATAATATGTGTATACACATATTCATGGGTAATTAACTACATCACCACAGTATGAAGCGCAGTTGCTTATTAAGAGAAGTAATTTTATTACATCATTAAATAACTCATTTTAAATATATAAATATAACTTTACAATTTATAAAAAAAAGTTTATTTTATTTTATAAATAATGGTTAATGATTGATTAATATCTTATCCTATTTTGTCTTCTTCAAACCTATATAAATATAAAATAAGTAAAAATAATATTTAATAAGATTATTAACTTTTTGAAAAGATGTTATTTATGCATAAAAATTAGTAATATATTAAACATAATAATCTGAAGCTTTATTAAACTAGTTGGAATTTGATATAAAATTTTGATGGCTTTAAGTCTTAACAACTTAGACGTAATCATTAGGTTGTGATTATCATGAAATTACAATCTTTGAAACTTATAATGACAAAAATTAAGTTTTAAATTTCAGCTATTTTTTAATATATTTGAAAATTTTATTGAATTAAAAACCTTTTTTTAAAACCCGATTCATATTTAATACAAACTATAAAAAAGTAAACTTTTAGTTTATTAAATACATTTTTAAATTTATGTTTACATTTTTATATAGTGAAACTTTGAGTTTATTTAGTGAAATTAAATATTTGTTATGGGTCATATGTTAGAAAAACTAATTTTGAAAAGGTATTTTAGAAAACTTACATAAGAAAAAAACTCATTTTATACCCGTTTTTTATTTTTCTATCTTTTGTTGTTAAAATGGAAGATTTTTTCAGTATCTAATTTCTTATTCTAGAAAACAAAAGTTCGAAAACAATAAAGAAAAAGTGTTTTAACAAATAAATAAACCTTCTTTTTTACTTATATTTTTATGAGGAAAAAAACCTCGTTTTTATTTTATTTTTTTGTTAAAAAAAATAGAGAAAAAAACAATCATTTTGAATATGCGTATATTTTTTTTATATTTTCTACAACTGAACAAAGAGTTACGTATTAGTTAACAATGATTGAATTATCTTAGTTTAATTCATTATTAATGAGAAAAAGTGACATATTAATATTAATTGAAGCAAGTGCAAGATAATTGAATAAAGTGTAAACAAAAACCATTTTACATTGAATTTACGGGACACTCCCATGTGAATGGACGTGAGTGGCGTGACTTGCCATACAAAAAATATAGCTATGGCTTAGAGGGACGGAGCTAGAGGGCGGCTAGGGGGTGTTCGATCTTCCGAAAAAACAAATTTATGTATATTTTTTTAGTAAATTCGATATAATAATACTATGAGCCCCTATAATTTGTGTCTTCCGAGACAAAATCTGACTACGACCCCCTTAATGTGAATTTCTGACTCCGTTCCTATATGGCTATTTGGCTAGGTTCTATGAGTTTGAAGATTTGGGTAAATTAAATATGAAAATTTGGGTTAATAATACAAAAAGAAAGATAACGTTAAGTATTCTGAATTCAGTTTTGATAATAACAGTCTATAAGGATGTTATTAAAATATTAGAGACATGTATCATTTGTTTGTATTGTATGTGAAGTTTTCATCCCTTACTTTTATGACTTCCAAGTTTTTCAAGCATTTACTTATATTATAGGCACAACTCTAGAAAACCGTGTTTATTAATACTCTTAAATATTGTCTAAACTATTTTTGACACGTACAATGAATGTGGTCGGTGTTTATATGCTAAATGTTCATGACAAACTTATATTAAAGAGCGAATGTCATAAATCGTCCTTGTGGTTAGTCACTTTTTCACATATCGTCCTTTTTCGAAAAATTTAGCATAAACTATCTTTCTTGTATGAATTTTTATCACTGATCGTCCCTTTGTCACAAAAAAGACCAAAATGCCCTTTATTATATTATTATCTTATTTTTATCATTTTTCTTATATTAATAAACTAATTAAAGCTATGATTTATAACACATCAATATGTACCTTTTTCATATCCAATAAATATGTTCATGTAAAAAATAAAAATGGTGGGTAGGAGTTGAGAATGTCGTAATTGTTTTCACAAGACAAATTCTTAAACTTTAAAGTCATAGTATATGAATATAGTACATACTTTTCATGCAATTAAATATGGCGATTATATAAACTTAAAACTTCATTAATGCCGTTGGCCTAACCTTAATATTATTTAGTCCATGCTTTTAATCAACTTTAAGTGATATAAACACTAATAAAATTTGGGCCTTTTTTCTTTTCTTTTCCGATAATGACTTTTTGAGCCGGTAAATATTTCCAATAGGATTCGAACCTGGTACCTCCCATCTTTGGTGTTTTATTCAATTTCAAATTGTCACTTTGACAACTCATGGAGGACATAAACATTGGGGCTGGTTCAAGTTATAACTTGTATTCTTTCGTTTAAGCAATATTGTAAAATTTGAGACTATATGTGTTCAATGGCATCATTTTTTTCACTAGATCATGCAAAGTTGTTAAAATAGAGATACTTTTATATAAATCGTTTTTGTTTTATCAAGACCAAGATCGTAAGATCAGATCGGAGTCAAAAGCTTCTAAGAATAGGTTTTAATCCGTTAATTTAATCTATAATACATACGAATTACTAATATAATTACAAAATTGTTGGTTGAAGTAAAACGTATTGTGAAATTCTTATATTTAAGTGTCGTAGTATGTTTGACGATTTATCTTTTAGTTTCATTTTAAAGTTAATTATTTATAATTTTTTTCCCTCATATTTGAACAAAACAATATCGAATTAGATAAAGATCGTGAGATCATATGCAAGATAAGATCGTTTTTGGTTAATAAAGCCGTAAAATTATAAGATCAAAATCAAAATTTTAACAACTTTAAGATCATGTACCGACATAATAAACATTTAACTTAAGTAAACAAATAAACAAAACTTAACAATATTTAATTTATGGGTTTAAAATAACATTACATTTGTACATTAAATAAAACGATAATTGTATTTCAAATAACCATCCCTTGAATTAAGGTATACTCTTTTTTTAATACATGTTTTAAGAAGTGTTTGTTTAAATTTATATAAGGATTTATGGGTTTATTGGCTTTCGGCTTATGTTTTATAAACCGAAATTTTATGACTTATATAAGGTCTTATAAGCTTATTATTTTTTTTAAGTCATAATAAACTAATAAACAATAATAAGTTCATAAACCCTAATATAAACCATAAAATTCAGACTTATAGAACATAACCCAAAATCAATAAAATTATAAGTCCTTATATAAGCTCTGACAACACAATTTTAATTTAGTGTCTTGAATTAGTCAAACAAAAAAAATAAGTAAATAACTTTAAAGAAAATGAATCTATTTACTTCAAAACCACTAGCACATAAAAACAATAATATAATCCTGACCAGACTTGTTTCATCATCAAACATCTTTTTAGGTCCCATCTAAACAAAGTTAAAACAAAAATAAACAATATTTAATATCTTAAAACACCTTACTAATCCATAATTAAATACTCTTATAACAAAAAGTTAAAATTCCATTTATTTTAAAAATACAAAAAATATATATATATTTTTAATAGTATGGATAGAAACAGAGTATGAGTATGAGTGTGATTAAAAGATATAGAGTAATGATATTATACAATAATATAATTTGTACATGATGCAATAAAATCTGTACTTTGTAGAGTAGTACCAGACACAATAGCTTGCTATGCTCCCTCTACCCCTACCCCTACCCTCTTCTTCTCTCTCCATTGAAACCTCTAATCAACAGTAGTATATTTCCGTGCAAAATGTCAGTCTTTTAGATTTCACTTTCTCATTCACCAATACAACTCACTGTTTTACTTCACTCTCATAGCTTAAATTCAAGTTAATTATCAGGTAATTTCACTTTGATTTACTGTGATTTTTGTACAATTTGTGTAATCGGTGTGATTTTTGGATGCATTTTCAGGTAATCTGGAGCTGATTTCGTTTGCTGATACTATCTCACATTTTTTGTAATTACTTTATTCAATTTATATGCAATTATCTGTGATTTTTTGTTTTTAATTTCTACGATTTATGATGCATTTGAAGTTTTTGTGTGTTTCTAGCTGTTTCCGATTGCTAAATTGATTTTATTCAGATTTTGTATTCTATTATTTTCCTCATTTGCTGTTTTTACTTTAATATGTGCTTAATTTTCAACTTATATGCAATTATCTGTGATTTTGATTTTCTGTTTTGAATCTGTCCGATTTACTATGCATTTGAAGTTTTGTTGTGATTCGTGTTTTGATTGCTAATTGATTTTATTAAATTTGTGTTTTAGGTCCAGTTTACATTTGCTGTTTTGACTTTAATCTGTGCTTAATATTGAACTTATATGCGTAATTTTTCTGCTGTTTAGTTGTTTTGATTGGATCTCATTGTGTAATTAACTAGTCAATCTGCAATAATAGTATGTAAATCTGAAAACGTGATGAACTAAGTTACACCTGCTATTTTATAATTAATTACTTGTTTTTACATTTTGATATTTAATAATGGTTGTTGAGACCTGTAAGTACTCGGAATTTGTGTACAAAATAATGAGGAAGCATATAGGATCTAACTACACTGTGTGTTTTTTTTCTAACTTACGAGTACTTAGTTCTTTATTATGACTTTTATAAATGGTGTGGGAAGGTACGCGTTGTTATTGTAGATTACTGATACTTGATGTTTATCGATATTAAAGAATTCCAGAGCAAGTTTTAATGACGCTGACATATTGTGGTTGAGTTTATTGAGTCGTTAGTTTTCATAATTTGATGTTCAGGTTGGGTGAGGACACATATTGTTCTAATAGGTATATAATGCTCTGCGTTTGTCTGTCTTAATGGACGTTTGGAGGAGGTTTACCTGTACACTTCATTGATGTTCTACTTATTTTTCTTTGAACGATTAATTTATGCACTGTGATATTTATAAACGGTGGGTAGGGGCACAATATTGTCTTAGTTAGTACGTGACGATTAAATGCAGAAGCAGTTTATAAATTGTGTGGTTGTTTATTTTATAATTGGTGGTCATGACACATTATTGTCCTGATTTCACATTTTTGTGTCTTCAAATTGTGGTGAGGGGATACCGTGTTTCTGTGAGCTACTGACTTATTTCACATTTTTCTTCGCGGTCGTTCGCATTATAATTAACCAATTATTATGTTGACTGGCCTAAGAACTTAAGATATATAATGTTGTCTGTAGTTCAGTAAGTATGACGTGTTTATACTTTATATTCTTAGTTAATTTATGCTCAATGGCATGCCAAATATTTAATAGGACCCCAACAATAGAATATCTTCTAATTTCTACATTTTTAGAATGTTGCGTTGCTATCTTCTCTTGAAATTTCGTTTAAAAAATATGGCTTAATGTGCAATGATGTTTTGTATCTTATGCTTACATGGTTCTTTTTATTAAATATCTGTCAGGGAAGAGAATATTGTTAGATCACAAAAGAGTAATGCCTTGCTAGCTACATGGACCAGTACGAAGTGCTTGAGCAGATTGGAAGGGGTGCCTTTGGTGCCGCCCATCTCGTACGTCATAAACATGAAAGAAAAAAGTGAGCACAAAATTGTAATTAGCATAGCATTTTATTCTGTTTGATGTGTTGCCTGCTTCTATGTATTCCTTTTCTTGCTTCATTACCAAAATATGTTATATCTTTATTTTTTAATGCCTAGTTTCATTTTCATTGACACATATTGATATTTTCTCCCATTCAATGTAATCTTGGATATTAAGGTATGTGTTGAAAAAGATACGCCTTGCCCGCCAAACTGATAGAACACGTAGGTCTGCACATCAGGAGGTTGGTATCCTTTACCTTGAGTATCCTACACTCACTTTTTTAAATTATATTTTGAGGTCATCAACAATGCTAAATGCACTTTTATTTTCTTTTGGAATCATAATTATGCGTTTCCCTGAAAACTTCATATACTTGATATCAGTTTTGTTCTTTTCCAACAGTTTGTATTGTGATATTTTATCTGTTCTAGGATAGTTGCCGCCTGATTCTAATATTTGCTATACATGTTTAGTTTTGTCTTTGTTTACATCTAAACAGAATTTGCCTATTTGGTACCGACTTCAGTTAAGTTTTTACTTTCAAATATGTACAAACTGATCCACTTTCTCTATTTGTAGATGGAACTTATCTCTAAAATGCGAAATCCCTTTATCGTGGACTATAAAGATTCCTGGGTAGAAAAGGTAAGAGAATTAGATCTGCTTCATTCTTTATTTTTCATGGTCCTTTTTTTATTCAGTTTACACTCGCCATAAATCTTTATATACATATATGTCTAACATTCCCCAAGTTGGAACACAGATCTCAATCATGTACAACTTGTTACGTTTTTCTCATTTATGTTTAGTTTTTATTTGTTTTACCTATATTTGTTTGATTCCTTGAAGCTATCCCAGGATCAATTTTTTTGTACATTTCTCGTCAAGACATTTACTGGGCATATCTTTCTGATGTCAAATATTTTGTTTCTAATGAAGCCTTAATATCATGCTTATATACGATTTGACACTAATAGTAGTAATAAAACGGCAGTAGTTACAGTAATGGCTAATTCATTAACCCAACATATGCACTAACACTTCTGTTTTTATCCGTGCTTTTATTTATTTCTTTTTACAGGGATGCTATGTGTGCATTATTATAGGATATTGTGAAGGCGGAGACATGTTAGTACTTTGTAACTTTTCCTCTCAAATTATAATGCTCTTGTAAATAAAGTTATAGCAATCTTGACATGATTTATAATTTTCTTCTTTTGTAGGGCAGGAGCAATTAAAAAAGCCAATGGCATGCTATTTTCTGAAGAGGTACTTATTATCTTGAATATATTCCCTCTTTCTCTCTCTACCTTTTTATACTATTGCAATTTTTTTTTACGTTTGATAGCATGCTCTAAACAACAAACTATCATGCAGAAATTGTGTAAGTGGCTCGTACAACTCCTTATGGCACTCGACTATTTGCACTTGAATCATGTTCTTCACCGTGATGTTAAGGTTAGCTCTACAGATAGTTTTTTTTTTGTCTAAACTAGTAATGCCTATTCTGAATTTTCGTGGACCTTCTTTAACTAATCATTATCCTTTCTCAGTGTTCAAATATATTCTTGACAAAGGATCAAGATATACGTCTTGGTAAGTATATTTTCTGAAATTATTTCTTGACTTGAAAGTAAGTGATGATTATTGACTCGTCATCTATAATGCATTTTTTAGGTGATTTTGGACTCGCTAAGATGTTGACTTCAGACGACCTTGCATCATCTGTGAGTGATGTGTTCTTAACAAGGGTTTTCAAGTTTGAGTTTAATTCGGTTTTATCGGTGGATTAATTTCATTGTTTCTTGTTGTTTATAAAATTACCCAGGTGGTAGGAACTCCTAGTTATATGTGCCCTGAGCTTCTTGCAGACATACCATATGGTTCAAAGTCAGATATCTGGTCTCTTGGTAAGGACTGAATGGAGTATCTTGTCGAATAATCTTTAAATTTTAGTTGCACGAGATATATTGTACCTTTCCTCGAATTGATTTCTTATTATAAACATTTACTGAGGATTCTTCTTATTCTATTTTCTAGGATGCTGTATATATGAAATGACTTCCCATAAGGCTGCATTTAAAGCTTTTGTAAGTATTCACATACTAATATAATCAACTATAAACTATGTGGTATGCTTACAGCACCTTTTATACGTTGATCCAATTACAAAGTCATATCGCAGTTTGTCTCAGTGTTCGCTCATGCAAATACATTCTTTGCTATGGAGAACTTTATGTTTTAAGCCTTTTCATATTGTTTGTTATTATTTTAATTTCAAATCATTTAGATATCTAAGCTCTTTGAAATCTAGTTTCTGTTGCATTTTAGAACGCTTATTATTTTGTTGTTTACTTCTTACACAGGATATGCAAGCACTGATAAATAAGATCAATAAGTCGATTGTGGCGCCACTTCCAACCAAATACACTGGTGCCTTGTGAGTCATTTTATTTTATTCTACTTTAAATGGACTATTAGAATTATTAAGGTACTTAAGTTTTGACTCTATGTCTGTATGACCCTTATGAGTACTCACTTGCATGATATTTTCTTCTACGCGTACCACATTCGGAATCTAACTATTTTACTCGTTTCTGTTTCAGTCGGGGTCTTGTGAAAAGCATGCTGCGGAAAAATCCGGAACTACGGCCAAGTGTACATATACTTTTCTTTTATCTCATACACTAAATAAAATTAGAGCCTTAATTTGCAATTTCTACCCATTTACTGATGAACATGCCGGTTTAGGCTATGTTTTCTCTTTAACGGGTAAAACAAACAAAAAAAAATAGCTAAATAGGAAACTAATTGAAAGTCGCCCAACACACAAAACATTTTTTTTGTGAGAAAAACCCGACACACAAACTTAAAGATGTAATTATATAGACAACTACTGTTTTGGGTCAACCCAATCCAACCCAATTCCTTTCGACCCAAACCAAAAATTCCCACTTTGACCTGTTACCCAACCCGCCTGACCCGCACATTTTTCACCTTCATACAAAATATTCGTATTATAGCTATGTTCTAGTCTCAATCATTGGTACATTCCAATTTATTACTATTAAAGTGTATGATTGGTTTGTCAGGCAGGAGAGTTACTGAGGCATCCACACCTCCAACCATATGTACTTAAAGTCAATCTTAAACTAAATAACCCTAAACGCAGCAGTATAACATCCCACTGGCCTGAATCTGATTACATGAAGAAAACAAGATTTGCTGAGCCAGTTTCTCTACGTCCAAGAACAAGGGATAGGCGGCTATCGTACGGAAATGATAGAACTTTGAATCCAAGCATATCTTTGGGTGACCAAGGTTCTCCATTTTCAACTAAACGGGTTCTAGATTCCCCTCATTATTTGCAACGAAGGATGGAAAGGCTGTCTATTGGAAGTGTATGTGAAGAAGAGTCAACAGTTAATAAGGACATTTCTTCCAAGAACCCTACGTTTACTTCTTCAAAGACCTCCCCTGCTCCTAAAAAACGATCTGAGCTCTCAAAGGGTCGTGAAATGGTAAGATAATCAAATAGGAATGTATGCATTCCTTATGTGTTTATATATATTTAGGAAACCGTTAATTAGTACATGTCAAAATGAGCCGGGTTGGGTTTGATTTGCATGTAAACCTTTTTTGGTTCAGTTTTAAAAAAATATTTAAGAAAACAGTAACATTATTGATCTTTAAATAAAAATGATTTAGGAGGTCGTTAAATATATATAGACTTTTAGCTGACTTTGAACCAGTTCGACCTATTTGACTTGTTCACCTTCTAGCTATTTCTTCTTAGTTTTTTTTTATTTGACCTTTTTGAGATAAAACACAAACCAAGTCGTCACATTCTTAAGTAAATGGTTAAAATCATTCGGACATTTCATTTTCGCATATTTATTGTTTCTTATAAAAACCACACCGAAAGTTGATTTTTGTACTTTTCAACTTTTCAAAATCGCTTCCAGGTGCAGAATTCAGATATAAGAACTTTAACAAAACAATCTGGTCCAACGAGTAGAAGGGCATCTCTACCACTTGTAAAGAAATCAATGTTCGAAGATTCACCTTATGGAAAAAGTATGGGATTTCTCGAGTGCATAAACTCCATGGATGTTTCAGTCAACGCCCCTCGAATCGACAAAATGGTTGAATTTTCTGACTTCGTTCCCACTCGTAGAACTTCGATAACTTCTGCACAAGGATCATCTTCACCACCATGTGACCGTTCAATTATGAAAGACAAATGCATGGTTCAAGCCACTGATACAACATCCGTGAGACAAAACTCAAACTCCCCCACTGGATCTGGCAGTGATTGCTCAGACCAAAACGCAACTGCAGGTGCATCAAGCCGGACCTCATCAGACCAACGTCGTCGACGATTCGACACGTCATCACAAAAACAACGAGCCGAAGCATTAGAAGGGCTACTTGAATTTAGTGCAAGATTGTTGCAAGAGGAAAGATTTGAAGAACTCGGGGTGTTGTTGAAACCATTTGGGCCGGGAAAGGTTTCTCCAAGGGAAACTGCTATTTGGTTGACTAAAAGCTTGAAGGAAAACACATTGAAGCAAGATGAGCATTTTGAGATAAAATGATTATGTTGTTAACAAATTCTTATTCATATTATATGCAAGGACATATATTTTAGGAATAGGAGGTAGCTGGTAAGGAATACGGATATGGATACGATAGATGAGGGTTAGAATTATTTCTCGAATCACTTTTGTACCAGATACTGATGTCGGCATGTAGTGTAATGACCTTAGTTTAAATCTTTGTATGTTATTTGTTTCTACATCTTTTCATTGTCTTCCTGTTATCTTGACACTCTTCTGTTTCGATTATTTAGGTATTAAATAAAATTAGCCATTGTAGCTTCTTTTAATTTTTCTCCACTTCATTGATTGTTATGATACAGGGTGATGGTCATTGTTTGATGTTTATTCCGGTTATTGGTCAGTGCTGGTGTATGGTCTCGAGTTTCATATGTTTTCCAAGTTCATTTCTCCTGCATTTGAAGGTATCTGTTTCTATCTCTAAGTTTATTTTTGACTTCAGGGTTGAAAACTTATCACCATCAAAGTTTTTCTTGATTTTTATTTTTTTTAAGATGGATGGTTGAAGGGATGTATGATGTATCTTGTTTTGTTTGTTATATAACGAGTATTGATAACCAAAGCCTTTAGGATTGCGGCAAAAACTGTACCTGACTTCAACATTGTTTCAAAAGATAGATATTTAAGAGAGGGATTGACTGTCTAAAAGAAGGAGCTCTCTTTTTCGCTTCGGGGGTTAAACCATGAACAACCCTCTTTTCTTTGTTCATGTGGTTTGCTCGAGGCTTTCATTTTCTCACTATCTTGTATGGTCCCCAGGTTAAGTTGTAAGTTTTTTAGTCTAATAGTCCAACAATCGAGCATTAGAAGAAGGCCTGGAATATCATAGCCGAAAGAGAAGTAAATGTAACCAACAATGTGTTTAACAAATCCATACACATGCATAGCTGCATTTCGTATACATCTTTAATTTCACTCGTACTTACATGTTATGACTAGGGATGGAGGCAAATTTTTTTTAACATGGGGTAAATAAAGATAATTTATTAAGTGGATGGATTTTCATAGTTCACATGGGTGCAAAATTTAAATTTTTGATTTTTATGGTGGCAAAACGTCAAAAATTACATAAATAGAACAATTTTTTACATCACTAAAAATATTTAGTGGGGACAACTGTCTACTCTGCCTCCTCCCTTACTCACTATGACACTATTTGATGTTTGGACAAGTACACGAAATTTGAGCAAGAAGAAAATAAAGAAAACCAAGTCTATCCGTAATAAGATGCATCTCGGCTGAATTATGGTCCAAAAATGCTAGCCATGCACTTACATAACGTTCACATCGTACTTGGGGAATATTTGTCGATAGAGCTTTTAGAAACTTGAATTTTTTCTTTTCGAAAAAAGAAGCTCCTAAATAAAAAAGAAAAGAGTTTTTTTAGATAGTAGAGTTTTAACTTTTTATTAGGAAACGAAGCTAAAAAATAAAAGGCTACTAGACTGGATTTCAAAAAAGAAAAAGATATAGCTTCAAGTTGTACAAAACAAAATAATAGTTTATTTAGGAATGCACATTCCTTATAGATTATTGTAAAACTCTATGTATGACACCAAATATTTCAAATGCACTGAATATATATTTATTGGGTTTTAATATTCATCGTACTAGGACAATAGATAACTGTTTATGTATAACTCTTAAATGTGAAATCATTGTTTCTACACAAATAATAAATAATGAATCTATTAATTAAAAATGTCGGAGTCAGACTTAGATACTTCCAAACCCAAAAATAACTAAGATCACCAAGATCCTAAATGTGAAAAGATGAACCTAGCTGAGATTTTTAATAGGTTCCCGAGTCTTATAGGAGATTAACAATTTGGTTTATTTGACTATCACAAGGCGTTATATATGTACCGGGACATTAAGGGATGCATAAGTTGTAGGATGCACTTTCGTTTTGTTCAAACATGTCCTACAACCGCAACCTAGGCCAAAATTCTCTATGCTTCATCTGAGTACGCTGAAAAGTTCAAACATGATCAATTTTTTCCTTTTGTTCAATATATGTCCTTGATGTGGCTTAACCAACGAAGTGCGAGAAGGGATCTCAATTGGAGAGTTTGGATCGTTAATCCTTGGGATCTTAAGGTGGCTTAAGCTTTGCTAGATTTTGGTTGTTTTTGCCTTATTTTAGTGGTTAGTTTGGTTCTCTTATTGGTGCTCCTTCTTGGAGCCCATTGTTCTTTGTTTTTTTTTTCTTCTTATGTAATTGCCCTTCCATTTCGGATTGTTGGTTTTTGTTATAAGGCTTTGCTGATTAAAAAAAAGAAAAGTTGTAGGATGCACTTTCGTTGTTTTGGGGATGTAAGATTGCTCAACATGTAGTATAGCATGTAGGGAAACACTTCATATATTCATATTGACAATCCCGGGGATCAACCACAAAATTCCCGTGAGGGGATGGAATTAAAAATGATCAAAATGAGAAACCGAGCCAAAGGACAAGGTTTAGCGGCTATAATACAAATTTACATATCAAAACCTTACGAATTTTTCAAAATTGTACGAATATAATACAAATTTTACGAAAATCTTGAATAACGGGGGGCCGGAAGACCAAGCTTCGTCCCTGCTGATGAAGTGATGGACTTTATGATAATAGTCAATCTCACATTTTGTAAAATAAGAGGTGAAATGTTTTCGACAATGGGTGAGGTAAAGATGGTATTCTACCAAAATGTATTGGCGAAAAGTAAATGGTAAAAGTGGATTTTACCCAATGGAAACAAGGTTACGGGTGATATAACCTTGCACGTTTGGTAAACCATGGGGTGGGGTACATTAGATTCCTTACATACTGAGTTGAGACGACTAATAAGTGGGTTGTGTAACTAGGGACTTAGTTTGGGTTATCCGTGATGTAACAAAACTAGATGAAAGAGACGTGTGTACTTTTTCCAATTTTATATGAAAGAGTGCAAATACCATTTTGGGGATTTTTGACAATTGTTTTGATAGGTGTAAGAACGACCCAAAAGGGGATATGACAAAGTATTTTTTGATTTTAGAAAATGTTTTGAATGAGGATTTTAAACTTTTTGTCTGTTGCTTTATTATTTAGGGGGTGTTTGTTTTGAACTTATATAAACATTTACGTACTTATTGGATTTCGGTTTATTTTTCATAAGCCGAGATTTTATGGTTTATGAAAGGACTTATAGGGTTATTGTTGTATATTATGACTTAATAAAGAGTAATAAGCTCATAAGCCCTTACATAAGCCATAAAAATCTCAGCTTATGAAACATAAACAGAAACCAATAAGCTCATAAGTCCTTATATAAGCTCAAACAAACACCCTTAAAAGGTTACATATTTTAAATCAAAACCAAAAATTAGTACTCCATATTTAAGTGATTGATAATAGGGGTGAGCAAAAGTACCGAAATATCGGTACCGGTATCAACCGAATACAAACAGTATGGGACTCGGTACCACGTTTTTCAAAAGTTCGTGGTACTAGTAATTTACCCTTTTTTCGATATTTTCTATGGTAGCGTGCCAACCGATATCGAACCGGTTAATTTCGGTACGGTAATCGGTACCAAAAAAATGAATAAAATAAAACCGATACCAACCAATACGGTACTGGTACCACGCTCACCCCTAATTGATAACTTCTCTTTATCGCTCTAACTGATTGTTCCACACTTCCACTTACCTTTTTAATTATTTGTTTCAACTAGTTGTTCGATTACCGCATTAAATGTCACATTTAGAAAATGTAACATACTAATTGAACCCATTAGCTTTTAAGTTCGAACCCATTAGACAACCAATTAGCTAGTCGGAAACTTCAAAACACCTTCATGTTCTTATTAGTTTTTTGTGTTTTGTTTAGGCTTAAGCCCATTAAACCACTTTTTTTCATAACACGTTATGATACAACTTACAACATAAGCTAATAAGCTTTTTTGGTTTGAAAAAAACTAAGTTGTTTCTAATAAACTACATGGAGATGCAAGAACAATGTGAAAAAATAAAAGAAAATAGAGAACATCATTTATTAACCCTGCCTACTTACATTTTTTCTCCAACTATCGGATAAATTAGTCCATTACAACCAAAATTTTCCGCTATTATTTTTTCGTTTCCGGCTACTGGGTTGAATTATTCAAGAACACAAGCATCATCACTTCTCAAAGATAACACAGATTCAAATAATGATAGAGAAAAGTTAGTGGATTGCGACATTAGATACCATACACCACATATCAAAAATCAGAAACAAGGCGGAATATCTTATATCGGGTACAGGTTCCGCCTTATTTCGATCATTAACATGCGGTGTATAGTGGCTAATGTCACTAATTTTTATATCTCTGTCATATGAGTCCATCTCATTTTTGTATGTCCCTCTAGCCTTTTTATTTTATTTCGAATGCTGTCAAAAAATCACTGAGTATAAGTTTATAATGTTGAAATCAAAGTACAAAATCAAATACCAAACTACAAACGAAACCAAATTGCAACAGGTTAGAAAAAACTTGAATACAAGATGTTTTAAATACCAGGAAAACAAACGATTTTCCTTAAAGCTAAACACACTAAACTAAAACGGGTCAATCAATGGTTTTAACTAACTATTATTCTAACAAATAAATACATTAACAATTGTAACTGTAAATAGCATTGTCTCTTGTAAGATTATCGAATCACCTTAGAGCTTTTTGTTAATAGATGTTTTCTTATTATTATCTGTATAAGTTGTTGAATGGTTGTGTTTTTTTATTTGTGACCTTATAAAAAATTATAATGTGCATGGTTCAAGCCATTGATACAAAACACCAACTCCCCCACTGGATTTCGTCGTGATTGCTCAGACCAAAATGCAACTGCAGGTGTATCAAGCCGAACCTCATCAGCCAAATGCCGCAGACGATTTGACTTGTCTTTTCTTTTTTGACATTCTTCTTGCATCCTCCATGTAGCTTATTAAAAACAACTTAGTTTTTTTAACCAAAAGAAACTCATTGTTTTTTATGTTGTAGGTTGTATCATAACATATTATAAACGAAAGTGTTTTGATGGGCTTAAGCTGAAACAAAACATAAAAAAAAACTAATAAGTTGTTTTCATTGTTAACCAAAAAGAAAAAGGACAAATTTATATGTCATTGAATAATGGGTTAATGCATTTGAGGGTCACTCTACTATTCCAGATAATCCGATTGGGTGATTGAACAAAAAAAAATATAACCCTTTCATTCTACTATCAAATAAAGTTTAAAACCATCACTTTATGGGGTATAGCAGGTTACCAGTGAGTTCTACCGGATGACATGGCTAAACAATCTACGTGGCAACCAACCTGTTTTATAATTATTACGTGGCAATCTACGTGTCTTTTATAATTATTTAATATCTCTTCAAGGCTTCAACAATGGTTTCAAGTCTCTCTCCCGTTAAGATCTAAACAAATTTCAATCTCATATACTTCAACCGATTCAATAATCAAACATGATTTCGAGAAGGAAACCCCGATTCAAAGTGTTTACAAATTTTAGATCTAAACTAATTTCAATGGGAAAACTATTCAATCTCTTATAGATACAAATTTTAGATCTATACAAGCCCAATTCAAGGTATTAGTGATTCAAAAGTTGATGCCTGAGATTCACCAAACCTATCAAAGCGCATCCATAACCAACCTCCACCTCCTTTCTTCTTCGCTGCTGGTTTCGCAATCACAACGTCAGGATTCAGAGGAAATAAATTTATTGGGTGAAATAAATTAATTGATATGATTGATGTATTTGATTTGCTGCCTTGTGTTATCGAATGGGTTGTGACAGAATTGATTTCTTTCTTTGTAGCGCCGGAGCTCATGACGGCGCCGCCGGTGACAGTCAGGAACGATTCGCCGGCGCCGGAGCTCACTGGGGACAATTTATTAGTTGCTACCGCTTGTCTGCCGGAATATTTAAGATTTGATTTATTGAAACTGATTTGAGATTTATTGAATTTCAGATTTGTGTGAAAAGAGTGATTGTAAAGGAGGTAGAAAGAGAAAGGAAAAATATAATTTGTAAAATGAGGTGTTGAGATGGAAATAGTGACGTGGAATTAGGATGAAATTATAATAATAACATGGAAAATTATTTAAGTCTTTGTGTGAAATGACCTGCTCTTAGTCGGTCATCTTAGACCCACGTGATGAACTTAATCCGTTTTCAAATAGAAAGTGGTGGTTTTAAACTTTATTTGATAGTAAAATGAAAGGGTTATATTTTTTTTTTTTGTTCAATCATCCAATCGGATTATCTAGAATAGTAGAGTGACCCTCAAGTGCATTAACCCTTGAATAATTTGTATTTTAACATATCATAGTTTGATATTTTTACTAATATATTTTGCAAAAGTTTACAAAATAACGTATTAGGAAAATGACAAAATTTAATTACTATTATTTTCATAAATTAAGTCACTTAACAACGATAAAAACATGAGTGGATTTTTGAAATATGAAGTTTCTAACCAGTGGTAGGTTTCCAAAATAATGAGGCAGATGCCTAATCAATTGCTCTATTGAATTTTTTAGTTCTGTCATTAAATAGGGTAATTGAACAAGTAGCTAGAGCAATCTTAATCTTAAGACTATGCGGAGTGGTAACTGATAAGTGATGATGGTTTGGAGTGATAGAGGTGATTTGTAGGAAAGAGAGTGTGATTTGTAGGAAAGGGAGTGTGATGATGTGGAGTGATAAAAATGGGTGGAGTGGTTGTGTGTAAGTGATGATGATGTGGAGTGATAGAGAAAAGAGAGTGTGATTTTAAAAAGTTGTATATTTATTATTTTTTTTATATAAATAAAATTTAAAAAGTTGTATTTTTATTAAAAAAAAAACACACACCGGCCATTTTGGATAAATACCATCAGCGAGGTAATACCCGTATTTGTAGGTTGTGTCGTTAACAATAAACGACTGATCGGGAGCCATCCCATTCTCAATGTTGTTGAAAAGCGGTGACTGATCCAAGACATTGATGTCATTATTCGCTCCAGCAACCCCAAAAAATGCATGTCATATCCACAAATCAGTAGAGGCCGTAGCCTCTAACATAATGGAAGGGTGATTGTGATCACCCCTATGGTATTGACCATGCCAAGCCACAGGACAATTTTCCCACTCCCAATGCATACAATCCAAACTGCCTAGCATACCGGGAAAATTGTGTTTTTCATCATGAACCGAAGTAATCTGACGTATGTAAAAATAAGTTTTAAAGTAAACTAATTAAAAAAGTAAAGGTTAAAAATTTACCTTCGCAAAAGTTGGCAAGGGATTCACGTGAAACTCTTTCGGACATTTTTAAATACTCGTCCCATATGTCACTACAAGTGCCAAAAGCAAGTTGTCGTATGGCGGAGGTGCATTTCTGAATCGGTGTTAACCCAGGCCTTCCTCTACAATCAAATTTTTGCCTAAAATAATCAAAATGGTTTTCAAAATCGTGGCATATCCTGAGAAATAGCTCCCTCCTCATTCGAAAACGACGGGTAAATTGTTCGTCGGTGTAGGTGCAACCCGGAGAAAAGTAAGATTCCATTAGTAGTGTTTGAGCCGCTTCACGGTTACGTTCCATTGCGGTTCTTCTTGTGGTGATTGGTCTTTGGATGTGTTGTGATGCATAGTTAACAACGGCCATAATCGTTTCTGCTACAATTGCATCTTCATCCGAACTTGACATTGTATATATATATTTTGTGTGTGTTTTGTGTGATTTGTATATATATTTTGTGTGTGTTTGAGTTTGTTTATATAGACAAATGGTTTTTTTTTTAAACACACAACGGTCTTGTGACCGTTGCACCAACAACAAGCGCCCATCACCCCGTGAGCAGAAACACGCCTGGCCCATAACGCCCGCCCAAAACGCCCTATAACGCCCCACCGGAGTGGATGGTGGGCGTTATCCGTCTAGGTGGCGGCGTGATTGGGGCAAAAAACGCCCCACTCCGTTGAGTCTAATATTAATTAATATATAATAAAAGAGAGTCTTAAAACGTCACATGTCAAAGTTTAAACCGTTAGATCAGTTTTAAACTTTCATTTAGACCATTAGATCAATTTGATGATGTCATCATATACTAATTTCATTTTAACCATTTTTATTTTTAAAAATTTAGCCCTTATATCTAATAATATTCAAATAAAATTAATTAATTTTTTACTTTAAATAACTTAACAAGGTTACTTTAAATTAATATCTAAAAAAAATACGTAACACATATCTTTTAAGTATTTGACTTTTGTTTTTCTTTTAAATATTCGTAACGTATATTGACTGTTTATTGTTATCGTGACATTGTTAAAATGCAACACGTAATGTATGTTTATTTCTCTTTAATTTGTTTTTCTTTAACTTCGAGCCCATCTTGACAACATGCACGAATTGTCTTACAAAAATCGTCAATATGTATATGATATATTTGAAGTAATATAATAATCTCATCTTTCCACTCCACAATTATTATTTCTTAAAAACAAATGACATAAAGTTCGAGATAAATTCGATTATGTATAAGCGAAACAACGTAACATTTGTTAATATAATTCATTTTGTTTAATGACTAATAAGTTTCTATAAATCTTTCATATAAATTATATTCTTTGCTTAACATTATATTTTTTTCGATATAGTTCTCCGCGTATTACACAGGTCAATAAGCTAGTTTAATAAGGTAGGCGGAATAATCGATTACAATATTTGAAGGTGGAGTTATCAATATTTTCAATTATCATATTGATAAATCTCTATAATCTTTTAACAATATATATTTTATAATTTATTATTAAATTTAAAAGAATAATATTTAATACAGTACTCACGCGACGTAACGATAAAAGTATTATATTTGATAAAATTATATTACTAATATATGACTACGAAAACTAAATACGAAAAATGATAAGAAAATAAAAAAGAAAAAAAATATTAAATCAACTAATAAAGGCAAAAAATGATTAATCTTAGCAGTAGCAAAATTTGATAAATATGCACAACCTGACCAATACTTATAAATGGGTCGATATGAATATGTAGGTATTTATTTTAATCATAAAACGTTCTGAATCATTTTAGCAATAAAAGGGCAACTTAGGTAACGGGTTAAAAGGAAGTGGGTCTAGAAAAAGATTATCGTAATAGTGAAAACTATAATCAATAACATCCACAACTACTCCCTACAATCACATTTAAAAAACACGGAACATAAATTATAGTGTATGTTCCCTGTTTTCTAAATGTGATTGTAACTAATAGTTGTTTGAAGTAGGGGTACAAGTAAGTTTCATTTTTCATATTTAATTAACTTATTCAAATTCTGGTTTTCTTGGTTTACAATGTTTGTTGCACTAGGTATGGATGGGAACAACAATATTCTTCCTATCGCATATGGAGTGGGGGCGACAAAGAGTGGATATGGTTGGACCTGGTTTTTGTCGAGTCTTAGAGAATGCTTAGGTCAAATCGATAACATGGTATTTATCTCCGATAGAGCAAGTTCCATTGACCTCGCAATAGAACAGTGTACACAGTTGCTCTTCACGGCATTTGTTGTCGACATTTGTGCATGAACTTACAAATTAAGTCGCAACCAAACGAATACAACGAATATCATTTCTATAAAACATGTAAGGCATACAGGAAATCAGGCTTTCTGGAGGCATTTAGGCAACCACAACTGATTATTCCTGCCAAATCAAGGAAAATTATTGATAACTTAGATAAGGCAAAATGGTCAAGGACTCAAGGGCTTATATCCCCGAAGATCGTTATAACCTTATGACGTCTGACAGTGCTGAATCTCTAAACTCGGTAACTCGTCATGCACACAAGCTTCCGATTTGTATGCTTCTAGAGTTTATGCGGGCAACTACTCAAAGATGGTACCATGAACGTCGCAAAATTGCAGATAATTCTTTGTCGTCTCATAATATGTATGATTTCTATTTTAATAATTTACTTTATTTTTATTTATTTTTAACAGAGGATTTGGATCAACCATTAACACTATGTGCTACAGTGAAATTAAATGATAGGATAAAAAGAGGCACCAGATGGAAAGCCATACCAGTTAATGACTACACGTTTGAGGTGATAGACAACAAGAAAAATGCAATCGTCACTATTCGTGATAAGAAATGCGTCTGTCAAGTTTGGAAAAAGTCTGGTATACATTGTTCACACCTTGTAGCAGCATTAAATTTTTTGAAAATGGAAGACGTCGCGGGTTGGGCACAACATTGATTCAAAGCAGAAAATTATAAACGGACATATAAAGGATCCATATTCCAGTTGGACACCCGTCTGAATGGTTGGGCCAAGATAAGATCCCAACGATCAACCCTCCATCCATGGAAAGGAGACATGCGGGTCGTATAAAAAACAAAGACCGTATGGAGGCAAAACTAGTGACATGTGACCGTTGTAAGAAAAAATGTCACACTAGAAAGACATGTGGTGCAAAGATTTCAGAATACCAAAGTTCAAGTCAATCTTCAACCTCCCGCTCAACAAAAGTTAAAGAAAAAACAAACCCAATCGTCTCAAGCATCGGTTAATTTATACGATGATTAGTTATTTGTAATATGATGTATTTCTATGTTCCAAAATTTAGTATTTTAATGTATTAAGTGGTTCCATTAACAAACATAGTGTGAAAATACAACAAAACATAAAATACCGCAAAAAAGATGTGAGCGAACTGAATATAGCATATACGAAGTGATTGACATTTTATAAAATAGTTGTGAAAATTCGACACGCTTTTGACAATTTGGTAATTTTCCCTTGGGTAGCCGACCGCATCCAGCTGGTAGCCAAATATGAGAAGTAGAATAAATGTGTTTTGAGGGGCGTAAATAGAACGCAACTTCCTTCATGCAATTCATACAACTAGGCGTATTCCCGCGCTTTGCGCGGTAACAATTTTTAAATAGATTTTTCACGAACAATGATCAGAATCGGGAGTTAGAACAATATGAACCTGAAACTGAATTAGAACAATATTGATGTGACCAGTCAAATAGCTAAGGAATTGACTACAAAAGTCAAACTTTTCAAATACATATGTAAAAATAAAAAGACATTCCTACGTAGAGTATTAGATATTAGATTAGATACATATATAATTCAGCAAACTGTTGCATATTTTTAAGTAAGGTATAGAAAGAATATAACATGTTGTATCACTTGTCTAATCAACAACATGCACATGGACCCTATACCTGCAACAACGAAAACAGACATTACAAAAGGCAATAATTGGGTAGGTTAATACCATAGTCCCTACATAAAACAACTCAAAACACCAACCTTATCATAGGGTACTTGCAAAAGTCATTGCAAATATCATAAAAAAACAAACCATCCTTTACAACTAACTCTTTGCTGCACTCTCCACAACTCTTGTAGCACCAACCGGATTGAGTATATAGACGATCAACTGTTGCCAAAACAGTGAAAACATGACGACCAATTGTTGCCAAAACAGTGAAAACATAGTCAGTTACACATTTATAATATAATATAAAAGGTTTCCATCGTTGTACATAAAAAACATGGTATAAATTATTGTATATTAACTGTTTTTGTGGCGTACCTCCGGATTGAGTATATAGACGATCAACTGTTGCCAAAACAGTGAAAACATGACGACCAACTGTTGCCAAAACAGTGAAAACATGGTCAGTTACACATTTATAATATACTATAAAAGGTTTCCATCGTTGTACATAAAAAACATGGTAGAAATTATTGTATATTAACTGTTTTTGTGGCGTACCTTTTTTTCGGCTTTTAAAATTTTCAAACAAATTAAAAATTACCTCATCATCAGCCATAACCATCTCCAACCCAAGTAAGACATCATCGAGATTCTTATTTACTGCCTACCACATTCTACAAACCCTTACATGAACAACCCAATCTTCTCTAGTTGGGTCAAGGGCGCCAATCTTGGAGTGAGACATGTTTTTCGAAAGGCGCCAATCTTGGAGTGAGACATGTTTTTCGAAAGAGACTTAATTGTACGTGGTTATGGGGTTTGTTGATGCAAAAGAACTTATATAGAAAAACACAAAACCACCATTATACCTTACATTATGATAATTAAAACACATGACAACCAAAGAGTCGGGCGTTTCAAATGTGTTATTAACTTAGGGTAACTGAACAGTTTAAGTATCATTATACCTGTCATTATGGTAATTAAAACACAGGGCAACCAAAGAGTCAGGAGTTTCAAATGCATAAGTATGTCATTAATCACATTATGGTAATTAAAACATAAGGCAAACAAAGAGTCAGGAGTTTCAAATGCATACGATTCCACTATTTGGAAATTCTCGAATATTAGCCGTCCGACGATCCTCCATTATAAGTAAATATAGATATAGATATAGATATAGATATAGATATAGATTTATTATCAAAAAACTTTGAAGGAAGAGAGACATGGGCGGCGTATCAAAGGAGCAGGTTGAGTCAACTCTTAGGTCAAAATTGGCTCCTTCTCATCTTGTAAGTAATTTAACAATTATATTTTATTTAAGCTGTTTAAATTCAATAAATAGTTTAGTGATCTCAAGGGGATTCTTACTTTTTGTTAACAGTATTTAGGGTTTATACTAATTAAACATACCCTACGCTGAATACTTATAAATTGGCCTTGATCAACTTGTTATCTGGTTTTGATTCTTCAAATCGCAATAATCACTTTTTCTAAATAAACAATGATCAAACTGTTTGGCCGTTATACATTCCAATAATAAAGCTTAAGGCTTTCGAAACCAAACCCTTATTGTGTACTTTCTTTATATTATTGAATGTTTATATCCGTTTCGGTCGATTGATATTTGGATATTATTCTGTTTTCAGGAAGTCGTTGATACATCTGGAGGGTAAGTTTTCCCTTTCATCAAAAACCAAACATTTGTCATTTTTGCCGTTATGCTCGTATTTTAAGGCTGTGGTCTTGTTGAATAACAGATGTGGTGCAAGTTTTCAAGTTGAAATTGTTTCTCAGCAGTTTGAAGGGAAGAGATTGTTGGAAAGGCATAGGTTGGTGAACGGAGCATTGTCCGAGGAGATGAAAGATATTCACGCTCTCTCTATCACCAAAGCTCAGACACCCGAACAGTGGAACAAACAACAAGAGTCTCAAACTTCTCAGCCTCCTGCTACTGCTACTGTCTAGTACTTTTCCGTTACTAGTTACTCACTACTATGATAACAATAATCATATTCCCGAATGGAACTATGCATGTACTATAAATTGCTTGAGAACTACTGTTGCTTGCTTAAGATCGGTTACATGCCTTCTTTGGTAGATTACATTTTCGAATGACATATTGGATAACTTGTTAAAACCTGTTTGGATCGAAATTTGAAGCAACTTAGCATTTGTTAGATCGGGTTATCCTACAAACATTTTTGTCCATTTTTCTAATAAATAGTTACCCAGATCATGTTATCAGAATAATAATACAATACCTTTAAAACTACACTATGGACTTTAAATGTGGGACCTTCTTGATCTATTTCACTTTAGCCAAATGAAAGAGATCAAGAACATGTAAACTCAAGTAAGTTGTTTCGGTATAATATGGTAGTAATTACATCATTGTAGTTTAGATTTTGCATTGTTTAGTTGTTTTTGTATATAGATGTTCAAACTTCTGCTGCACCTGTCAAGAACATCGAGCTAGACATATAACAAACAATTTTTGGCAATTCTACTATGCCAGAGGTGTCAAAATAGCATGTATTGCCATGAAACTCGATCATATAAAAAATGCAGGAATATTACTTTTGTGCTTACAAGCTAAAGTGTTGGTTCAGGTTCCCCGTTACTTTACCTGATATTAGTAGGAATTAGGTGTTCGTGGTGGTGGTGTGGGTCTGTGGGAGCATGTTACCCCAGATTTCTTTGTGGTATCAGTTTGGTGTTCTTGAAGTTGTTTACTCTGTATTTTGTGTTATAATAAGCGAATCGTCAAAAAAAAATTGGGTTTAAATTCAGTTTCATCGAAAATACTACAATGGAGTAATTAACAATGGAGTTTGAAGCAACAAGATTTAAAGCTCAAAAATATAACCAATTACCTCGACTCAAAAACATTCTAAGCACCATTAACCGCGGGTAGGAAGAAGGTGATTTTCCTGAGCTGTCCATGGTCAAAGTCACTTGCCTAATAACCATTAGGGAATACCAAAAAGTATTAACACCACTTCACCGTCAACTAGGCATATTTACCTGCTAAACCGATCTCTGTTACAAACGTATTTCAAAGTTTCAAAGCAAACTTACAATAATCCGATTACACATAAAACTATAAGTTGTCCCGTTTGAGATATTAATACTAATATTAATTTAATTTTACTTCTCAAACTTGTTTTTGATAATTTGTTACACAATTACCATCGCGCTTCTAGTGCAATGGTATCAGTTTGTAGAAGATTAAATCCATGTATATCCGGATATACCCAATAACGATTTGAAAGTTTGATAATTCAATAGACTTATTTCAAGTCGGATGCATCATAGATAACATTTTCAAATACTTATCCCTAACTTATTTGACTCATTAGAGATAAATCATAGCCAAGTTCTACCAATTCGTTTTTTTCCTATGTATTTAAACACGGTCCTTTTGCTCATCTGTAAATGGCTTATTAAATCCGCAAGTACACTCAAGCATGTTATCACTTGTTTCGGTATAATAGATGTTCAAACTTCTGTTGCGACTGTTGAGAACATCAAGCTCAGGGTCAAAAATGTTTTCAACCATGAGACAAGACACTTCACCTCCAAAACATGAAAGTGACCGCAATCACAAATCATTCATCTCATTAAAGGCGGGCACTTATAATTACAACGATGGAGTTTGAAGCAACAAGATTTAAAGCACAAAAAAATAGCCAATTAAGTCGACTCAGACACATTCTAACCACCATTAACTGACTATTGGAAGATGGTAATTTTGCCCGAGCTGTTCGTGGTCCAATTCACTTGTCTAATAACAATTACTCAATACCAAAAATTATTGACACCACTTCATCCGTCAACTAGGCATATTTACCTGCTAAACCGGTTTCTGTTACAAATGATCTCAAACGTATTTTAAAGTTTCAAAGCAAACTTACAATAATCCGATTACACATAAAACTATAAGTTGTCCCGTTTGGGACATACAAAAAAGTACTTTATCATTCTACACTCGAACCCACCATGAAGTAAATTTATGACATATTATTTAATATTGTGAGTATGAACAAATAATATAGAAGTTTTTCACATAACCTTATACTTTTAATAGCTACACATCTCCAAACTACTCACAAAGACGCTAAACATGGATACGTCGTAGACAGACCAAGGCTTGTTACCAACCTGAACTTGTTTTAGTTCCTTTTTTACCATACAACCGGAAGAGGCTAAAAGCGGAAATGCCAGACACAATCACCATGCTCATCCAAGCAACTACAGAGCTTGCTATCCCTCCTCCGCTTTGGTTACAAAATTTCCCATACATATCACAGACCTTCATCCATTGTAGCTGCGGTTCTGAAAACTTAGCATAGATTGACGATTGTAGAGCAGCCCCGAGTGCAGCTAACATCAAGTAAGCTGTAAGCTGCATTACACAAGATAACAAATTCATTTAAGTAATGTCACGACGATTCAGCTACATCAGGGTATCAAATTATCAAAAATTATTACTTTGAAATACGTCAAATTATTACTAGTATCTACACTATCAAATTATCAAAAATACTTTTGACAAATGAAATATATAATTATTAGTGTTTTATTAAAAGTTAAAAGTTTAATACCATCGGGCTTCTAGTGCAACGGTATCAGTTTGTAGAAGATTTAACTCATACTGTCGTCATATTGTCAGTTTATTACGTAGTTAGTTTGACCGTTCAAAAAAAACAAAAAATCAATAATAATAATCTTGTTAACCGATGGGCCAAGTGGGCAACCATATGTCAGAGATGAAATGCACGAAATAAATTGCAATGATAATTAAATGAGCATAGTTAATACACACGATAGGTAGATATCACCAATCTATCTATATCCATTATTCACATGAATAACATTCAATACACAAGTAAACAATTAAATGACTTGGTGGACCGGTGACCTAGTGGGTGGCTATGTAATTTTTTTTTAAACGGTCAAACTAACTAATAAACTGATAAATGAGATGAAGATGCACATGTATGATCTAATTCGTAGAACAAACATACCTGATCACCGGATAGAATAATCCAAGCTAATGGCTTGCTCAATAGCACGTTTCCTCGAACCACACTCAACCCGCATCGAAACACTTGGACAAGTGAGTAGGCTGCAGCCATCCCATTTACCACCACCAAAAACCTACAAAAGTATTTTTAAAAGAAAAATCTTTAAACAAACATTAGAAAACAAGAAATTCGAACACGAAATGTGAAAACAGACTTACACTAAGGATTTCATGTCGGAAAATTTGGCTTTTTTTTGGATAGTAAAGATTTCTTTGACTTGTGTATCAGTAACAATAAGAAGAACAGCAACAAGAGCAAGAACACAAATGACACCCCTTAATATTAGCTCAGCAAGCCTAACTTTACGATCAACCGCTTTTAAATCGGTTCCACCATGATAGACCGGGACGTTCCCGGGGCTCACACCAACACCCAAATAGCTCATGTTTATGTGCTTAAGTGGTTGTATTGTGTGTGATTACTCTCACTACAAGTTTATGTGAACTCTTTCACACCCACACATATAATAAAAGCAAAAAAAAAGTCCCTATCATTTAATATCCAACCAACCCTCTTAATTCCAAAAGTGGTATTTCTATTTTTGTTTTCGAAAAGGAAAAGGCTAAACATAGCGCGGTTAAAATACAAGTCAATAAGTAAACTCCTATAAATTGGTTGGTAGCTTTTGAACGGTTACTTTGATTATCTTTAATATATAATAAAAGAGGGGTCTTAAATGTCATATGCGAAATAAGATTCTTGGATAGGTTCACTTTTTTTATATAAGCCGTTAGATCAGATTGATGATGTCATCAACGATTATTTTTATTTTACACCCTCTTACAATACATAATTACATTATCTCTTTTCATTCCATCTCCACTAAATAAAAAACATAATTCTAATATACTTATAGAATCATTCAATTTGAACTGTGATTTACGTTATTATTATTTTAAAATCTGCTAATAAAAAACATCAAAACCTGAAGTGTATAAGTTATTATAACTATAAACATCAGTATAACATTATTTTCTCATAATAACTTAAAATTTACATAAACATAAAATTTACGATTTTATTTTTATTTTTTTCCGCGTTATCGCGGGACAATAATCTAGTTCATAATATTCAAGAAAATTGATATTAAAAGTACTTGCAATCCTATAACCAAAACTCCAAAACCGAATCATTTGGTCAAGTGATTGGTTCGGTTAATCTGGTTTTGATTAAATCCCCCCCCCCCCCCCCCCCCCCCCCCCCCCCCCCCCCAAAACGCCGTTATGGCTGGGGGTGGCGTTATGTTGCGTTTTCCAGCGTCGTGTTGCTGTGGCAAAGCGCGTTCCGGGACAATTTTTTTTTTTTTTTTTTTGTTTTCGACCGTTGTGTGTATAAAAAAAAATTATTTTCTTAATTTTAAAAATCTAGCCCGTTGGAGACTTTATATATATATATATATATATATATATATATATATATGTTTTTTTATTTTTTATTTTTCTTCTAAACAACTCTATAAATACTCAACCAAAAAACAAATTATCTACACCAAATCATCTTCTTTCTCTTAAAAAACCACAATCTATTATCCTATTTTATCTTAAAAATGGCTTTCAAAATGAATTTGTCCGATTCCGACTCTTCTGACGATGAAACAATTTTCATGATGGCGGCGATGGCCGGAAACGCTTATTACGATCACGAGGAAGTTGTCGAAGCTATCGAAACCTCAAACACTCGGGCTAAAAGAAGAGTTATAAGAAGAGATCGAGTTGGGGCAAACGAACGTCTTATGGCAGACTATTTCAACGAAGGTTGCATTTTCACACTGGAGCAGTTCAGACGAAGATACCGGATGAACAAGCCGCTATTTCTTCGAATAGTCGACGGTATTCTTAACTATTCTCAAGTTTCTCTTCCTAGTCATTTTAACTATTTTACATCCCGACTTGATGCTATGGGCAAACCTAGCTAGACAAAAATGTTCATCCGCCATGCGTATTTTAGCATACAGAATCACTTCCGATGCATTTGATGAATATCAACACATGACGGAAACTACATCAAACGAGGTTTTAGATAACTTTTGGGGTTAATGCACTTGAGGGTCACTCTACTATTCGAGATAATCCAATTGGGTGATTGAACAAAAAAAAGTTATAACGTTTTCATTCTACTATCAAAAAACTTTAAAACCATCACTTTCTATTTACAAACTAATTAAGTTCATCACGTGGGTCCAAGATGACCTGCTAAGAGCAGGTCACCTTCACACTAACACCAATTACATCCAGTTTGTTAGTACACATCATATCCATGTCATTTTTTTTTCTTTTTTGTTAAATCCACATAGACAATCCCTCTCTCATAGACCCCCACCTTCACCTTCTCCACTTTTCCGACCAAATATTCCGGCAACCATGCAATCTCCGGCAATCTCCCACCGCCACTTTTTCACCACCACCACCTACCTCCACCCGAAACCCACCACCACCGCCACCTCCCCCTTCACCTTCACACAAACACCAATTACATCACCAGATCTATTAATCTCAACAATTCAACTACAAATTGACCTTTTTTATTTTTTTCAAAAAAATCTTAGTAAACAGATTAAACTGAAACAGAACACTGATCAATCAATCATAGAATCTGAAATCAAGTAAAAGATAATAAAAAAAAAAAAAAAAAAATCTGATAAAAAAAATATGAATCGGAAAAGATCTAAACAATCAGAGACACTAAAACAGAAACACAGAGAGTAATTATGATAAAGTGAGTAAAAAATAGAGTTAATTACACGGATGGTCCTTAACCTAATACCAAAATGGCACTTTCAGTCCTAAATTTTGGATAATTACATGGCTAGGCCTTTATTTGGAATCTTTGCACACGGACAGTCCTTTGGTCCGTTAGGGTTAACTCAATTCCGTTAGTTATATCATAATGACCAATTTACCCTTTTTGTCTTATTCGCAAAGGACCGTTTTTGTAATTTTTATTATTCTACCACTTTTCTTTTACTATTATTATTATTATTATTATTATTATTATTATTATTAACTAAAAACTTAGAAAAACAAAACCATAAAAACAACCTTTTTGGTTTAACTCTATTTAAACGTACAAACATGGTTTACTTTACACTTATAAATCCCAAGACATGTATTCCAAATGTTTTAGATCTCACCGACCAATATGATAACCATTATTAGAGTTCAAATAAATCTTAGCATATTTTCTTCCTCATTCATCTCCGGCCACCACAACACCGATTCCGGCGACCTTTTCCGGCAATTAAACTTAGCTTCTTCTTCATACTTATTATAGCGTCTATCATTACACGAATGGGTATGACCCGGTTTGTTGGTATTATCGTCGTCGGAAATGAGTGACTTCCGGTGACGATCGGAAAGTGGCATTAAACCCTAACTCCGGCGCCGGTTTGCCGGAATGTGACATTTTTTTTTCTTATCAAGATTGAAAGTTTATTGAAAACCCACAAATTATTACTGATTTTGAGTAGTGGGTATGGCTCAAAATCAAATTTAAAATCAAAAATTTATAAAAAAAATAAGAAAAAATTTTGAAACTAGAAAAAGAAAGAAAGAAAAAAAAGATGGGGATATTGTGATTTAAAGGAAGAAGCAAAGAATGAATGTGAAATGGTTAGTTTTATTGTTTATTGCAAATTATTATTTAAAAGATAGATCTTGTGATTTAAAGGAAGAAGCAAAGAATGAATGTGAAATGGTTAGTTTTATTGTTTATTGTAAATTTTATTTAGATTAAAAAGTATATATTGGGGAAAAAGAGTTAATTACACGGATGGTCCTTTGCGAATAAGACAAAAAGGGTAAATTGGTCATTATGATATAACTAACAGAATGGAGTTAACCCTAACGGACCAAAGGACTGTCCGTGTGCAAAGATTCCAAATAAAGGCCTAGCCATGTAATTATCCAAAATTTAGGACTGAAAGTGCCATTTGGGTATAAGGTTAAGGACCATCCGTGTAATTAACTCTAAAAAATATGAATCGGTATCCTAAAAAAATCCCCAATTTATATGCTCGTTTATCAACGGTAATAAAATCATAATCATTCGAGATAGTTGGTGATTTGGCTTCAGCTTGGTTCTCTTTGCTCAACCTGGATCGGTATAATAATAATAATAATAATAATAAAAGTATTGGGTATGTGGATGGAGTTTAAAAGTTGCAAGTAAAGTAGGTAGAGTAGTGAGAAATCAAAAATAGAATCGCAATCTAGGAGAGAGAGGAATGGATAGGATGTTTTCAGTGGATGATGATATTGGTATGTCCCAATTTTGGTCACAATCGGCGGCCAGCGGACGAGGAGATGAAGATGAATCATCTTCTTCATCATCTGCATCTAAAACAACAAGTCAACGGCTCGTTCGGCTTCTGCGATGATGATGATGATGAATCTATGATAATGAAAAAATATAAATGTAAAAAATGAAGGATGGGATTATAAATGGAATATCTGACGTGGGACATACAAAGCCAAGTAGTTATTGCCACGTAGATTATTCAGCCATGTCATCCGGTAATTTTAACTGGTAATCTGCTATAGCCCATAAAATGATGATTTTAAAGTTTATTTGAAAGTAGAATGAAAACGTTATAACTTTTTTTTGTTCAATCACCCAATTGGATTATCTCGAATAGTAAAGTGACCCTCAAATGCATTAACCCTAACTTTTGTAAATGTGTTATGGATTTATATAAAAACGTTTACTTAAGAAAGCCAACACAAGAGGATATTCAACGTATTTATGCAAAACATGAAGAACTACATGGGTTCCCTAGGATGCTTGGGAGTATTGATTGTATGCATTGGGCATGGGAGTACTGTCCAAACGCATGGAAGGGCCAATTCACACGAGGTGATCATCGATACCCAACCGTAATGCTTGAAGCGGTTGCCTCGTATGATTTGTGGATTTGGCATTCTTATTTTGGTATCGCGGGCTCTAACGACGACATCAATGTTTTCTGCAAAGAAAAACCATATAGAAGAAATAAAGTAATATGTCCACAGGTTATATTTCTTCTTTGTTCATAGCCGAAACCCAGAAGCAAAACCACCACAATACTCTAATGGTAACCAAACTACCATATATACCAACATTTCAAATATGTACAAAGACAACCCCAACATAACAAAAAACAAATATAATACCAACTTGTATAATATTATCACGCGTTCACGCCCAGACTCGACCTTCAAACCTCGCAAACATTTTCCGTTCACATCATTCTAGAACTTTCCTGATTGCTTTAACAACAGTTGTTTCATGTCCGTGTACACTTTGAGCTCCTCGAATGCATCAGAAGAGGTCTTGATGCTAGAAACTCTAGAAGACAACATATTTGAAGGAGGTGGATCTTGAATCTGATTGGATGAATTTTGAGGCCTCGATGATTTGTTCTGAGATGGATTTAAGTCTTGTCGAAGAGGTGGTGCTTTCCTTAGCATCTGAATAAGAGCACCGACTGCAGCATCCTGTGATTTTTTTGGTGTCCCGGAACGTTCATACGGCATGCCTAGATTTCCTGATCGATCAGATGAACCAGGTCTAGGAGACAACAGAGTGACAAAATTACTATATATTGTATTCATATCATTAAATAAAAAATGGCAAAACTTACTACGATCGAATATATAGAGTTATAATCCATATTAGGTGCATCAAAAAAATTGAAGTAGCTTGGCATAAGATTTTAGATGTGCCCATCTTCACCCAGTTACTTATGAATAGGTCAAATCGGGTTATGTTTTGTCACTACTGGGTCAAGCATGTAAAATAAAGAAAACTATCTTAAAAGGAAACGGGTTGCCCAAGTCGAAAGTTACCTAAAGTGTACTTTTTATGCTAAAACTACCTAAATCATACTAGTAAAAATAATTAGATTATTATTTAAATATGGTAATCTTTGTTATCATATTTGGCACGATAACTATATATTAAAAAAATTTCCTCCAATATGAGGGCTTCTTCCACTCCTTTTCCCCTGACATTTAAAACCCGAATTAGAAAACCATGTCATCAATGTCTTTCACCAATTTGAACTCTAAATTAGATCTCGTTACGCTTTCATGGGGTATAGTGAGCTACATATCATATTGTATGTAAAAGAGTTTACCCTATATAGTGCAAGGAGGTCATCTGATATCATGTAATTGCTCAAAATTAAAACCATCTCATTGTGTTAACTATCCAGGAATTAGAAGCGTTCAAACCTATTATACTTCCATGTTTTCCTCAAACCTTGGTATTTAGGTTCGACTTTAATATATTTAGGTTGTATTAAGCCATGTCATGTTTGACACTGACAAATATTTTTGTACCCTGTTGACCATTTTCTTCTCTTCTATTACTTCCCATTTTCCTAGAATCGTTTCTGCTCTAACTAGAGGCCCTTGTATGAACATCCAATAATGAAATAAAGAGTATGTAATGAATGAGATAAGTATTTAAACAGGGAGAAGACTTAAGTTATTAAACCTACAAGGCTATAAGGCAGATTGCCATGTTGGACGACTAAAACCAGTTCGTCTCCTCTGGAATTACAATTAATAATTTCTGAACTTAAAGTCATTGCACTAATCTACACATTATCCTTTTCATTTGCATCGGTATCTCTTAGAGGAAAAAAAATTCAGTAACTGAGTCGATGTAATCAAACTTATAGCAAAAGAACTATGTAAAAGTATTAAGAAAGAATTAAAGACATTCTTAACTAGTTTATGTCTCATGTAGGGTCAGCCACCAAAATGATATGCAATAAAAAAAACTCAAACAGTATGAAGGATTGCAAAAGCTGTGCAATGTTGCATAGATAAACGCTCTGCAATATCACAATGATAAAAAGGGACTCAGGCGGCCTTTTCTGAACACAAATTTGGATTTAATAAGAAAAAATGCACATTCACATATAATAGTAACGTTGCTTCAGCATGAGCAGGAAACCTTCTTTTGTGCACCTTACGATATATCTAGCAAAATAAGTACCACTTCTAGATGTCATCAACTATTCGAAAGTTCAAAAAGGACATCTAGCTAATCCAACAAAAAATGTGAAAAAGCCGCAATTTGAACACCAGGACAGGAAAGATGATTGGATGAATTTTAACTTGACGCTACTCAATACAAAATGATACTCGGTAATCACAAACTACCACACAAAAAAAAAATCTGTAAAGAACCAAGATGTTTATAATGTTCTTAAAACCTGACTCTTAGTGGAAAACATGTATCTACATAATCCATGTTCATTATCTCTTAAAACAATAGACAGAAAACGGGACTAATAATAAATTAACGAAGATGCAATGCAGAGGAAGAAATAATAAAATAAATAGCACAACCAATTAAAACATTAGCATTAAACGTTAACCCCATGACCCATCATACCTGCTACCATGATCAATGATGTCATCATCATCGACCACAAAGGGACCTGAAAACTCAGAGTCATCATAACTATCTTCAAACGATAACCTACTAAAGCTTCTAGAAAAAGATTTATGCGGGGAACTGCTCGATGAAATCTTCACACCAGATGGCTTTGCAATCTGTTCTTCCCGAAGGGCTAACAGCTACATCAAACAAAATAACTTAATAAGCCCTCTTGATCCATGCCCCTATATTATAACAACATATTACATAAAACTAACGAATTGCATAGTAAAAGTACCTTTCCAGCATTTGGGGAACCCGGGAGTGCACTTGAGCTTCTATCCAATATAGAAAGAGTCGGTCTAGTACCTTTGTTTGGAGGAGAAAAGGGCAAAACCGTCTTATTGCAAGAAATAGGTACATCTCCGAGCCTAGAAGTAGGTATGTAAACAGGAGCACTATCAGACCGTAAAAGAACCTTCAACATATCACTTCCCTGAATATGCATAGGTGGTGAAGGTGATGGAGATGGTGAAAAGTTCGGAGAAGGATAGTACTCATCATAACCCATATCCTTATTATGAACTTGAGCTGGTTCTAACGAAGGATAACGTGGACTTGTGGGTGGCCGATGACTACCAAATTTCGAATAAAAAGTCCGTGAATCTGAATAAGACGGTGAAGGAGATGGAGACGGCAGTGCTGAAGGGGGTGATGCCCTACTTGTATCATAGCTCCAACTATGACGTCTTCCATATGGAGAAGAAGATGGAGAATAATGCGTCGTAGGAACAGATGGTAGTCTTTTTAACGGATCAGCTAAAGGACTACCCACATAATCCGGTATAAACTGTGGGGACATAGGTGTAGATGATTCAGAAGTTGTATCGGAAATGGAAGGAAGATATAAAACCGAAATGCAAAGTTTCCCACACGAAGTATCAACAGGAGTGAACATAAACGGTTGCATTTCAGCTTCATCTCTACGAAGAAGTGGCTCAACAGAAGACGAAACCTTATGAATTAAATTAAACGTTCGAATATGCCCAGAAGAGTTCATCTCACGAAAGATTTTATAAGCAGGTAAAAGCCTAACAGTAACATACAACGATCGTAAAAGCAAAATCGATTTCTTATACAAAGCATGTGAGCTAGTCGAGCTAGACCTTTTACTACCCGTCGAACCTTCCTTACAACCTTTCCTACTTTCATAGCGTACAACCCATCTCTCAATAATCTTCTCACTACTTCCATTCCCATCACACCCAAACTCATCACAATCCGACTTCCACACAAACGGAAACCGCTCCTTTGAAGCCACTTTCGGCGAACCACTCATGTAATCCCAATTAAGCGGCGGTCTTTGCACCAAAACAACGTCCACAACCATAGGTTCAAGGTTACTCTGACGCCAAAAATCGATATTCTCAAGTGCAGCAGGGCAGTCTCTAAGAGCTAAATTAAACCATTTATCCCTAGGTCTCATACTGGAACTAGACGATGCAGACGACGAAGGCGAATGCATAATCTGTTCACCGCTATAGTTACGCGAAGACACGAATGGACACCTAGATTCAAGTATTATATGCAAGCTTTTCGCAAAGAATTCGGTTATTATCTGTTCCATTTTCGCAGGTTCCGAATGAGGATTAACCGCCATATTAATCAAAACCAATTCAATTCACTAATAATCCCCAATATTAAACTAAAATCAACATAAACAATTAAACATGTATAGATTATCTAATATGCAAAATTAAAAAAATTAAAAAAAAAAAAAAAGGTTCAAAATTAGGGTTTATAGGAAAAAAGTTTGATTAATTGATTAATAAGATATAATATAGAGATTGAAGTGATTTTATATACAGTAGAAATAAAGGATTAGGGTTTCATCAGGATCCACGGATTCATCGGAAGAAGGAGAAGACTCCATTGGAGTAAAAGGAAGAAGAAGAAGATTGAATTTGAGGGAGGGTTGGAAGGAAGTTAAATGGGGCCCATGATTATGTTTATCCACTTTTGATATTTTCAATTACCGATAATTGATAATCGATAATATTGACTGGTTTAGTGAAAATTTACGGGTTTATTAAGGTCGGTGTTTGTAAATATTTAGAAAATATTGGTAATTGACGATGTTGACTCGTACAAATATTGCTTTTGGAATGAAGATTTAACGATCTAACTATTGTTTTATAAAAAAGAAAATATAATTTGATATTCAAAGTTTGATTTTTTTAGATGTAAATTTGAATAATTGATTTAGTTTATGTATAGTATTTATGATGTGAATTTGGTGTTATTGGATTATGTTTTATGAGAAGTTATTAACTTTGTTTTCAATTAAATTTTGGATTATAGATTCGATTAACTTTGTTATAATAAGGTTTAGATGTTAGATTCGGCTTTTATTAAATGTTATATATTAATGTGTTATAACATTTGGCTTCTATTTTTTATTTCTTTCTATTTTTAGAGTGTTAAACACTTAGATTCAATGAAACAAATGTTATTATCTTAATTTAGTAAGGTTTTGTTTTTAGATTTGATGTAAGGGGCTCGTATTGCAGTTCAACGTTCAAATTGGATAATGAATAAGAGAGTAGCATGTGATAGTAAACAACATATGATAATTGAGAGTGAAAATGTGTCTTCAAATGAAATAACAATTTATTATTTATATATTTAGGTTGGAGTATGTCGTGTCAATTCTAATTGGCTTGAGTTCCACTCTCTCGTTTGATGGTACCTATTAGCAACAAACTTTCGTGTACCTTCAATGAGAGAATGACATATGTATAGATCCATAATGTTTATGCTTGATAGCAACGTCTAGTCAAATATTTCGCTCATATGTATCTTATGCAAGTGTGAGCTACCCATAGTTCTTGATTTTATATTTGTTGCTTATCGGTAAACAACTTGTTATATTACTTTGATGTTTGAAGCCCAAGAATTTGCGGGTTTTTGAGTTATATATACTTATTTTTCTTTTCGCTCTCCAATTTGAAGCCTTTTTGAATTATTGTCATCTTCTATTTTATTTTAAGGTGGATTTCTTAAAATTTTTTTATTGTATTTGCTTGTCAAATAGACAAACCATGTCTTTTAAGAGTAAATTGTACTAATAATAGCGATTTTTTTTCATCTTTTTATTTACATTTGTTCTAAAATTATTATCTTTCTTTAAATATAAATAGTTAAAATGCAGTTACATCCCATTTAATTCTTAAATATTTTTTAAACTTTTCAAACTTTAAAAATAACTGAAAATAACTAATGTCTTTAATACACCGATATATTAAGTAATCTAATAAAAAGAAAATACTTCATTAACTACAACTATCTTATTTTGACCGTTTTTTATTTTTATGCGTTATTTTTGAAATGAACGGAGTAATTAAATTTGGATTATAGATTCGATTTTATTAAATGTTATTAATATTGTTTCAATAGGGTTTAGGTGTTAGATTTGACTTTTATTGTAACTTGAGATATTTCGTAAAGAAACTTCTTATACTTTTATTATGTAATCCTAATTGTCATGGTACAAGGTCCAAAGAGTTACAGATTTTTGGGCTTCTAAAATTAATAACAACAATTACACAAAAAATCTAAGTTATAAAGAATGTAAGTTAAGAAAAATGATTATTGAGTTAAAAATCTTGATAAAATTAATAACAACAATTATATAGTAAAAGTATAATTTATTTAAAAGAACGAACGGGAAAAAAAGATGCAGTGTTAAGAAAAAGTTTTGCAAAAAATTAATCTAAAATATAATAATTTTATGTAACTAATTATATAAATTAAAAAAATAAAACATAAAAGTTAAATAGCCCCCCATGATTTTTTTGGGGATGAAATATGAAATTATTTATGTTTATCCGTTTTGATATTTCAAATTTATAATTTTATATGTTGATAATTGATAATGTTGATTGATACATTTTCTGATTATAGTTTGTTAAGATTATTATTGTTTGTTAATATTTAGAAAAATATTGGTAATTGACAATTTTGACTTGTACATGTCTCGTTATTAGAATGAAGATTTAATGATATGTCAGGAAGAACGTTAGTTGATACTGAAACACTATTGTTTTATAGAAACAATATAATTTGATATTCGAAGTTTGCTTTCTTAGATATGAATTTGAATATTTGATTTAGTTCATCTATAGTATTTATGATATAAATGATGTTCTTCATTTATATTTTGAAATTAAAAATTAGGTCTTATGAGAAGTTATTAACTTCGTTTTAATTAATTTTGGATTATAGAGTCGAGTTTATTGAATGTTATTAATTTTTTTTAATAAGATTTAGGTGTTAGATTTGGCTTTTATTATAACTTATGGTATATTGTGAAGAAAATTCTTATACTTTTATTATATAATCCTAATCGTAGTCGTACAAGGCATAAAGAGTTATAGATTTTTAGGCTTCCGAAAACTGTTCGACATTTTTATCAGAAGTCACATGTATAACTTTTTAATAAACGTGTTGTTTTATATTATAATAACTAGAAAATTTATTATCGAGTTAAAAATTGTGATAAAATTAATAACAATATATATAATAAAAGTAATGTGTTTCTAAAAGAGTGACGGAAAAAAAGAAAAAAAGAAAGAGTACAAAGTGGTTAGAAAAAGTTTTGTAAAAAATAGATCTAAAATATAGTAACTTTATATAACTAACTATATAAATAATAATAAAAAGAGAAAGAAAAAAAAAAAGAGTACAAAGTGTTTAGAAAAAGTTTTGTAAAAAACAGATCTAAAATATAGTAACTTTATATAACTAACTATATAAATAATAATAATAAAAAGAGAAGTTATATAGCCCCATTCTTTTTGTGTAAAATATCAAATTATTTATGTTTATCCACTTTAATATTTTAAATTTGTAATCCTTATATGTTGATAATCGACAATGTTGACTAGTATATTTCGATCTAATAGTTTGTTAAGACTATTAGTGTTTGTTAATGTTTAAAAATAGTGTTTGTTAATGTTTAAAAAGTATTGGTAATTGAAAATGTTGACTCGTACATTTCTCATTATCGGAATAAAGATTTAATGGTTTGTCAAGAAGAGCGTTAGTTTATACTAAGACAATATTGTTTTATAGAACCGATATTTGAAATTTGATTTTTCTTGATGTGAATTTGAATATTTGATTTAGTTCATCTATAATATTTATGATGTAAATGATGTTCTTTATTTATATTTTGTTATAATGTTTCTTATTAGATTAGGTTTTATGAGAAGTTATTAACTTCGTTTTAATTAAATTTTGGATTACAGATTCGATTTTATTAAATGTTATTAACTTTGTTGTAATCAGGTTTAGGTGTTAGTCGGCTTTTATTATAAATTACATAACGTGTTATAATGTTTGGAATTTTAAATATTTTTATTTTTTTTTAATTTTTGGAATTTTAAACACCGAGATTCAATCATTATAACATATGCTATTATCTATATCTTAACTTTTAGTGAGGTTTGGTTTTTAGATTTGATTTTAATTAGGTGTTATTATGATTTTAATAAGAATGGATTTGAATACATGTTAATATTTTATAAGGTTTATGTTCGTGCCAAAATTTATTATATGGACAAAAACTTGGCCTTTGTATCCTCTTTTCTTACACCTAAAACACTAAGGTAAAGGGTAAGACGATGCGGACAAAGGGCTCGTATTGCACTAAGTCGGATAATGAATAAGAGAGTAGCATGTAATAACAAAAAATATATAAGAAATGAGAGTAAAAATGTATCTTCAAATAAAATAACTTTAATGCACTCCAGGGTCATTGTACTATTCCAAATAATCCGATTGGATCATTGAACTAAAAAAAATGTCGTTATCACTCTACTTTCAAAAAAAAGTTTAGGTGATCACTCATGATTCAAAAAATATCTAAGTGTATCACTTGGGCAACCTGCAACCTGCTAGTAAAAGGTCACAAAACACAAAAGGCCAAAAAAATATATTTTATATATATATTTTATATTTTGACGTGGAATATTCCCAAGGCCAGGTGATGTGTAAAATCTAGTTTAATAAACTCGACCTACTATTCGACTTAATTACACACTTATAGGCAGTGGACCTATTCGTATATAATATAGCTTTAAGTAAGTAAAGGTTCGATCACAGGGACTAATTTAGTTTTTTACTTCAAATTAATAATACTTGTTGGTTTTTGGGGTTTTTATAACTAAAGATTATCTAATTAAAATTGCAAAGTAATTGTAAAATATGATTATAAAAATCAATATGAGAAAAGTAATTGTTGTTATCAAATAATGGAAAAGTATACTCGTTTGACACTTCACTTGTTTTCTAATTATGTTTACGAAATTGAATGTATAATTAACTTCTTATATATAGCAAAACTACTCTCGAATATTTCACTAACTTTAACTACTTCAAATTATAATGTTCCTCTCGAATACAGTTACAATTATCAATAATCAAGCATTAATCAACAAGCCGGTATTATATGATTTAATCTTATGAAGTTTCCTCTCGAATAACTTCTCTAATTATTAAGTCCTCTCGAATCTTAACAACTAGACCTACTCGTTCACGTTTTATTACCTAAATTGTTATTACTAGGTCCTCTCGAATCCTAATAACTTTAAACCGATTATAGACCGACCGATTATTTCATACAAGTTAATTAATCTATCTAGATTCCTCTCGAATACCTAGAATATTGATTAACTAATCTGAATATAAACAACTTATAGTAATAAATCAAAACATAAACAATTAAGGATCAACGATTAAACATACACACCTAAAACAATCAATAACGAAAACATAACCGTCAAACAAGTTCCATAAATCAAACGAGCATAAAAGAGTTTTAGCTACTCATTATAAAGTCTAAATCAGCAGCTAAGAATAAAGAAAACATAACTGAAAAGTCTTGAAAAAGAAAGAAAGACAAACGAAGAATGTCGGAAATCGTTGCGTGACCGAATATTAAACAAACTCCGACTCTAACTCTTTTCCTAGCTCCCAATCGTGATCTCCAGCTCCATTAGATGATAATAATAATTGGTGATGAAAACTGGTCGTTTGGGTTGGTATTTATAGAGATAAATCAAGAGGAAATCGAGTTCGAGTCAAATTCCAAAAGCTGAAAATCGCGTTAGTGCGCAACACCAACCCCTCAGTGCGCAGCACTGAGCTAAGAATCCGAGTTCAAAACCAATACAAATTGCCCGGTGCGCAACACTGACCCATTTCGTGTATCATTCCGTCATTTAAGTCCATTTCTTCACTCTTTTCCGCTTCCCGATCATGTAAACCTGTAAAATAGATAAAAACACTTTTCCACACAATTAAATGTAAAAACCTATCATATTCATCATGTTTACTATGAAAAACGACTAAATATCGCATAGAAATAAACGTATAAATATGCGATATCACCAGGCCCATTATTTGTTGCGTAATCGCACTTGGCGACTCCCTCCGGCGACACCTGTCACTCTCCGACCATGTGATGAACCAAACCCCGATTTGATTTCATCTTCTTCACATGTAACCACTTATCAAGACTCTGATTCTCCATATACTCATATCAAATGAAAATGGGATTTTTCCAGTGAGTTTATTGGAAGAAAGATTCAAAGCTGTAAGCCTCAATCGGCTCAATTGTGGTGGAATTTGGCCGGAAAAAGATTAGTCATTTCCTAGTCAATAACAACCAGTTTTCGGGCTTTTTTCCATCATGGTTAGGATCATTAAAAGAACTCGGCGAGCTTGATCTTTCAATCAACGATTTCAACGGAACATTACCAAAAGAGCTTGGTAATTGTTCAAGATTACTCAAACTTTCAGCAAACCAAAACAGGATTTTGGGTTTCATACCAAAAGAAATCGGGAACTTAACCGGTTTATGTGACATTCGCGAATTTCGAAGTATAATTCTATCGTCACGTATTCGTTTTATTTATTTATGTTTACGTTTTTGATCCTATTGTATTCCTTTTATGATTTATCGTATTCGTATTTTATGAGTATCGTATTCGTACTTCTCGTATTTTATTGGGTATCGTATTTGTATTTTATGTGTATTTACGTTTATCGGGTATATAGTATGTGATTCGACTCTTTATGTCGGGAACGTATAGTCTTAAGTGCCTTTAGTATAAGTCTAGTATGCTCTTATGATAAGTTTAGAGGAATTATGCCTTAATTATATGATTAAGATTAACGTTTAAAAAGTATTCCATTTTTAGTCCCTTCAGAAATTTTATTACAAAACTAGTCCTACGGGAGAAATTCTATTACAATTTTAGTCCTATTCGGATTTTTATTACGAAAATCGTCCCCCACCAACTTGTTTGTCCTATCTAAACCAGATTATTTGTCCTTATCCTCATTATTTCACCTACTCACTTTCTCTCTCAAGAAAACACCATTAAACTTCCACCTTCTCTCTAACTTTTCCGGCAATCCAACCGTTGAATTCCAAATCCGAGACCGGATTATTGATCACCATCATCATCTTCATCTATCCTCCAAGTTTCATTACGATCGGGTAAGTATTTCTTCAATTTTACTTTAAACTTTGTTATTTAGATTCAAACCCGAAACTATCACTTTTCACCGTCAAAACTTAGATTTTATTGAGGATTATTGTTCATAATCATATTCTGGACATAGGGTTCCAATTTGGGGTCAAATAGACATCTAGAACACTCAGAAATCGATTTCCGATTGCTATTCTTCGTAAAAACCCCGTTACGTCACGTAACTGTGGTTACGTTCACGTAACTGACCTCCTGATCACGTAACTCGTCCCCTTGGTCACGTAACATGCCTATTTCGCACGTAACACATATGTTACGCACGTAAGTCTTACTTACGTGCCTTGTGAATCACGTAATTCTGCTTGTGCCTCACGTAACTTCGTTATTACGCCCGTAAGTCACAATTACGTGACTTGTAAGTCGCGTAATTCCTTGATGACCCCGTAATTGTTTGTGAGTCACGTAAGACCTCCTCATGCACGTAATTATGGTTCCCAAATCACGTAATTCTGATTGTTAGTCACGTAATTCGTCCTTTGCACGTAACTTGACTTATTTCGCACGTAATTGTGCATTGTGATCACGTAATTGTTGTATGTCGCGTAAGAGACTTGCTGATCACGTATTTCCCTTGGTTATCACGTAATTATTATACAAGTCACGCAATTCTTTGCTTATTCACTTAATTCTTTGTTTGAATCCCGTAACTTTTGGCTCAAGTAACATTCTATGTCATGTAACTCTTGTATAACACGTAACTTGATACTTACGTGACTTGTAGTGCACGTAAGTATGAGGATCACGTATCTAGTCTGTTGACTTTCCGAAACGTTTGTATTCCGTTATATTGATATTCCTTCGGTTATTTTAAAACCCGTATAAAACGTTAATCATTAAGGCATAACCCTACTAGACTTAGAGATACTTAGACATGATTATTTACGTGATGTTTAGGGCACTTAGACGTGGGAGCTTGACGGTATTATAGTATTTCCCGACATATCGAGATTTGGATTGCTTTGCTATTCTGTGAGTTATTCGTTGCCCTTTTTACTTTTTATACTTTTTGGGCATGATTAGCGTTAACAAAAGTATTTTATGGTATATTATTATGTATTATGGTATGTATTATGGTATGTATTATGGTATGTATTTTGGATATGGATGCCTTTAGGTTAGCATTACCCAACTTGTTCCGCCTTTGTGGCAGAACGAGGCCCCGTATACACACCTGTTAGCTTTTGGCCGTCGGTTGTATATATAGCGCTATATGGGTCTAACAAGCCCTCATTGTTAACACTATTTTGGATGATGGCGTGCCCTGTCCATGTTAGCAATCTTATGACCGAATATTATTATCGAGGACAACCTAGCGTAATGCACTAGGTGGGGTTAGTTGCCAGTATTTATTGTTGAGGGTCAGGTGTATCGTATTTACCGAAGGCTGTTATTTATCCAGTATGGTAGTATTTTATCCAGTATGGTAGTATTCTATCCCGAATTAGGTACATTAACTGAACTCCAAGTAATCCTCGATCTAAGCACAAATTCCTTAACGGGTTCCACTCCGATTTCGCTATCGAATCTCGTAAAGCTAGAAAGATTGAATCGGCTCAATTGTGGTGGAATTTGGCCGGAAAACTGGTTTTCTGACAAATCTAGATCAAGTAGATCTTGTAAGGAAGTGATTGCAAGTGGGATCGAGCCAGAAAGATTGTTTCTTGATAGATTCAACTATACCTGGCAAAATGGGCGGGTTGGGTTGGATTGGGTCACGGGTCAAAATGGGTGCGGGTCAAAACGGATGCGGGTCCAAATGGGTCACTTTAAAAATATACCAAACGGATGCGGGTCAAAACGGGTGCGGGTCAAAACGGGTGCGGGTCAAAACGGGTCCTTTTTAATTTTTTTTACCAAAAAATCAGCTAAAGAATGTTGTGATTGATTTACCAATGATAGCATATATTGGAATCCAAAAGAATGAACAAGTGTTGAAGTGTGTTTAACTACAAAAATAATCTGAATAACGCACTAATTATGAAGTGTGAAATAAATGTTAAACAAACAAAGACTTAAAGTACAGGAACAAATGTCGACAACGCAGTCTGGATTGCAACAAAATCGCCTGTGACAACATGACCTTTTTAAACACCTATGAGAATCATGGCTTCTACCAGCACCTTCTCAAGAAAAGATGTACTAATTGATTAGTGTACAGCTTAAAGAGATGTTAATTTTAGATTTTAATACAGCTTAGTACCTATTTTAACAACGAGATCACAGCTAAAACTGAATATTTTATGATATCACATAATTGCCAAAGCCTACCACAAAATTCCTCCATAAGCGGTTTTCCCTTGAAAAGAGTATTTTTGCATCATAAAACAAGTCACGGTGTATTCTAAAGAGACGAATATTATGCTCACATCTTACTGATAACCTTCACTGCTCACATAAGTGACTATACTTCCTAGTGATACACAATTGTAAACAGCTACTAATAGTATGATTCTGAAATAACACTAAAATGAATCAACTAATCTAGTAAAAATAGAAAAATTAATACGATAACACAAATCACCAGAAAACCCAAATTGGAAGCAACATATAATCAAACAGTTGGTGTGCTTTATCCAGACTCAAAAAACAAAAATGAAAAACAAGAATTTTACGATTACTTGCTAATGATTTTTATATAACTTGGGATAATTTTATAAAATCAATTGGTAAAGAAAATTATACCTAATAAATTGATAAACTTGTTGAAAGAATTTGCTGTAAATCGATTTGGGAATTAATCACCAAATCACCTTTGGACCCGTTTGACCCGCACAATTTTTTTTCCTATCCAATATGACCCGCGTTTCTGTTTTTTTTTTTTTATTCAGACCCAATATGACCCAAATGAAAAAATGAAGAGGCCCATTTCTATCCAAAATGTAAAATTAAAAATCCACTTTGACCCAAACTTAGCTTATTGGGTCATGATTGCCAGGTATAGATTCAACGTGGTTAGTGAATTCGAAGATAAATAAGGTAAAAATTATTATTAAATAAAGAAAAATTCAATGAAATTGTTTTGACCTGATATTATAAGTTGTAGTGGGTCCCAATGACTTAAACAAACCGTTTTATAAAGTTCATTGAAAATTATATATATATTTTTAGTTGAGTGATCCAATCGGATTATGTGAAAGAGTAGAGTGACCCTGGAGTGCATTAACCCTTATATGTTCATCCTTTTAAGTTGGAGTGCCACGTGTCGATTATAATTGGTTGAGTTACATCGTCTCTTTTGATGGGACCCAATAGTAACAAACTTTCGTGCACCTTCAAAATAAAAGAATGACACACGTGTGTAGATCCATAATGTACATGCTTAATAGCGGTGTCTGATCAAATATTTTACTCATATGTATCTTATGCAAAAGTGAGTTAACCGTAGTTCTTGGTTTTATATTTGTTGCTTATTGGTAAACAACTTATTTATATTAGTTTGGTGTTTGAAGCCTAGGCGTTTGCGGCTTTTGTAGTTATATATACTTGTTTCTCTTTTCGCTCTCCTGTTTGGAGGCTCTCTGGTTTGTTGTTATCTCCTATTTTATTTTGACGTGGATTTCTCAATAAACTATATTGTATTTGCTTGTCAAAATGACAAAACATATTTCTTTAAGCAAATTCTACTAATACCAATCTTTTTCTTTTCTTTTTCTATCTCTACAAGTTTCCTTTGGGTTTACAAAAGATCAATGATGATTGGCTCTTGACTCTTGAGGCAAGTCTTGTTAAGTGTTTGAAAAAATGTCTGTCTATTGAACATTTCAACGCGGGAAAACTTTTACTTGTGAAACAACACATAATAAACACCAATACCCAATAGCCAATTATATTACACGACTTAAGTAATTCTATTTTAAACATAACAATGAAGTCTCTTAGGAAGTTTAACTTTGTTATACATAGGTAATTTATGTTGAGATTTAGAATTAATTGTCTCGGTATGCTCTATACGTAAATGAGATATCTCGAGCATTTTTATTTCCATGTATTGAATGGAGAATTCCTTGTATATATTCTCCGTCTATCTTTGATCTAAAATATAAGAAAAAACATCTTTAAACATGGTATTAGAGCATGGTTAACCCTAAGCTCAAAAAAAAAAAAAACTCCTTCGAAACCCTTGTTTTCTTAGCCAATATTTACTACAACAATGTCCAACGACAAACATGAAAAATCCTCAACTGATAGGGATCCTCCTATTCGCATATATTTTGGGAAGCCACGTGGAAAAGATAATTCAGTCCTTATGGGATTAGAATTTGTGACAACCGCGATTTCGAGATACTTTTTCGTGTTTCGATTGTCTTCTATTTATCGCTATTTTGTTTTGTTTTGACCCAAATTGTTATTTCGTTATTTCATTTTATCACTTTTAATGTGTTGGGTTTTATATTACTTATTGTTTTTGTCCTTCGTGACGAAAACGTTTAGTTACCTAAGTGCCTAGTAGATATAAGTATTCTCGTAGATTAGTATGGGTGACTTAAGCCTTCGTCTATACGATAAAGATTAACGTTAAAAATATTTTACAAAGTTAGTCCTTAACGGGACTAACGTTACATCGTTACAAATTCAGTCCTTTTAACGGACAACTAACGGAAGTCTGACTGCGACGCATTCTTGTGCTGGACAGACCAAGACAAAAACGCTTTTTGGCTCCTTGAGATCCCACACCACATGATGGATCCTTGACCAATTTACATCATCTCTCATACCATACTTCAATCTTTAACTATTTTCAACTTCATTCTCGCTGTCTTTCATCTTTCTCTAACACAAACTCTCCCAAAGTTCTCTCCATTTTCAGAACTTTGTTGAGACTTTAATCACATTCCAAAGTGATATTTGTGTTAGAAAAGATCATTCAACACCTTCTCTTGGTTCATACATCATTTGGTAAGTGTTTCTATTCCAAATTCCCTCTTTTTCTACCTTAAATTCCTTCCTTTGTTATATAAGAGAGTTCTAACATAACTCTAATGTTTTTGCAAGGGATTCATCCACCACATCTTTATCTTCCATTCTTGGATTATTCTTGATTATGGAGGGTTTCACCTCTTGAAAAATTGGTAAGTCATAAATTTAATATATAATAAAAGAGAGGCCTTAAATACCACATGGCAAAGTAAGGTCCGTTAGATGGATTAACTTCTTTGATATCAGCCATTAGATCAGATTGATGATGTCATGAAAGATTATTTTCATTTTACACCCTTTTACAATACATAATTACATTATCTTTTTCATTCAATCTCTATTAAAATAAAAAATATAATTATAATTTATTTATAGAATCGTTTAATTTGGACTATGATTTACCTTATTATTATTCTAAAATCTCCTATATAAAATATCAAAATATGTGTATAAAAGTAAATGTGTTATATGTTATTATAATTATAAACCACATGTGTATAAACGTAAAAATATATATGTATTATACGTATAACATTATTTTCTCATAATAAATTAAAATTTACATAAACATAAAATTTACGATTCAATTTTTTTTTCTTTCACGCTATCGCGGGACAATAATCTAGTTCACCTCTAAACCTTGTTCTTACACTTTTCTCTTCTTTAAATTCCATGTTTCCTAACAAGTGGTTGTTTTCATGTTTGGAGCTTGATTCTCCACTCTACCACTTTGGAGCTCATTTCCGGGAAAACTTCAAGATTTGTAGATTTTGCGGAGGTCTTCAGTACTCCCTAAAAACCTCTTAATATTTCCTTTTCGTTTCTCATTTTTCACTAATTAGTCACCTAAATAACTAATATAAAAGTTAAAACGGCTAAAATGGTTGAAAACGTAAAGTTGACATATTATACAAGTGTTTAACATGTTAATAGGTTATTAGCTAACTTAACCTAAAAATGTCATATTTCGAACTTATGTAAAAACCGGATAATTTCATATATGAAATATTAGTAAATTCCTACAAAAAACGTTCTTAACACATTCTTGGACATTTGGACTTTTGACCTAAGTATCATATATAAATCTTCACTTAAACACTTTTGGTAAAGAATGACTAAATAACATGTAAAACCTTACAAAATTACTATATGTATAAATTTTATAAGTTACCTAGATTTAAATATGGACCATTATACATAATATCTGAAAACGACAATCAGGTCATATTCACATAAGACTTAAATTAACTTATCGACACTAAAACGTAAAAGCTAAAAATACAAATCTGCTCACTGTTGCCTTACTGCCTCGCAGTAGATTTAAGGTTGAATTTATAGCCAAAAACATAAGTTGTAACCATTTGGTAGGGTTGGAAGCTTTGAATTGTCATAATGTTTGATGTAAGTTTGATTGATGGAAGTGTACATTCAAATAGGTTTCATGGATAACTCTCCCTGCTTCTTGTAGCTTTCTGTATAGTTAGTGTGAAGTATGTGGTAAGTTTGATCTCATAAAAGAATCAAGGAAAGTAAATACATTCAACAACCCATTGTGACCATTTACTAAGCTACAGGACATTTACACCAATTCTGATCCTAACCATCCAACTAATAGGCATTGAGATCACACAAATCTACCTCAACCAAAGAAATCAACAGCCTTAAATTGTAGGAAGATCTTAACGATTGAAACCAATTCACTTGCACATTACATTGAGATCACTAAACAGAAACAAAAAAAAAGCATTGAGATCCCAACTGTTTAATACATAAAAAAAAAACATAAAGGATGCTCCCACTTGCATACAATATTGTTAGAAAAAGTGGTCCATGGCAAATACCAAGAGCATATGGTCAAAATTATACAAAACATATGCTCTACCCATATTTTCATACAATACAACCCATTCCCACTACTAGCTTAACACATTAAACTAATACATTAGAGTTCAACATGCTTATCAACCAAACTGCCACTACCAACCTTCACCTCAACTCTCATTGCTAACTTCCTTTTCAATATCCTTTCTGATCTTGGTCTCAACTTCACAGTTGGAACCACTTCTTCAGTAACATCATTCACCTCAACAGTTTTATGTTAAACCACTTCTTCAACAAAAGTCTCATCAGTCCCTGTCATAATCTGAGTTTGAAGCAGACTTTGGGTCTTCTTCTGAGCCAATCACAGTTGGTTGCATTATTGGAACCGGTATGTCCATTTGTTGTTCACAGTTCGAATACTTCTCAGTTGCATAATCTTCCCACCTTTTGTCTGCTTTGCCTTGCTCATCCCAATACTTCTTCCAATACAAATCATATAGTATTTTCTCCCTTAAAGCTTCCTCATCCCTCATTTCTTGATATTCCTAGAAAAGTTTTTGAACCAAGAGCATAAAAATGGGTCACACTGTATGCATTAGATTAAAATACAAGTCATCAATAATTACCTCATTTGACATATGGGCATATTCATCTACTAATGCTCTTTTCCCTTTGTCACTTCTACTATATTTAGCACCCCTAACACCACCACCTCTAACACCACCACCCCTAACACCACCACTTGGAGAATTCACAGTATCACCTGTTGGAGTATCACCACCTATTCTAATAGCAGCACCACCTCTTGCATCACCCTTTCTCCCTCTAGCACCACCACCTCTGGCACTTGCACTTGTAGCATTCACATTACTTGAACTTCCAACTTCCAATGGACCATTACTAACATCATTTGTATTTTCAGGGACAGACTCTTGATGCACATTGTTTGGTCCTCCCTCTCCTGTAACACTGTTAGGCCCACCAAACAAAAGGGTTCTTACCACTGAGGAATTAACATTTTTCTTTCTACCTGGTTGACCCTTTATTTTTGGAGGTGAAGGCTTGTGTTCATTAGTACACCCTTTTTTGTTGTGACCCTTTTCTTGACAGTTTCCACCTGTCATTTGTCTCCCTTTTCTACTTATCTCATTTTTATTTTTTGTTGAATGTTTAACTCTCTTACTTTTTGGTCTTCCAGGCATGGTTCTTATTTGTGGTGGTTGTGGTGGAACATCTTGTGTTCTTCTCCATAAAGTTGATCCAGGCACTAGTCTAACAGAAAACTAATATGCTTCTATCCATTTAGTCTTACTATACCAGTGACTAATACCTTCTTCTGAATTAAGCCTCATATTTATGTAAGCAGCAACACCATGTACACATGGTATTCCACTTAGATGCCACATCCTTCAAGAACAAGTCTTTTCATGTACATTCACACCAAATGCTTTAGATCCTCTCCTAACTTCTACCTCATGAAAACCACTTTTCAAAACCTTCCAACGCCTATAGGTAATTACATGAATGTATTAGAATAGAAAACATGAATACATGATTATAATTGAATAGAAAACAAAACATTAATATGGCTTACCTCTGTTCCTATATAAATTGCACTAATTTTCTTCTAATCGAAGGGCATACGGTGTCATTCAAGTCATTAGCAAGCTTGTTCATCTCCCATATTATTTCCATCATATACACTCTAATGTCCTCAAGCATAGAAAGTAGTGGTTTACCTCTAATTGAAAGTAAGGTTGAGTTGAAACTTTCACTAATTCCATTCTCAAAGGTTGCAGAGCATCTATCCATTCTATAAAAAGCTTTACACCATGTTCTAGGATCTCTTGCCATGAGATAGTTAAAGGCTTCAACATCCATTGTTCTTATTTCTTCCATTTTAACCTCTTAAAATTGCTCAATCGTAGATGCAGCAGGACTCCAAAATAACCTTCGATATTGAAGACCACTCCATTTTTTCTTGAAATTGGCGTATACATGCCTTGTATATTGTCTGTGTTCAACAAGTGGTAACCATGTCCTCACAACTTCAATGAGACCCTACAATATTAAAACATAATAACATTAAATTACATAATGTAATTTTAAAATACACAATCAAAGTTATAGAATATAAACCTTATGTCCATATGAGATTATGCTAACAGTCCCACCTTCTCCTAAACTCAAATCATGCCTAAGAAGCTCAACAAACCAACACCAATTTTCCTTGTTTCCAATACTAACAACTGCCCAAGCTATTGGAAACATTTGATTGTTTCCATCCCTTCCCATAGCAATTAGTAGTTCTCCTTTGCAAGTGTGTTTCAGGAAACAAACATCAAGGCCAATTATCCTTCTACAACCAGCCTTCCAGCCATCTTTAATCCCCTTAAAATACATGTATATTCTTGAAAAATAAATCTTACCATCTTCCAACTCTTCAACATTTGAATGAACTGTAGAGCCTGGATTAGATGTCAATACAGCTTGTCTATACTCCCATGACCTAGCATAGTGTTCAATAAGCCCACCTTCATGATCATACAATGCTCTGTGCTTTTCTCTTTTCCATTGCCCCAAACTGACATCAACCGTAAACTTCTCCCTTATAGCACCAACCATGTATCTCAATGAAATTAAGGGATTTGCTACTATCTCTTGGGCAAATTGAGCTGCGATCCATCTATGTGTAACCAGTGACCAATAGCTGTAATTTCTACCACACTTATGACCTGGAATCAGTGACTTGATTTGAAAAGGCATCTCATCTGTCATCCAAGATGCCCATAGTCTAAATGGGCAATAACAAACTTCCTTCCCCTTAGAATTGCTACCATTAAGGAGTGATGCATTGCTTTCTTTCTCAACTTAAAATTAGCACATCTACCATCTGAAACATTCCTTCCACAAAACACAAGTGTACTTTTAGGGTCACTTCTAGCATACCATAACGGATACCCATTTGCAACTCCATAATTGCCCAGATACAATCAGAACTGTTTTGGATGCTCAAATCTCATGCCTAAAATGGGTTTCATCAACTCCCAATCAATGTTTGGATCAAAGGCTGGAGATTTCACCTTAAACCCTAGCATCTAAGTCATAATCATCAAGGTCTACTTCAGGAACATCAGAAGTGGTGGAACACTGTCTTCACTGTAGGAAACATAACCAGTTTTACCACACAATTTGTTAAGGAATGGGTCATCGATACTACGTTTCTCAAAAGGGACATTATCCTCATTTTCAAAGTGATTAGTGGTAAACTCTTCTAATATTAAGTCCGTTTCATCTATAGAATACTTAACAACCTCATATACATATTCGATTTCAACACGAGTGACATCACTTTCAATCATATCAAACACATCTACACCATGATGTTCAAACATACAAATCAACTTTTAAACCATTATTAAACCCATCACGAATAAAATCAGCAACATCTTTATCATCTTTCACTAAATTTATACCTTTACTAAGTGACACATTAGGGAGACACACATACAATTGCCTAACAATTGAATCACGATTTACCAACCTTCTAACATTTTACTAAAATTAATACCTTTGAAATCAATGTCGTCAACGACAGTGACAATTCCATCTGTGTACTTCAATGGATGTGGTACGAAACAACCTTCGTGATGTAATGCTAGTGTCGGCATCTCTGTTGCACTACCATCGCCTTCACTCGTACAACAATTAGTTGCAGTCATACTACCTGTGATTTCACTCATAGGAACACAAATTAAGAATTTCAATTTGGGATGAAAACTGGATTTGGAAAAGTGAAAAATTGGATTTGGTAAAGTGGAAAACTGATGTAGTTTAACCCTAATCCGACTCATACACATAATTTGGGTCATATACACACATGAAATTTTACATTTAGTTAAGAAAACAAAAACAAAAAACCGGCTAAATGAATTTAGACGGTTACCCCAAAAAAATTTGTCGTTATTACATACAAACAACTGTTTTTTGAAAGTTTATTCCGTATAATAGTATTTTCCAAAATACATGACGTACCTTGTGACAATATGGATAAATATGTTGCGTTTTAATGACCTTTACCTAAATTGTTATCATAAAGTATTAATTCACAATTTTTTGTTTTTATCAATATAATTATATTTTAAATAATGATCACATCTTAATTAAAGATTCTGTTCAAAGTAATAATGTAAACTAATAAATATGTATCTATATATGTAATGTTTACTAAATAGGATACTTTTTATAAAGATTGGATTGGAAGTCGCAAAAAACAAACCCATGTTCCCTCACATGCTTTATGCGTTGCCATAATTGGAGGATCGAGTTCGAGTACCAGCGCAGCGCTTTGGCCGTAAGGCCAACACTCAATTAGAAATATTAGCTTATTTTGTCATCATACAGATACAAGTCTTATTCATGTATAATGTATTTTGGTTAAAATATAAAATCATCAAAAAATAAAGTCTTATTCATGCATCAGGGGAATTAAGGGTCTGTTTGTTTATTTATCGTATTAAGTCTTGTGTAGATATAACGACTATTTAGATAAATGATGTCTGCATTAAATTAAGAAATATTAGTGTTTATTTTATGTCCTGAATGAATAAAGTTAACGATAATAATAAAGAATAAAAATTATTTTATTATATTTTATTCAAATAAAATTTATTTCTTTTTATAAACCTTTAAAATGAAAGTTCTAAATTAATAATATGGATAACATATAAATTAGGGTTGTAAAATTTAATTATTACAAATAGCATGTTTAAATCTCAAGCATTAAACAAAATTTGATAAAATACGAAGGAATATTAAATAAAACTCTATTTACGAAAGTATAGATCAAACTATTTATCATACTATCAGTAAATATGTAAGACTTAAAAGTTTTGTTATGATATAACTAATAAAAATGGATATTAAAATAACTTTTTTATAAATTTAAAAAACTAATAATTGGATATTATAAATTAACAACTAAAAGTATTAAAACCTATTATAGTTAAATATAAAATAATATTTTATAAAATAAAATTGGAAAAATTAGTGACTTAATGGGGAGGACTACACTCTCATGACTTTTTCTATCAAGTTATGTTGTCCGGAATAAGTTAAAAATAAACATATCCCTCACGACTTATTGGATTAAGACAATTCCATATTAAGTCTATTAAGTTAAAACCAAACACCACTAATCCTTTTTTTAGGTGATATAAAAGTTTATTTAGAGTAAGAGCCTTTTATTCAACGGGTAGACCACTTCGTGAAAACGTTTTGTGTATAAGCCAATATATTTATCTATATTTGTTATATAGAAGTGATATTTAAGTATGTTTGAAACATTTTCTTGGTAAAAATGTATATAAACTTAATACAACCCATACAAGTATTTGATGAAACAATTAATTTTATTTAAATGAGACAAGTGTTTCGCATCTATCGCCTCTATATTTTGACCATTGTCGCCTCAGAACGCTTATCGCCTTAAAACCAAGCTATACACTATGTAACTTTTAAAGAAACAACCGTATTGTTTCAAAGTTGTTGTCAGCCTTTCTATTTTAATTTATTTTAAATTATTTTTTTCTCTAACTTTCATCAATCAAATAATTGTCCGGAGGGAACCCATAGCGATGTGCCATCATCCTATCAATAATACATATTTGTCCCGGTGGTCACTTGGTTGAAACATTTACGAAATTTAATCTATCCAACAACTTTGTATTCGTTATGTTCTATATTGGTTTGAAACCATCCCAGAAATACATGTGTTTGTCCTAGGTTTCTAGAGGTTTTCCAGTGGTGGTTTTAGAATCGTTGGAGGTATAATATGTCATATTGAGTGGGTTTGGAGGTTCGAGTGGACGGATTGTTTGATATGCTTTTATAAGATTGTTTTCGTGTTCCACTAATGATGATTTTATTAGTGTAATTTAGTTTTTATATCTAAATAAGTATCGGGTTAGGTTACGTTAGTGTAGTAGTCCGTTTTTATGTCATATTGATATTTTAATTTTTTGTTTATAGTATGTGTTTCAAGGTTCGTGTAGTTGGTTGATTCTGGTTCGTGGTTTTTAGACTAACTCGTTTTGGTCCAAAAATGGTGAAACCCCTAACTTTTGATATCCTATCTTTCATGCTTACCTCTCACTAACCCACCACTTTGTAGGATTAAAACAATGTAAATTCAATTTCATAGTTGTTCAAGATTGGATTACGAATAATTTGCCCTTTTATGTGTTAATGTGGTATGTTGGTTTGGTTGTGCTTGATGGGTTTTGGGTCAACTTTTAGGCGGTTACGACTTTATGTTCAAAATCAATGGTTCAAGAGTCGTGTTTAACATCATGTTCAAGAAAACTGTAGTGATGACTTAGATGACGATAAACCATCTGTGGTTGTAGTTTTATGAGGTTCGAGTTCAAGGGTTTGCGGATAAGTATTTGATTTGTAATATGCTTTTATTAGTTGCACAGCATAACTCAGTAATTATTGTCCATAAACAATATTTTAAAAGGCACCTTACAACTAAAAAAATCAAACTCAAATTACAATTTGTTAGACAAAAAAACAATAAAACCGGAAATTTAATTTGTTTTTAAGTAAAATATTTCAAATACAGAGAGTTGGGTTGGCTACTTCACATCATACATCATTCAAACAATTAACTTCATCTCATAAAACATTTCACATACAATTCACTATTCATTAGTTAAGATCCCAGAAGAGCAATTTTCGAATACATACGAAAAGCAGAAATGTATAACCAAAAAACTAAAAGGGAAAAGCTGGCGATTTTAGTTAAGTCTGAAGTTGTCTGGCAGTGAGCAGTGGCAGTATGATCAAGCAGTACCTTTGAATTTGGCATCGTACTCATACGGTTGCTGAATTTGAACAAAAAAAAATTAGTCAAAACTTTTTAGACGATCAGAGCAAGCAGTTTAGAATTAAATTAATTTATAACGAGGCATATATCATGATAATTTTAATGAATCCACATGACTTTTTTAACTTTACACTTGATGGATACTTGAAGTAAAGAGGATATGCACAAAATGTGTAGAGATTTAAAGATTAAGCTTCACTGAAATTTCTAAACTTTTAGTACTAACCAATCGACTTTACTCGGCTTAACATAAATATTTCTAATCCCTTTATTTTTCATAAGGCAATTACACAACAATGACTTAGGAGGTGGCAAAATGAACATGTGGGGTTAGAAGGTCAGTTGTTGGACCGACCAATAACGCTTTTTTGTCCATTTTATAAGGTTAAGTAATGTAGGAGGTCGATATTATAAGAGTAATCGACACATTAAAGGTTAATGAGCCAAAATTACCACAAATTTTGACTTAAACCCTTCTAAACCCATAACTCCACACACCCATTTTGCCACCTCTAGTATTAAACCAGGGGTGTGAACAAATAAGTAACTTACCAAGAAAATGGCTGAAATCAATCTGCGAGCAAACCATCTCTTATGCATTGCCTGTTGAGCTCGAGATGCTGCCTCCACACTTTCAAATCGCAGATACACGTTACCAGCACTGTGCCTGTTAGCCAAATGGTTAGTTGTATAATCTTGCAAAAAGAGGTAAAGTCAGGCAGAATAACAAAATGCCCTAACAAAATAAGAAATATTAACATCCAAACTTCAGAAACCTACAGACTGTAATAATATACCCTCTGCAATGCAAAGTAGGTTATCCTACTAATCACTAAATTAAATGTCGAAAAAAGTTTAAGCAGGGATTTTCTCGAAGTTACTCAATCAGATGAAAGTTAAAATATAAAATTACTAATTCAAAGAGGTCATTAAATCACATATTACCAAATTTCAGATTGTCATATTGGTAAAAACTAAATAATATTATGAAACTGCCAACTCAAAAACTAAAATTAAAGTTAAACAAAAACTTGAACGGTGCATCAGATAGAGCTTCTAGTCATATACTTAACAACAATTATAACATGTATTCAAATCAATGACCTACAACATCTTCCCAATCTGTAAAGTTCATTAAATTAACTATTTCCACTATCATGTGATATAAAATCAAGAAATGCATCTGTGCAGGTAGGTAAGCAGCAAGACATAATCATGTGAAATTAAAAACAAATTAATTATGGTATTTTTAAAAGCATCAGAGAACACATACTTGTCAACATGGATATGCTTCACTGTTCCATAGTTGGAACATTCGTCATGCACGTCTTCTTTTATGTCTTCATCAAAATCTGGTTCAACCTCGGTAGCAGGATCAAACATATTCTTCAATAGTAGACACTCACTAGGGTTCCCAACAGGCTCGGAAACAACGGGTGGAACCATTTGTCCTAGACCTGGAACAGGGACTGCAGATAGGCCATTAATCGGTAAAACACTGGCTTGAAACGGACCAGATCCATTAAGTAGTGGTGCTCCAACTCCAAGAGACCCAGGAATACTGCAAGATAATTTCCATCAGAGATTATAACATTGAAATTTAATCAACTCAAAAAATGTCTAATTAACCTACCTTGGTGCAATGCCACTCCTATCAAGCTTCGCCATTAACATCGCTCTTGATTGAGCATTTAGGGCCTACAGAGAACAATAAAAATTAATAATTATAATATATATATCTATATGCATGTATTTATATATATCATAAATATCTATTTATAAAGCAGGCGGACTTACCAAACCTCCTCCATCATCGTCATCAAAATCTGCTGCTTTGGCTCCAGAGTCTTGTGCCCCAATATGATCAGTAACTGAAGATACCTACAAAGAATAAATAACAAATTGTCCCGTTGAGATTAAAAATTAAATGCAGCAGTCACATAAGAGCACTGATCTGACAAGCCTAAAAGTTCACCTTGATAGTTCGCCCAGCAATCTCGAGCTTCCCATTTAAACTTTGTGCTGCCTTTGAGTGCTCAAGTTGAGCAAACTTCAATAACACATGGAGACGGGTTATATATTGATGTTAATGAATAAGACAGCCAGTAAAGAAAAAAGAAGTTAAAGAAAATATACTGACTTGAATAAACCCGAAACCTTTACAATGTCCTGTTTCAGGGTCTGTTGGCAACTGCACTAGCTCAACTGGCCCAAAGGCCTCAAAAATCTATATGAGAAACAAACAATAAAATCATGTTTAATCCTTAACTTTCAGAAAAACAAAATAACAGATTCAAAAAGCAATCACCTGCTTGAGTTGCAGTTCAGTCATGTTGAAGTGCAAATTTCCAACATAAAGCTTGCGATCAACTGCACCATAAGGTCCAGTAATACCAACTCCCCCAGTTGAAGCATTAGATTGCACAAGATTCTTTTCAGCCTCTGAAGGTTTAACCATTACAGGCTGTCCAAGAAGAAGATGACCAGAAAGGGCAATTGCCATTGGCACAGACATTGCGTCATAAAACTCAATATACCTGCAGTTATTTTTATAACTGTCATCTTTATTTGCATTCCACTTAAGGGATTTTTAATTGCAATTCAAATTTACTTGATGTCTACCAAACACTTAAGTTGACCAAAATAAAATATCCCAGTTCACTTCAAAAAACAAATGTAAACCAAACACTTCCTGGTTTCCAAGGGAGTGTTTGTTTTAGCTTATTTTTTGAGCTGATTAGTTTATTTAGAAAAATAAGCCCATTGTGGTGTTTAGATAAACTTATAACCTTAGTCTTATGAGCTTACTTAGGGGTTTTTAATAAGCTTATTTCATATGGCTTATGGGCTATTATTTAGGAGTGTCCTTTTCTTTATTATCTTTTTTAAGAGTTTTTGTAAGAACACATTTTTCTCTTTATTCCCCCAGCCAGGAAAATCTGATAAGCTAATCCAAACACTCAGAACCGGTTACAAGCTAATTCCTCATAAGACATAAGTAGCAGATACGAGATGCACAAGGGTTTAACGGAAATATAAAACAAGGAAAAGTTACTTACCCAACTCCTTTTGACCTTCGTGAGTTTCGATCCATGATCAGGCGCACATCTCTTACCTGCAAGAAATGAAAATGCAAGCAGATTTAAAAAACAGAACATAGATCCGATAAAATTACACATGGTATACCATCATGTACAGCTATAATACATATTTACCACACTAGAGGGTGCTCACAAGATCATCAACTAACAAGTCCACAAAAAATCACTCACCCCCACTATAAAAGAATGTTGAGACACAAGAAAGTCAATATACTAGTTGAACTCAAGGCAGTGGAGCATTTACTGCAACAGGAAGGAGATGTATCTTAATAACAAGTAATCATATGGTGTAAAGCAACTTGTAAATAACAAATATAAATTGGAACTAGAATCACAACCTACGGTTGCTATTTAGATGCAATAGTTGATCATGGACTACTTGTAAAACCCCATTTTGGAAACTAAATAAAGATATTCGCAGTTTAGCAAGAAACAAATACATATATGATTGTTAGTAACCTAGAAATTTCTCATTACCTTTCCGGCTTTTGAGAAGAACTCATAAACATCCCATTCAGTTGCCTTCAGCGGCATCTGCAAAAAACAGATTCACACCAAATAAAGTTGTTAATATTACTTTAAGGAAGAAAATAATATATTATTGACGTCAACATTGATTATAATCCATCTACCTGATAAGCAAAAACAGTCCTTTGGTCCCTTTCTGGATCAGCTTCAGGCTCACCCACTTCCTTTTTATCTTTCACTCTCCTGCGATATACACAGCTTACAGCATAATGAGAAGAAAAGCACGGGTGAAGAATAAGTTGTGATTACCTTTTCTGGAAATCTTAAAGTGCAAAATATGTTCATGAACAGATAGTGTATTCTTTAAAATTTGAAGTAACATGTAGACAAATTGCTTAAATACCTTACATAAGAATCGTGCTGACATAACTTATTATGTTTATCTGTATTTCGTGCTAAATTCTTAATACCAAAGATTATATAACACTAGTTAACATGGTTTCCAAATGTATTCAAGAGACACTGATATGTGCATCACATCCAAAACTACAAGACTGAATCAATTGTCTCAGAGTCGCTAGAAACATCACTGGACAAGACCTAGTACTAATTCACTCGAAAATAAGATCAAGATGACATAACCATCATCCTCATTTCATCTTGAACTATAATATAATCAGAAAGTTACATATATTCTTATGTATCACTATATATGAAACTATGAACATTATCACTGTCATCACAAAATCATTATGTGACAAGATCATATTTCTAAGAAGGATGTCACATAATATTTTTTGAATAATTCTCAATGTTCAATATTAAGTACAAGAGAGATCCAATTGATCCTACACCAATATATTTGTCAAGGGCTTTTCACATTCTTGTGTTTACAAACTTAGATAAGAATTACTACTTAATTTGTTAAAGGAATCTTTTTATCAAGTTTTCTACATTAGCAAGTTCACACTCTGCCGAACAGTATAATCTGGTACTGAACCATTCGAACAGGTTCACATTGCATATTTTTTATCCATAGTTCACTGCAAAGAAAATACATATGTGGTTAAAGAAAAAAAAACGTCTTCGCGAAGAGTGAGACAGCACCATATGCATTGCAACCTAAAAATCCAATACATCATCGTTAACATCTCATCCCACAAGTAACCTTAATGTCGTTTATCTACAAAATATTTCAAGATTGAACTCAAGCCAAATCTTGGAGTCCAATTAAAAAATAAAAACCAAACAGACCTTCTGCAACTCAAATTGTGGCACTTTCTTCTATGAAGCCGTGAAGAAGTTTCCGCATTGTTAGCTCATTAGTATGTGCAAATACGCCATCTACGATTTCAACCCAAGTTAGATGCTACATACTTGGCTTGTTAAGTAACTCTCCTATTTTGTATACACTAAGGAATTTTCCGTTAAAACCAATTTCATCGACCTTAACTCGATAAACATTTAAACATAAACCTAAAACTAAATACAGAGATATGGTTAAAGCAATGCAGAAACGGTATACTAACAATCAAATCACATGCAACGCGGAAAAGCGAAAATCAGTATAAGGAAAGAAATGTTCAACCTGCTCTCCCTTAACTCGAGTTCTCGTTCTCTTTCCCTAAGCAAATCCTTCTCGCGCTCTCGTTCAATTCTCGAATGACTCCGGCTCCTTCTCGACCTTTCCCGTTCCTTCTCCTTCTCCTTCTCCCTATCCCTATCCTTCTCTCTCCTGCTTTCTCTCTCTACATCTCTATCTCTATCTCTACTACTTCTCCTACGATCCCTATCTCTCTCATCATCTCTTCCGCTACTTCGATGCCGTTCAGACCTGGAATGTCTATCCTCACGGTCACGGTCACGGTGTCGGTGACGGTCATCTTCGGATTTGATTTTCTTACTCTTGCTGACGCCATCTCCGTCATTATCGGCTCTGTCTCTTCTTCTGTAAGGTTTGTCGGATTTTTCGGTGCCGTTGCCGTCGGTAGGTTCGGTGGCGTTGGCGGAGGTGTCGACGGTTTTTTCGAGATAGTCGTATTCGTCGAAATTGTCCATGTCTGGGAATTAGGGTTTGGGCCAAATTGGGGGAATTTGTTCACAGAGAATGATGAGATTATCTACGATTGTAGGGCTTTTATTTTGGTGGGTAAAACCCGAAAACTTACAAATAAATTTGAGGGGTGTTTGTTTCGGCTTATGTAACATGCGTAGGGCACTCAGACTGATAATGAGGTTGTGGTGGGTTGTGGGGAAAAAGGTGATGACTTGACAGTGAGAATGAGGGTTGTGAGTTGTTATGATAGTGAGGGTTGTGGTGGGTTGTGGGATTATTTTATTATTATTAATTTTTTTTCTTAAAAGATAAATAAATAATTAAAAGAATATAAAATATTAAAACTTAATAATTAAAACATTAAATAACATAAATAAATAAAAATTACAAATAATTAAAACATAAATAAATAATTAAAACAATACGAAAGAAAATGTCTTCAAAAATTTGGATAACGCACGATCGCTAATAATATACTTTATAAGACCCGACCCTAAACTTAATATTGAACGGAGTTTGCATTGCAACCATAATAATTAGTTACTTGATTGATATGGAAATATAAATGTAAAAAAGATTATAAATAACATTTATTTAGATAAAAGAAAAGGGGTAAAATATGTAAATAAATAAAAGAAAACGTAGATATTGTAAATTTGTTTGGCTTCTCCACTTAGATCTCTACAACAAAAAACAATTAGATTGAAGAAAAAAAAAATCAAATTATTCTAAAACCTACACAAAACACAAAACACAAAACACAAAACATATTTCATATATCATCTATCTTTACCATTAAAAAGGAAAGAAAAAAAAAAAAAAAAAAAGTTTAGAACGAGCCGTTGTCGTAACAACGACCCCCGACAACGAAGCTCAGAACGAGCCTACCCGGAGTGATAACGAGAGGGGGGGCTCGTTCTCACTCCCACAACGAGCGAGAACCCCCCCCCCCCCCCCCCCCCCCCTCCCCCACTCCGGGTGCTCTTATGAGATTATGTAAGTTTTGATAATATCATAAACTCAATTTTTCCGGCTTATAAATTTATCAACTTGAGTTTATGGCTTATTTAAGTTGATAAGTTCATAAATCGAAAAAATTGGACTTATGAGCTAATCAAATTTTAAATAAGATTATAAGTTCGTTACATAAAGCTGAAACAAACGTTCTCTTCTGGTCTAGTGTTAATTGCACAAATCCATGACGTTGGATCAAATTACGGTTTTCGTCTTTAAAGTATTATGGTTGTACATGGGCCAAAAATAGGACCAAACTCATTAAAACTGGACCTATTAACTGAATACGTGATGACTTAATCTATTTGAAGAGTTTAAAGAAACTAGTTAGGTGAATACGTCGATGGCCTCGTGATTCACCTCTGGTGTGAGAACGAGTATTTTGATGGATGAATGGAAAAATGGAGTATGGAGTGTGTACCTCATGTGTATTTGATTATCCTTATTTATAGTGAAGGTACTCAGCGAAGTTTAGGTTTGAAGTTAGCTTCGTCTTAAATGTAACGTCTTGAACCAGTTTTATGTAATAAGACAAAACTTGGTTTTGGACTGCTGCATTTTGTCCGGGTTTTTCGAACATCACGGACATGAGGCATGTTGACTGTCTATTGATTGCGGACTACATTGCTATGTGTCATCACATGCACTACGTGTTTGGCCAATGCGAGAACAATATAGTTTGTAATGTCTGACGAGCCAATAAGAATGTCGTTAGACGAGTCATGAAGACAAACCTCTATTTTATCTTTCTACGACTCTCATCTTCATATTTTAACGGCCGATGAAAAATTTATAGCTCTTCCTTGAATTAGTAACTTATTTGAATATGGCTTCGTCATAGTATGTTGAATTGGTCTTCGCATCCCTCGAATGGTAGGCTATGACTCGCAGAGTTACGAGACCATTAGAGTTCTATCCTATTTAGGAAGGAAACCATGTTTATGAACATAGTTTTACTTCTTGGTTTTTTGTGTATTCGTATCCTAAACTAAACACGTCATTATTTATTATATTGGCGCATATAGGTTTTCGAAAGTAATATCCTAACCTTTCATAAATTAACGAGTGATTTAATATTCAGGATATGACATTTATAGTACATCTTAAAGGACCAATTTCTGAAAAATGAAAAGCACAACATGACATTAATCCAGGTTAATTGTCCATTCTTCAAATTTAAATACTCATTATGTTAAAACCTTTATTTGTCAAATTAGCTTATTTAAATACTCATTATGTATAGATTTGACTACCACGATTACTAATCAAGAACATAGTCAGCTTAGGGGGGGGGGGGGGGGGGGGGGGGGGGGGGGGGGGGGGGGGGGGGGGGGGGGGGGGGGAATATGCAAACGAACAAAATATAAATCGTTCATCCATTACGATTTAGGAAGTAGATGCGAGTTAATGTTTATCCATCATCGACATTATGAATAAGATAAAGAGTAGATTGTTGACGCTTAAAACTATTTCTTACAGTTATCTTATTGGCTCATTAGATCACAGACTGTCGCACTCCCCACTCGAGGTCGATTTAGTGTGTCTCGGACATTTTAACAGAAAGGGTAATTTGCAACGGCAAATACGATTTTATTTTTTTTTATGTTTTTGTCCCCTCAAAATACAAAATATATTATTAACAAGGATTACTTGAGCAAAGTATACATAATACCCTGTTGATGTAGTGGTAATATCTCATTTCCCTACTCATGAGGTCATGGGTTTCAACATTTACAATCTTTTATTTTTTATAATAATTTGTCCCGAAAGAGAAAAGTTTTGGCCATATCCCTAACCACACTAGTAAATATTATAAAAGGTTTGTTATCGTCAAAGCCTAAACAACTAACATCCCTTAGAATCTATATAGATTGACTCCTGAGACTCGAGACCGGTAAAACGCGGCGTGTTCAAATTTTTCGAATACTTGATCGCTTTTACGCGAGAAAGGGAGACCACCATCTAAGCCTAAGTACTCGTCAATAAAAAATAATTAGGCTTGCTTTCATGTTTTATTCTTCGTTAAGACATTGTTTTTTACGAAGCTAGATCGCATGTTTACCTGTGGTAGTCACTTAATTGTCACTTCTAGCTATTTTGCAAGGTAGCCCTCTAAATGATGATTTGCCTTACGAACCTTTGTAATCAATTCATTACTTAAACCGAAATTATATCTTATTCTTTTCATACGTGCACTATATATCTACTTGATGTTCAACCAAAACCGTTATATTATTGATGATGACAAACCAATTACAAAGCAATTATTTATAAACTAACATAAAACCATAATGGACCCTTACCATTACCATCTTATTCTCTAATACTCCTCCGCAATTCGAACGGCGAAATCGTGAAAGCTCGAACTGTAAAACTAAACTATAATTATCAAAATAAATAAAAGATAAAAACTAAAATATGTTGAATGACTCTTAGCTTGCAGCGACGTTGCAGACGTTGCGATATGTCGAAGGACTTGAACCAGAAACCGATCATGTTTCACTCGGAATCAGAAAAAAGAAGCATAATATTTTCCGATCATGTTTCACTTGGGAGCATCGTAATGTTTTACCGATCATGTTTCACTCGGTAGCAGCAACAAAAGAAAGCGTAGTATTTTCTGATCATGTTTCACTCGGCAGCAGCAACAAAAGAAAGCGTAGTATTTTCCGATCATGTTTTACTCGGAAGCAACAATAATATTTGATGATGGTCTCGCTTTGAAAGACACTTTTTTTTAATTGTCTCGCTTTAGGAGACAGATGAAAATATTAATCCTCATACGCAGTGGTGGATCCAGAAAATCAAATCGAGATAAGGGGGGCATAATTATTTTTCGACCAATTGGGTGGGGGCAAACATATAAATGTCTAAACAAATTAGGCGTGACGGCACTGATTTTATACCAATTTTCTCTAATTTTTTTCTGACGAATAGGGGCAATTGCCCTCCCCATTACTACACTAGATCCGCCCCTGCTCATACGATACAAATAAGAGATTTAAACCAGAAGCGAAATAAAAAAAGCTAACACTAATATGAAACTAAGATCGACGAACAAAGGGAATGGAAAACTAAATAAACAAAATAGAAATTGAAAAATTGACCAAACAGTGTGCGAAACAAATTTTCTTTTAAACAATGCAAACAATTTTTTTATTTTTTATTTTGTTTTGAGGAACATAAAACAAAAGAGACGAATGAACCGATTAGAAAACTAACTCATTAATGAGATTTAAAACCTGAAACAAATTGCAGTGGACGTAAGCTTAATCGAACGTATCAAAGAGAGCCCGCGATGGCTCTGATACCATATCGAGAATGAAAATTCTATTGATGATGACAAACCAATTACAAAGCAATTATTTATAAACTAACATAAAACCATAATGGACCCTGATCCTAATGGGTTCGGGTCATCTTATTCTCTAATAGAATCATGATTGTTTAGCTATGGAATTGACTTGATAAAGACAATTGGTCAACAGAGAAAATAGTTTTTATCGGTTAGAAATATATATAACTTGTTGAATGAAATGTTTTTATCGATGATAATAGATAAAATGCAGTAAATGAAGTTAATTAATTGTTATTAAAGCCAAAAGCAATTTATACGAATAGCTTGAGAAGTAGTATGTAAATGTTAAAATGAAACGCGGAATGAAACATAGAGTAACATCGTAAAAGCAAGCAATTCGATATACATAAACTAAAAAAAACCTGACACTCATTCCGCCTTTAGCTTTCGTGAACCAAACTGAGACCTGGACAGATTTGAATAACAAGTCATTTACTTACCGATTTGTATAGTGAAAGAAAGTAGGATGCTGATGGTAGGTTGCCAATCATACCTAAACATGAATGAAGAATCATTGATGCAGCTGACCATGGTTGTGATAAACATCGAAACGAATTAGCAATGGCCATTTTGGTTTTCATAAACGACTAGTGGTGCACCAAATAAAATAGTAGGTGCACAAATCATATTTTTTAAAAGCTATGTTGTGAGTTAGATACAAATTGAAACAAAATCTTTTCATTTGATAAATTTAGTTATGGTTTATCTAAAATGGGCGTGACTTAAAGATTCTATTGGAACTAGAACCCGATAAATGGGATTTTGATTTAACGTTTTGGTATTTTTATCGAACTTTAGGTCAATTCTCTAAAATAACAACATACTTCTCATTTGTCAACTTATTTTCTTGTGTCTACACTACACCAAATTACTTTCAATTTTGTACCTTTTGAGTCATTAATAATCGTGATACATTTTATTGTTGGCACAAGTTAATTATAGTTATGAAAATCCTCTACAAGTTAGAAAGGAGTATTTATAAGAAAGTCCGATTTTAAATTCTCCAAAACCACACGATAACATTGCTAAAGGGAATACAACTCCCCTAAAAACATACCAAGCGTTATTTGTCCAACATTGACATACTTAGCCGGGATCCAGAATAATGGCTCAAAAGGAACAAAATGTGAAACTATGTAACCTTATGAATATGTTGTTATTTTATGTAAACACGGGTTTCAAGTTTTATTAAGACGTGTTAGAACAAATGTATGTTTTTATTAATATGGAAGAATGTTAAAAACCACTTCTTAGTTAGTTATACTTGAAATGTGTAGAATGTATGTTAATGTTTTTTTATAAAATCCCGAATATCTAATATCTAGTACAAAGGATCATTTATAGCCAAGTGATTAAATAGATCGGGACTATCCATTTGGGATGTGCATGCCTAAATAAAAGCTCAATACGATTTCACTTTTCATGTTTTTCTGTCACCTCAAATCTTACCAACTAAATGTGTTACGATAAGCTATGTTGATAGATTATAGACGCTCACTCACAGTAATATAAATATTATAGTGAGTGATTGTTAATAAAATAGGATAGCTTACCGAAGAATATTTAAATAGATCACGACATCCCATTTGGGATTATATCCCATTTAGAATAGTAATTCGTTATTATTATTACTTTTTTCTATAAGCATGTATATTTTTCAGTTTATTTTTTATCTGCTTATTATATAACATGTGAGCTTTTTCTCACTTGAAATGGATAATAATCCTCCCGGAAAAAGAGCGGAACTTTATTCAAAGAACCTTATAAGCCTATAAATAAGTTAAAACAAAAATTAATTGTTTTAGCTTATTTAGCGGGTTTGTGAGTTTATTAGCTCATCGGTGACAAATAAGGTCAATTGTAGTGTTTAATTAAACTTTTTAGCTAAGACTATGAGCTTACATAAGGGGTGTTTCATAAGCGTCTTTTGTGTGAGTTATGTGCTTATCTAACTTTTCCCTTTCAAATATAAAAATAGTCTAATAAATTAAGTCAAACACTTAATAAATACTTATGAGTTTAAAAATCATAAGCCACAAACTATTTATAATTCCTAAGTTGAAGCCCATTTAATAAGCTTAAGACAAAAAACCCTAAGTTTGCTTGTTTTTTTCTTTTTTATCAAAATATGTGGTACTATTGAACCCTTACACGAAGGATCATCGAAATGTTACGTTAGCTCAAGATCTAATTCTCGACCCTCGAAACACATCAAAGTTGTTGGGCAACGGTTAAAGCACGATCGATAATAGATAAAATGCAATAAATGAAGTTTATCAATAGTTGCGTCTCTCTTATTAAAGCCAAAAGCAGTTTATACGAATAGCTTGAGAAGTAGTATCTAACTGTAAATGTTAAAATGAAATCGTAAAAGCAAGCAATTCGATATACAGAAACTAAAAATACCTGAATATCATTCTCGTGAACCTGAACGGATTTAAATAACAAGTCATTTACTTACTGATTTGTATAGTGAAAAAAAGTACGTAGGATATAGTGAAAAAAAGTACGTAGGATATAGTAAAAAAAAGAAGGATGAATATACCTTTCGCCATCAAACGTCATCATCTTCTTGGTGTTTTGTGAAGCAAACGCCAGTGTTATTTTTGCAAAACTGAGCTCTGAGTGAGAATGAGGAGCAACAACTATGTCAATATGCCAAATCATGTCTATTGTTTCTAATTTAACTATTGCTCCCTTAACTTTTACTAATTTACTTTTTGTTTCTTTTACTATTTACTAGTTGCTAATTGTCTAGTGCAATTCTAAGATTATTAGTAAATCGACTTAAACGCTAATAATGTTATCACTAACGGGTTATTATTAGTATAAGAGCCACGCTTATGTATCACTTTCGGTGCTTGTTGTTTCGCTTTACCTATCAATAACACATTTCTATTATTTTTATCTATTTACACATACATTTTTCAAATTAAACAACATAAACAAAACTGCAAGCACGACTTAATATTAATACATGTAACCAATATGTGCTTTTGTTTGCTTATTCGACTTAAAACTTCAATTAGTCAAACATACTATAATGAATCGACTCTTTTCTAATTTGTAAGTTGTGCATATGTGTTATTTATATATGTATTCGGGAACAATTCAACGCTTTCAGTTTCCTAAAACTAACTTTTAATTGAATCCTAAAAGATTAACGTTATAAAAAATATTTAGTCTTACTTTTCATTAATCTAAAATCTCCTTTAAATATTTCCCCCCCCCCCCCCCCCCCCCCCCCCCCCCCCCCCCCCCCTCAAGTTTCTTGCATTTTGATGCAATTTTCATTAAGTAAGATACATTTAACGATGACTAATTATTTAATTTACCATATTCTAATCTCAAAATACTTTTATAAGTTATTTGAAACATCATGTCTCACAAATATTGTCGGCCAACTAAAAAATATTTGATCAAACATATTGTTTTCTTCTTTCAAAAACTCAAGCTCTCATAAGTTTTTACAAAATTCCAATTTAATTTGAAAGACTTACAAATCAAACTAAATTAAGAAAAAAAATTACAAATTGAATTCTGTCAACCAAATAGAATAATTTTTAATCAATTCAGATCCCAATCTTTCAAATTAAAATTCATTTCATATATTCCAATTTCGTTAAAAAAAAAACCCAGTATACGAACCAAACGGACATTAAGACTACGTCCATTAGAGTATGAAATTCTTTCTTATATAAATATGCGTTGAAATTTAAAGTCTTCAAAATTGGAATCTTTTCCCTTATTTTATTTTAATAGTTGTCATTACCGTATGTATTTAGATATGTACACATGTTGAACTTTTATCAAATTATATGAGCCTTCTACTTATCATAGTAGGTTTCTCATTAAATTTTTGGAGCCATAGAAACTCTTCAATCAAACATATTATCCTCTTCTAATTATCATATTAGGTTTCTTCTTAAATTTATAAATTAAAAAGCCAATTTACAAAAAATAAATATCAATGGATAAATATTTAAAATGACACATAGCTAGGGGCGTTGGGACTAGTGGGACGGGCATTAGAAAGAGCACATCACGTAGATCACCACCCCAAATCCCATGTCATATTAACCGATTATTCATGTTTTTGAAATTAATAAAATGTGTTAAAACTACCCTATTGATTTAGTAATTCAATAAGTAACACAATTACATACTCCATATGGGGGTCACTAAGATTTGGTAATGATAATGGTTTTAGGGTCATCAATGTACCATATGTAAATTAGTGGAGTCATAGGGTTGTGTTCTTTGTAATGGTCAAGGCATCAAGGGGCAACAATATGTTTGGTACATCAAAAGGTTACAAAGTTTACTAGGTTATAACCGAATTAAACAACTTCTTATATTGTCGATTTTGCTCTCTTTGGTACACATAACAGATGTTGTTGTTTTTGCTCTCTTTGGTACACAATTCCTCGGATATTTATGGTATTTATATATATCTATACTAGAATATTGTTCCGCGATAACGCGGATAAATATAGACAAAATAAAATCTTAAACTTTATGTTTAAGTACACATTAAAAAAAAAATATGATGCACTAAATACAAAATTAATATGAGATTTTTGGAGACGAATAACACCAGGAGAAGAGTGAGAGGTACAAGAAGTCTCATGTAAATATATAATAGATATGAGGAAAATTAACACTCAATTCTAAATTTAGTGAAAAATGAGTAAAATGTAATATAAGATTTTAATGGTTAAATATATGAGCAAACACCCAATCGAGTTGAAAGTTCAAGTTGGCGGGACAAATAACACCATGACAAGATATAAAGTTGCAAAAGATATAACTTTACATTTATTCACGTGTTTACATATTTTGAATTAGAAGATTTTAAAATAACTATAAGAAAAATTATAGTCGAAATTAAGCGATTATATAAGTAAAAATTAACAAAATGGGAGAAGAGACGTTTGTTTTTTTATGTAAGTGAACATGCAATGAAATAGAGAATGCAATTATATATTTTAAGAGGGTGTAAAATGAAAATTATATACGCTGACATCATCAATATCATCTAACGGCTGAAATTAAAGAAGCTAACTCATCTAAGGGGCCTTATTTCGCCATGTGGCATTTAAGACCCCTCTTTTATTATATATTTAAGATTTAGGATTTAAGATAGGATTGAGATCAAGAAACACGATGAAAAACTTGAGACCAAATAGATCAATCATACTCTCCATTTTAAAAACCCACAATAATTTATTTTTGTTTAAAAATTAATTATTTCATAAACGATAAATGTACTAAACGAATAAATTACACTATTAAAACGAACATTTTCTCCTCTTTCTATAGAGCACACACTCGATATACTTTTGACGAAATTTATTTCCGAGTTTTTTTTCTTCCGGGATTTGGAGTTTTATATTATAAATCATTGTTTTATCACATGTGATATCTTTAGTTTGACATATTATTTTTTTTGTTTTTCTTTTTGATTCTAGTTGAATGTACGTAGTATAACAAATCTATGTTTGGAAATTCGTATTTAGTGTTAAACTCAAATGTGATATTGGTTTACAAATTTCAACATTTGGCCATAAACGAAAAAATAAAAAGTCGTCAAAATTCGAACTTTTTTCCGGGTCCATAGAGGTTATACATTGTATGACATTGTTCTGTATTAAAATTCATATTTGGAGTTAAAATCATATGTGTGTTATTGTCTTTTGAGTTTTTGAAATTTTTTCATATATAATATCACATATGATTTGTATTCATATCACATATGATTTACAGTAATATCACATTATCATATGTGATTTTAGTATATTATATTTTATGTCAAAAAACGAGAAAAAATAAAACTAGTTAAAATTCGATTTTTTTTTCTAAGTTTAGGTAGTTTATACATTTTATAGTAATTCTCTTTTATAAAAGTGTACATATTAATGTAAATATCACATGTGATATTATCGTTACAATTTCAATACATATAAACAAAAATCGTCGAAAGTATATATAACATCACTGCTCTAAGATAAAAACGAGACGATCGCAACGGTATATTTTGTTTCGTCTAACGATTAACGGTTTTAAAAAATAATTTAATTTAAAAAAATAAAAAGAAAAGTAAGTTTTAGTTTTAATCTTAGTTATTAGATTAAAATTGATAAAGTAACATATATCTTTTGATATCAAGAAAATTATGAGCATTAATTGATCGTTATCTAAGCTTTGAAGGAGAAATAAACACACGATGAATATGATATACCTGGTTCATTTGGGGACCACATTCGAACTGCAAAAAATTTCATATGTTGTCGGAACAAATTAGAACGCAGATAATTCATTATTTATTCATTATTTCATTTTCACTTATTTTCATTTCTCTAATAAATATAACTAACTATTTTTTCATATTAATTATCAAACACTATGTAAGTATTTATTTAAGTTTTCAAGTCCGGTTTTGTGTAAGAGTCCTAAAATGTGTGACGAGATTTTGCATTTTTAACCATGAAACATTCGGGTTGTAGGTGTAACCAATTCAGGGCAAAAAAATTTATTCACCTCTACCAACATCCACTTCGAAAAAATCACACTTAGAGCACTCGGAGTGATAACGAGTGACAATGAGGTTGTGGTGGGTTGTGGGGAAAAAGGTGATGACGTGGCAGTGAGAATGAGGGTTGTGAGTTGTTATGATAGGGAGGGTTGTGGTGGGTTGTGGGATTATTTTATTATTTTATTATTTTTCTTAAAAGATTTAAATAAAATAAATAATACATTTATTAAAATAAAAATACAATACACTAATTAAAAAAAACACACAATACATTAATTAAAAACTCTAAAAATATTTATAAAAAAAAACTCTAAAAATATTAAAAATTTTAAAACATATATAAAAAAAAAAACATATATTAAAAATTTTAAAACATATATTAAAATTTTTAATATATTAAAAATTATAAAACATATATTAAAAAAAACATTAGGATAAAATTTTTAAACATATATTAAAATTTTTAAAACACAAAAACCAACAAACCCTAAAAATCCATCCCTCCCTCCCTCCCTCCCTCCCTCCCTTCCCTTCCCTGCCTCCATCTGCAACACAAAGAAAAAAGAAAAACCGATCTATTTGAAAACAAGAAAAAAAAAGAGAAGGAAGAAAAGAAAGAAGAAGAGAAAGAAGAAAAGAGAAAGAAGAGAAAGAAGAAAAAAAAAAAAAAAAAAAAAAAAAAAAACCACAACGATCCGTTGTGGTGGTAACGATTCCGAGAACGAGGCTCCAGAACGAGGCGACCCGGAGTGGAGAACGACCACAACGGTCGTTGTGAGGCCACAACGAGCCCCACAACCCCCCACTCCAGGTGCTCTTATGTATTGGTACTCCCTCCCCCAAAAGTGTCTGGAAAAAAAAACGATCGAAATAAGATAGGTGTAGTTAATGGAGTGATTTTCATTAGATTTGGTTTGAAACACCCACGACACGTTCATCCGACAGAATCAAACAACAAAGTTTATGTTTAAAATAATTTGAGATTTAATTTATGGGAAAGACATCCGAAGAAGAGGAGTTATAGTGAATCTCTTTGTTCATTGTCAAGTTATTCAAGTTAATATTGAGCTCATAGCTAGTAAGTATGCCATTTTCTATGATCGTTATTTTTATGTTTGACATATTACACCTGTGTGACTACGAAAGTAAATAACTGATTTGCCCTTATACTTAAACAATATTCATGAAAAGGTCCTTCAACTTATGAAAAAATTCTTAAAACTCCTAAATTATTTATTAGTGTTTCTAATTTCACTTAATATATATGATAGTAGTAATCATTATTCTTTTCATTTTTATTGTTTTCATTGTTCTCTAAACCTTATTGTACCACACCACATCATTTGTTGAATCTCAAACCCACTATTTTTTTTTATCACCGTTTGTCATTATCGGAAACTTGAAACCATTTAAAAGTGGATGTTGTTTGTTGAAACAGCTTTGTGGTCGGACTTAGGACTTAGGGGATGTTTGGGATTGCTTGATGTTTGGGATTGTTTGTTGAAATTAGATTATTCATATTGAAAATAAATAATCAGATAATCAACAGTAATAACACGTGATTCCGAAATATAGCGTTTGGATTTGATTATGTTGTTTGAAATTGCAATAATGAGATAATCAGTTTTTTGAGTATTTGGCAAATATAATTATTTGTTTAGTTGATAAGTGAAATGACTAAAATAGACATTGTTTTTATATTTGAGGTAAGTATAATAGGACCTTTTGGTAAATTTGACAAATATTTGAAACTCCATTTTGAAACTGGACCACATCCCTTACTTTTTCAAAACACCGTTTTAACTAAAACGCAAATAACTTCGTTTTGTTTTTTTTAGCCAAACACTAAAATCTGCTTTTCTCCGTTTACAAACTGAAATAATCAAATAATTTATGCCAAAACGCAAAAACAAACACCCTCTTAAGGTGTGCAATAAATGAGACTTTACAAGAACCAAAATGTAAGAATTTTTATTTTTTTTTCGTATTACATATGTATGTATGTAGATTGAATCTCGGTTTTTCGTATCCACCATTTTTATCTTGGGTTTTTAGTTACGCACACGTGATGTGATTTTTCTTTCTCAAAGAAAGTAAGCGACCAAGATTCTTGAACGGGCTCATATGCTCAGTTGCAATTCTTAACCACGAAACATTCGGTTTCCAGTTTAGTTGTAGATACCAAACCGGGCAAACTTGTTTATTCCCCTTACGCACATCCACCTAGAAAAAACCACACTTATGTATTGGGTATATATATAATTTTATAGTGTTGTCCAACATGTACCGATGTATAGTTAACTGTCCGCTTCAAATAAGTTTAATTTGATTCGTCACCTGATTATCACTAAGATGAAGGAATGTACAATATGCTTTGGTCTCAAATCATTTGATCGAGTTTAGCTTGATACTATGCTGGTCATTATCAGTAGATATCGTTTACAATGAACATTATTGATATCTCCGCTACCCTGAGTTGGTCCGAAACAGTTACTGCAAGTTGATCCAAAAGCGACTTAACTTACTTCCTTGTCAATTAATATAATAATAAAATATTAAAAATTTGGTTTATAACAATTATAATTATACTACATTAATATAATAATAAAATATTAAAAAATAAAAAGACAAACAATCCGGTTTGGGTCCAAATAGTTCGGTTCCTACATAAAATCCGGACCGAACCGGAAATTTCGGTTTTTCAAAATTAAAACCTAAACCGTCGGGTTCTGATATTGGTTCTGTTTTTCGGTTTGATTTTTTCCATTTTTTCGAATTTTCGATTTTTGGTTCGGTTTTTGTTAACCCATGATAAATACTTCAAAAATTTTCCACATATTTGAAGAAAATGGTGTAGACATGGAGCACAATGGAGATACATAGGCGGTCTATGGAGTAATATCGGGATAACCTAACAAAGTAAAAGTTTAAATACAAAAAATTACGATCATTACTATATTCCAACATACATTATCCCCACTTTCAAGATCCGAGACATTATTTTCATACTCGACATCTTTATCTAATTCAGAATGTAGAATTCTACTTCATGATGATATATTTCTAATAACATGTGTTGGTTCAATGTAATCAAATAATCGTTAATTTATGGAATTTGTTAGTTATCTAATACTCCCTCCGTCCCATATTTATTGTCCACTTTTGACTTTTTAAGTCTTTCATTTGTAACTTTAACCATGAATAACTTTTTTTGTGTTATACAATATTTGATACAAATTATATGACTGGATTCGGTTTTAAAATTATTTTTCAATGATATAATTTTTATCAACAAATTTATAGCACGAAAAAAGTTATTTAAGGTCAAAGTTAAAAAGCAAAGACCGAGAAAGTCAAAACTGGACAATAAATATGGGACGGAGGGAGTACAAAGGTATTGATGCAAGTTAAGACTCGGTCACAAAAGCCACAACTCATGTCTTTATCGCCTAGCGCCTTAAGCCTCAAAGGCGTACAATCTCTTACTTATTGCACCTAAAAATAAGTCATTAGCAATTTGAACATGAAGATTAACCATATATGCATTGCGTGGAGAACTTTATCATGTCTGCTCTATATCTTATCTCTCACTTACTCACATCCTTCATTAGTAAAATGGTTTTTTCGCATTAAACTAGCAATCACTTCGTTTATTTGTATATGAAAAATTATGGAGCCACTTGTTTCAATATGTGGAATCTTGCTTCCAAGACACCATAAACATGTTCGGTAACGTTTCTAAGTTATGTGTGAGGATGATTGAACCCTTGTACTATAGTTAACACTTGTTGGTGTCGAATATCTGCCAACTAATACCTCGTATTGCAATATGGAGCCAAATTCACGAGTGTTGGTGTATAAAGCATCAGAAAAACATTCATCATTCCAACACAAAATTTACCTGGTCCCCTGATCAATCCATGACGGCAAGTCGACTCTCAATCACAAGGCCTTTAATTTGATTTTCCCATGATCCCCAATATCACAAATATGATTCAAGTAAAGTTTGAAATATTTTGTATAGTTTTTTTTTTGTTTTTGATTCTTTAGTTTATTACTCCCTCCGTCCCATATTTATTGTCCACTTTTGACTTTTTAAGTCTTTCATTTGTAACTTTAACCATGAATAATTTTTTTTGTGTTATACAATATTTGATACAAATTATATGACTGGATTCGGTTTTAAAATTATTTTTCAATGATATAATTTTTATCAACAAATTTATAGCACGAAAAAAGTTATTTAAGGTCAAAGTTAAAAAGCAAAGACCGAGAAAGTCAAAACTGGACAATAAATATGGGACGGAGGGAGTAAAAGATTTGGCCATGTATATCGGTTTGACACGATCACAAAAGATATGGTAAAGCCACGGTCCCATTTGAACCTATAGAATAACATATAACTGCCCCCAAGTCATGATTCAAAGCAGATTTGTGAACTGCGACTGCAAATTTCATATATACTTTCTGAAAGCATACTATGAATCTGTTCCAAGCACAATTATATTCCACCACTAAGGCGATAGTGTTACCATGAAAGTTAGGTTTGCGGAATGCATGTATAAGAAAACGATTAGTCTATGCACACAGATCATGATGGATTTAGCCATGAAAGGCAAATCGCATTATCAAGATTATTCAAACAACAAGCCTCAAAGAAAAAAAAAAAACGAAGAAGATAAATCCTAGACAAACTAAATTCCCTACTACAGTATGCACTATTGATCAAATGACCATATAACTTATGAAGTTAAAAAAACCCACGAAGAACTGGCTGAACTTCAATAATTTACTCACTGAATCACCGATTACATACAACGATTTATTCGTCTTCTTGTTCTTATTACCTCCTGAGCTCCTCCAACTGTGACTTGATTTGATCCTGCACCAATTCCAATCTTTTCGAACAAACTTCCAATTCTAATATATGTTGCTTCCTCCACTTCTCATCAGTAACATCCCCAAACGAGAAATTCATCAATCCACCAAAACTCAAAGCAAAAGGATCCAAATTCATCCCTCCCAAACCTAATCCTCTCAAACCACCACGAGAACCGTCAACCAACTCCTTAAACAAAGGCAATAAACAACTCTTCACAGTTTCCTCAACCAAATTAGGAACCGAATTTAAACCATCCGAACCCCCAACTCCAACAGGCTGGGAAGCCTGCTGGAACACCGGTTGCGGAATAACCTTTTCTTCGGTTTTCACTCCACCTGATCTAGATCGTTTTCGCGAACGAGGAACTTTCTTCTCCGAACTATTCGGATAAACCACACCGTTTCCGTTTTGTTCATTCAAATTAAAAGTAAGGTTAAGATTATGATTAACATTATTCGGTTCGTCATCATCACCAGCTGTAACAACAACCGGAGTAGATAAAATAACCGATTCCGTATTCCAAATCTTACTCGATATATCAAAAGTAATCTGATCATGAGCAGTTTTGAACATATACTCTTTACCAGAGCTAATCTTACTCAAAACGTTTCGATACTTTTTTTTCAATCTCCTTAGCTTCTCAACTAACTGATTCTTATTAAACTCTAGTTGCAGCTTATCCTTAATCTGATCATAAAACGCCGTCGTATCATGATGATGATTATTAACAATTCGTTGATTGTTATAATCAAGGAAGCCTTGTAACAGTTCAATTTCATCTTCATCAGTCCATAACCGTTGAAACAGTCTTCTAGATTCATCTAACGGTATAGTTCTCTTTTGATTTTCTAAAACGACGTCGGATCGAGAAATAGGAGAGATATTTACCGGAGTGATTGTAGTCGGTGTAGCGGAAACGGTTGCGGTGGAGGTTGTTGGAAGACCGGCGACGGCGATTGTGACTTCTCCGACGCCGGAGGAGGTGGAATCGTCTTCTTCTTCGATTTCGTCTTCGTCTTCGATTAGGTTTTCGTCGTCGGATTGATTGTCGTCGTCTTCGTCGAGATCTTCAGTGTAGACGGTGGCGATTTGATCGTCTTCTTGGGAGCCCATGGCTATGGTGATGCTTGAATTTTGATGAATGTTAGGGTTAGGGTGCGAGAGGAAAAAGGGGTGGGTGGGTTAGGTGCGAGAGGTTAGGCCAGACTAAGTGGAGGACCACGGAAAAGACTCAAGGCGTGGCGTCTCGCACTTGTTTTTCTCATCACAAATTTCTTTCTTTTCTTTTGATTTTTATTTAATTATAGAACGAGTCTTCGACTCATGTGAACACGTTAACGGGGTATTTTCATTATCATTTTCGTTAGTCATTGAGTTTTAAAGACATCTGTTATAATATCAGAACGTCTTATCATTAGATCACCTTAATAATATTCTAATTAAAAGAATTATGTCCTAAGATAAAAAAAATTTAGAAAAACCATTCAACTTTTATTACTACACCAAAACACTTGAAAACAATTAAACTTAAATATAAGATTATGAGAAGTTAGTTGTATTTATATAGGAAAAATTGTTTTGTATATATAAACAGAAAACAATACATTTTCTTAACTATTATATAAATATTTTGTGTATAAAGTATCTCCCATAAATTATACATGTAATCTTAAATATAATAAATAAAACTTCTCAATCCCACGTGGCAATCAATTAAAACCCAATTTATGATATTCCCGTCCAAATTCTACTTATATTTTCAAATTAATTTACAAAAAATTTATTAAAATCCGTTAACTATCAAATTCATACAAAATACCTCTTTTAAAATTTTCATTTAGGCTAATTATAATTATGTCATTTACTTAAACTTTTCAAACGATGATATATATAGATTTCAATAAATTATAATTCGAGTCATTTACTTATAATTTCTTTTTGACTTTTTACCGTTCGACCTTTTTTATAATGTTTATTAATTTTTTCATAAAAATGATATTAAGTCTTATATTTAACATTTATTTATATCATCCGCGTAATTATATGGATTTATAATCTAGTTTTGAATATATGTAAAAGAGTCCCACGTTTGTTTGTTTGTTGGTTCCATATTATTATAACTAATTCAATTTGTTTGGTTTGGCGAATTTTGAGTAGAAACGGTTTCAACTTTTAGTTTAATCGAAGAGTTGTTTGAATTTGATTGTTTCGGTACGACTATTATACCCTTTTCGAATAAGTAGTAGGGCAACATGTCTTAGTTAAGTATTGTTTATAGTTCTTAATTATAGTTTTGTATTTTCTTGTTAACTCTTTTAATTGTTTTCTTTTGTATAGTGTTGATCTTATAAAAGATCACCTATACCTAAATAAAAACAAAGTATAACGAGTCATATTCAATAAATATAAGTTTGTTACATGTCATACTCATTACTTGTTCTAGGTAGTATTGATCACTTGAAAGATCAAAATTGTCTACTTTAGTTTATAGTTGTGAATCAAGTACCCGTCTTACTCGTGTTAAGAAAACTTCACACGTAAAGACATTCTAACGTGCTGAATGTAAAAAAAAATGTAACAAAACAATAAATGTAATTTCATTAATTTTGTAGCGGAAGATCCAGACTTGGAACATAAAAATACAACTCGATTAGTGGACTTAATCTAAGTGGTTTGATGAAATTGGTGATATATCCCAAGTAGTCTTACAGATGATCTTTGATAAGACAACATGTAAGGAAGGAAATTAAACATGTTGACATTTTGAGTGATGTCCACAACTTTGAGGTTCGCCTGTTGTGTTACCTTAAGGAAATAATTAAAAGTGTCGATGTTCCTAACCACAGAAGCAATATACGCAACTGGTTGTGTCTTTGATGCAAGAAGAAACTCTTTGTATCTGTTGTCCAGGATATTACTACCTACAGAATCGGCTTGCCCATTATGGGAATTCGAATTCTGTCCTGGAAGCGAGTTGGACTTTTTCGTGGTCAACAGAGTGGCAATGACACGAACTAGGTGTGGAATGCATTGGGGATCATAGATTACGTCTGCACCCAACCTGCACATATATTATTTTTTGGTTAAGTGACTCATTTTGAGCCGGTAAATGTCTTCATCAGGAAAGCACCTAGTGGGAAACGGACCTTAGACCCCTCACCTCTTTGGTGAAAGTTTATCCAATTTCAAATTCGCGATCAGGACAACTTAAATAGAGGTAGCAATTTCGATACATTTACTTATGAACTGGTTAATTGGGTTTATGTTATCTCTATCGAGTCAAATGGGTCGAAAGAGTATCTACAAAGCATAAGATATCCTAAATTGTTTTATTTAAAAATATACATTTATTATTAATAAACATTTTTTGCAATCATATTTGTCAGAATAATTTTTATATAAAAAAAATTAGAACATAAAGTGTTATAAATTACATGTCTTGACCCGTTACCCATTTACCTTGCCCACCATATTTTCCACCTCTATTGAATGACAGAATTTAATTAGAGCATATATGAAGGGCTTACACTATGTCTGGCATCAGATCTCGGAGATCACTCTCAAGTGCAGACTCCCACGGTAGATGTAAGCATTTAACCTAGAGTCATCAGCAAAGTCAGATATACATATCAGGCACACACAACTCATTTTCCACAAAATATAAAATGAACATTTGATAAATGCTTTAAACTTTGTGGTGGTTTTCCGTAGATTAATAATTTTATATATATTTTATGGAAATCCAAAAGATTACTATTCACTTTATAGCGTCCATTTTATATAGGTGTAGAAAAGCCAAATTTAGAGACAAATAGGCATCACCTTTTTGGTATTACAAGGTCTAAACAATAATCCTAAAAACATCACAGTTGGGGAAATCATAAGTAAACAATGAATAGTGTAGGTGACATTTCAAACAGCCAGTGTCTTACAAATCAAGTTCTTGCATGCCGAAAATGCATTTAAAAAGGCAAAAATAAATAATTTATATAATTTTTTCCATTGTGATTAAAGTTACTTTTTCCCCTAATCTTGATACGGTATCAGAGTTAATGAGATGTCTCTCTTGGGAACAAGAAAGTAATGTGGCACGAAGCCATGAAGATCAGAAAAGGGACATAGTCCGGTTGGCGGTTGCCCATGTGTTCATGTTACTTTATAAATAATTTTAATTCTTTTCCAATGTATGGGTTATTCCTAATATAAAGATGGGAATTTTGATCCATTTGTCATGGGTTGATTTGGCCTATGTTATATCTTAACGGGTCAAAAAGGTTAAGCTAAAAGATTGAACCAAAAAAACAATGGCCAAACAGGTAAAATTGTCAAAAGCTTTCCAACATGTACTAAAAATGCAGAAAAGCTCACAGATCACGCTATCAATTTATTTGGATTATTAATTTATTATTGGAATAATACAGTTCGCCTAATCATACTAAAACACATTAACTATTTAAAAAAGCTTCAACAAAAATGAATAAGAAAAACTTTGCAACCCAACCTGGCTTAACCCAACCCGTTTTGATTCGTGATCCACCCTGCCAGAACCGCAATTATATCACCTCTATCTTAGTACAATGTTTGAGTTGTGGTAGTGTGCTAAAACAGAAGAAAAATAGATATAAATATCATCAATGAATTTTACCTTGCATGCATCGTTGAGAGAGCTGTCGTTAGAACCAAATTTGGTACTCATGTGATTTAGCTCTAAGTTAACTTTCAAATTGCCTAAAGTTGATAGGTCACCGTCACTTAGAACCACCTGTTTTGTATGGATTGGCTCATAGAATTAGCAATGACAAGCTATGTAATGAGACTACATTATAGATAAATTTTATATGTGAATTTTAGAAATGAGATAATAATTTTTTGTTACATCAAACATGTTTCATTCCCGAAGGTAAACTTTACAATAAATTCTAGAAGTTCAAGTGTGCTGAAGAAAATTATACGCACATATATGTGCTTTTATATCATACTTGCTACTTATATCCAGACCTAGGAGATGTAACTTTGTAGAAAGAGAAAAAGAAAGAAGAGACTTGCCTTTGAAGATTTCACATGTGTCAGACATACGCCAACCAAACCAACGCCTGATCCAAGCTGCTCTCACAGATCAAAACAAGCACAGAAGAAAACTTAGACTTTATGTTGACCACTGCGCTCGAGGATTGATTATAAAAAACATGAAAACCTGCTAAAACCGAAGAATTTTTTTTTATGTATTTCTTTCTACACATTTCATGTTTAGTTGTTACTTGGCCTGAATACTGGCACATGGTTGTTCTTCACAAGCACTTTCACTTTCATGTTTACTTGCTATTTTATGCAATTTCTATAGCTATTATATGCTGTAAGTACGGTAGTATGTATACGACTACTTCATTCACTTTTTCAAGTATAGATTTAAAATATGATGTTATATGTGAAAGTTTAATTTTTTTACGTTTTTATCCCAATTGTTGCAATTCCTAGAAGTATGTAGTCACAATTATGTGCAATAGACCTTAAGAATAGCTTACCTGGTTGAATATATCTGTTTCTATTACATACCCTTAATTACATGTTACTGCGATATCCTAACTTTGTTTGCCCAGAGATGGGCAAAACACAAACAATCAAATAAAAAAATAACGTTAACTGAGATACAAATGTATACAGAGACATTTACCTCAAAACATGACTTCATTGAGAATAGTTCAGGACATGAAAGGATGAACTCTGATAAAAACAGGCTTGACGGCCATATGGAGCAACTGAACACACAATACCACCAGTTACATTGTAATATACATAACTATATAACAAAATAGCATCACTACTAATAGCAATAAAACCTACCCGGTATCTCCTTCGAGCATGTTAAGGGAACAATTAAGAGGTACAGCTACTTTCCTTGAACTTTGGACTTCTCGGGCATCAACATGATCTTCACAAGAAACCAAAATGAATGAGTGAAAAAAAGTTACAAATGAAAAATGCAAACCATGAATTGATTAATCATTCTTTGACATACACTTACCCGTTGGGTAAAGAAACGAAATTTCCTTGATGATTCTTGAGTCTCCCTTTGTTAAATCATCACCCTTTTACAAAGAACGAAACTAGATGCATGAACTTTTTCTTTATTTACTTTCTTCTGCAGCAGATGTAAAACGGAATAATATAATAGCAAGTGCGTACCTTCAATGAAGTCATGTAAAATGAAAATTGTTCGTAAAGTTCATCGACAACTACACCGCCTGCAGATTCAATTTCGAGAATAACTTTTTTAAGGAAAGACTTTATGTAAGGTGTGTGAACTTTTCCATTCTGCATTTTGGAAAATAGAATCAAATTAAAAAATTAATAAATCATATTAGATGGTAACTGGTCCTTCAATTATGTGAATATAAAACTGCTTGTATGCTGACATTAATTATCGACAGATTATTAATCCTTGCATGTTTCTTACCATAAATAAAATGAACTGAAGTTTTCTGGTTTGTTATTCGTATTTCTTGAAATCAATGTTGTAAAAGTCCCTAGTCGCTAGTGGGCGGTGAAGTATGGACTAGGGATTGATCGAGAATAATATTTAGCAAACCTATAAGTTAATTAAATAAGCCTGTTAACTTTATGCAAACCGACTAACGAACTAATTATATCATGTTACACTTTGACAGTTTCACCCCTTAGCTTTGAATCTTTCACTTTGATCCTGTGACTTGGAACCTTTCTTCAGCATGACACATCTGATACTCCCTTCAAGTTGAGAGTGGAGGGAATGATAAACTCTGTCAAAGGAAACGAGCTTAAGAAGGTTCCAAACCAGAGGGTCAAAATGTAAAGTATAGCGTGTTGCAATTAGTTATTTTGTTTGTTATGTTAGCTGATTAACGGGAAGTTCTTAGGTGTAGTTATTTATTTGGTTATATAAGCAATAAGGTTTTCCGTTCCTTTGTAATTGACAAATGTGAATAAACAGTCTGAGAATCACTGAAAACTCAATACCTTTTAAGTACAAAAGGAGCCTCATAAGATTGCTAGAGCCTACATTGGTTCACTTCAAGATTAGATAATATTGGTTACATGGTCTTGGTGAGTCAGAATGAAGCAGGTGGTTTGAGGATCGACTCTCACTAAAACATACTTTCACCCATGATTTTATGAGTTCGTAACTATGACCGTGATCTGATAATGGGATTCGGTTGAGGATGTGATCATTAGATCTATAAATGGGGATCAGAGCCCGGCCTATTAGATATTAACAAAGAAAATTCACAAGTCTACTCTTTCTTGCGTAAACACAAGCAGTTGTTGCTTTTAGAACTTGCCCAACTACTTGCTGTAAACAATGAGTCCAAAACATTGACTGACGCTAAAGGCTTATCCAGTTATCCGTTATCAAGCTCTGATTTTAAACAACATACGCTACTAGCGTAGGGCGCACGATTGGGCAGGATCGAGACACGAGTAGTGTGTGAAGTCACACCTTGCAGAGCTTGGAGATCCCTTCGCTTCAAGCTCTTAGCCCAGGCCAATGTTTTAAACTTGTTAGTTCACAACACCCACCTTTATATACTACATTGGCCACATGGTGTTGAGTTGTTGACCTAGTCGAAAACCGAGTTATTTGTAGGTTAGACTCAGTAAAAACAGTGTGCACTATGAGTTTTTGAGTTCATGACTCTAAATGAAAATTCAATAATCAACATGTTGTCGTATTTTATTTGGCGGTCGATGAGGCTACTATCTATATAACAGTTGACAATCATATAATAAAATGTAAACGAAAAATGGTATTACAGGAAGGAACTCACTGCTTTGGTAATACATCGGTCCGAAATAAAGTTTTGTACAGTCTCTGTGATTACACCTCCACCACAATCCCTAGGGTTTGATTACATTTAAACACAAAGAATAATAAATAAAAATCAAGGCAGAGTTAAAAGGCTTACCTGGAAATAGAAATTAAGGAATCAGATGGTTCCATTGCTAGGAATGCACAAAGCAGATGCAACCATGGCGGACGGATGACGTCACTCCCACTTGCTTCGTTAACCATCATCAATATCGGCTCGTATGTGTGCTTAGTGTATGTGTTTATAGGTTACACATAACCATTTGCACATGCCGTTGTTTTATCAACACTTAAATTTAATTTAATATAAATAAAATAAAAATAACTTTCTTTTTTTTTTTTTTCTTATATAACCGTTTATAAATTTATTATTGTTTATTACAAGGTTACAGATAACAGATAACGTAAGGCGTGGCGGCGCGGCATGAGTAAGCCTCAAGCTTTGCAAGAAAAGACGAGACATGACGTTTTTCAAAGCGTGACAAGGCGGCAAATTTTTTTAATATATTTTATAATTTTATATATATTTATATGGGTTTTTCTAACTTGTGCCCGGGCACATGTTAACAATATTTTTAAATATTAAAAGTACAATTAAAAGTATCAAAAAGTACCATTTTTTTATTGATTTATTAACTTTTGATACTTTTGATTGTACTTTTAATATTTAAAAATGGTGTTAACATGTGCCCCTAGGGCACAAGTTAGAAAAACCCTATTTATATATATTTTTACTATTATTAAGTTATATAAATATCAATAAATTATCAAAAAGTCTGTTTTAACATTTAAGTATATATATATAAAAGATATATCACAAATTTACAATGAAATGATTTTTATAGTCATTTTTAACTATTTTTAATTTTTTTTTTTTCTTTTTTTAAATTTTCATAACGAGTTACAAAAAACTCGCGTTAAGGGGCGCCTTGGGACGTCATGACCACGTTTTTTTGCCGCCACGCCTAACAAAGACGCCTTGCATGTTTTCGTAAATTCTCGCCACGCCTCAACGTTATGGCGCGCCTCTCGTTATTTAGAAACTTGGTTTATTATCTCATAACAAATAATAATAATAAATTTATATAAACTATTAAATAAAACAAAAAATATAAATTTATAAAATATAATCCAAAATATTAATACCAAATTAGTTGACCAAACCTTTAAATTTATCAAACAACAAAACACAAACACAATACTTGGTCAGTTGGTTAGTTTGGTATTGCGATCCATATTCATGTCTTGAACATCGATTGTTGGAATTTGGCTCATTTTTATCTCTGACCCGATGGCTGATCGCGCCGATCCTTCTCCCTTGGTTGCACCTTCTTCACTCATCATCACTGACCCGACCGAGATCGACTTAGAAGCCGGTCCGGGTGAAGAAATTCCTTGTCGAATTTGTCTTGAAACTGATGGTATACCTCTAATTTCTAGCTTTTGCTTTATTTTTTACTTCATATGATTATTGTTTTTTCTTAATGCAATTTTTCACTATTCAAAAACAGGACTAATTTGGATTGAATATTTTTTTTTTTTAAGTGTTTGGGTAAAACTGAGTTTTGGCTTAGTTTATAAAAAACCAACCTTCGTGCTTATTTCAGAACGCACTTATTTTAAAACGCATTTTTAGATATGCAATCCCAAACAACCCCTAATTTGGTGAATTTTAAGGTTTTGCATCAGAAATAGGATTATGTTACAACTTGGCATGTTATGTGAATTATTCTACTAGGCACTGTAAAGTGATTAGGTTATCCTGGGGTTTAGACTTATTGCATATGGTAATTTTATTTACGGGTTAGGGGTGCCCGACTTAGCTTATTTGACCGGCGTCATAGTGCTTTATTGAGTCACAATTTTAAAGCTTGTATGGTTTTGGGTAACGGTACTCTTGAATTATCATTCTAGTTTAATACTGATTGAACTAAATAGCCGGTTTTAAGAGTACGATGACCCAAATGTTTAGTTACATTTAGGGAAAGTACGTTACATTATGCCAACTTTAACCCTTTATCTTGGCTCATAGAAATGAATTATTTTGAAAAATTAGAAAGAAACAAGCTTACACTTGCCATTATGTTTAGTTACAATGATAGTGTCGTCCTTATTGGCGTAAGTTTTATTGGATGACAAACGGTGACTACCGTACATATTCCAATTTATGCACCTACTCCCCCACTAGGAGCGTACGTTGCTCAGGAACGGAATTGAACCCGTGCACTTTAGGCGTATTTGTGGGCCCATGGTGTCATCGGAGGCGGGTTCCTACTCAAGCTATGTTTGATCGGTAAAATGTTCGCAACAAGGTTGCTGCCGGTGGCAATCAAACTTGGTACCTCTCATCTTTGGTGAGAGTTTTATCCAATTTAAATTTGCCACCAGGACAACTCACATTGTTAAAGAAATTAACACATGGCATATTAGGGCATATCGCAAAAGGGTTAACAAGAACTCAAGAAGCGTATGTTAGTTTCTGCTAATTAGTATTAAAGTTTCAGCTAATTATAAGTCATAACCTTGAGCTTCCCATATAAGCGTACGACAAAAGAAGCAATTTGACTACAATAGGTAGGTAGTCTTTTCCTGAATTTAGTGTCTGAAGTTTAAGATAAGCAAGTTTGCAGTAACTTTGCTATTTGCTTAGTTGCTGCAACAGTAACCTTCATAATGCTAACTTAGTACATTCTTTCTAACTGCATTGGTGTTGTTCAATTAAAGAAAGGTTATTATCGCATTGTAAATATTTTACGGTGTAATCATATGTGGTTGATAATTCTTTGGTAATCTTTATCCTTTATTTTCATCAGGAAGAGATTTTATTGCACCCTGCAAATGCAAAGGGACATCAAAGTATGTTCATCGGGAGTGCCTTGATCACTGGCGTGCTGTGAGGGTAAACATTGCATTTTAATATCTTATTCTGTAAATTTACGATTGTTAATGAGAAAGTAATAAAAGAAACAATTTCTTCCTTTGAGAAAAGCTCACTTATAGTTATCAAGTCTGTTTCTCTTCTAAATGCTGTTTTGGTGGGTGCACCGTTTCACCATTTTTCATATTTGGAGCAGTTCTTGTTTATATTCCCAGTTCATGGTCAACAGTTTGATTTCCATATTATTAGTGTTAAAGTTTGCTATTATAAGACTCTCATTCTTGAAAGACGGGTTATTTGCATCACCAGAAGAGTGCCAAATAAGATGAATGAATGTTTAGGAGGTCTTAAAACTTTAGAAGTCTGCAATATTAACATAGAATAAGATAACTAGGCTAAACTATGGGAACTGGTTAAATTCAATTTGCATAAATATGGGAGTATCAATTGCTGGAATATATCAATTGACGTATATGTGAATAGTACTAGGAACTCGTGTTTTCTGTTTGAAATATATCAATTGCTGCTGTGTGCTCATTGAATACGTCTTCTTATGGTCTGTTTACTTTTCTTTTTTTCCATGAAGTCATATATGGATATAGATGGTTGTATGGATATGGATGGTTGTATCCAGTAAGTTGCGAATGAGAAAATATTGTTACTTTTTGTGTTGAATGACGGGATGTTTGATAGAAAATGACCATTTTTGTACCCTTTCTTTCTTTATTCTATTTTTATACATAAAAGAACGACAATAAATTTCTTAAATGATATTAATGTCTATTTTCTAAATGTCTTAGTTTACTTCTAATTCCCTAATATTTTGCTAAATGTCTGGAAAACACAAACGAATGATATTGAGATAAAATGAAAAAATACTACTTAAAATTAGTTGATTTTTAGTTGAAATAACATCAATAATAAAGTTATTTAGTAATTATCGATGAGTAAAAAGATTACACAAATCGGGTCCTCAAAATTGGAAAAATAATTCAAAAAGGTTTTGATCTTTTAGGCCATGAAATGATTGATATAATGTTTTGGAGAAAGAAGCTGGAAAAAATAAAAGAGAACGTGAGGTAGTTTTGGAAAAGGATAAGGGTAAATGGAGTTATATAATACGGACATGGGTTTTTCTGCTAAGCAAATAATCACACTAGTCAACCACTAAGTCCAAAGGTAACAAATTGCTGAGCGAATAAACTATATATACTATTACGCTCAATAAGCCCAAAGTAAACACCACCTCAGTTTTACTTTTGTACTAACACATTATCTCAAATTTTTTTATTTTTTTTTCAATCCGAGTTCTGTTACAAAATTAAAAAGATACTGGTCAAATATGAAAATGTGACTTTGCTTTTCCTTCTGAAATGTGATAACTTCGGGCTCATTTCTAATTTTCAATTTCCTGCAGGAAGGGTTTGCATTTGCTCATTGCACGACGTGCAAAGCTCCGTATCATTTGAGAGTTCATGCTCTTGCTGATAGGAAATGGAGAACCATGAAGTTCCGTTTCTTTGTCACCAGAGACATTTTGTTTATCTTTCTTTCTGTACAGATTGTAGGTTACATGTTCCCTTTTTCTTGATTGTTTTCTCTCGTGATAAAATATCCATCCCATTGTCCTAATTCCACCATATCGTCTTCGCTCGTACAGGTGATTTCTTCATTGGCATATATGGTGTACCTAATTGATGGATATAAAAAGAATTGGCTTCGTCTTGCTTGGGGTTTCGACAGTGAAGCCAGTTTCTACTACATATGTGGTAAGCTTTCATATTTTCATACCGATTTTTCTATCGAATGTTCTTGATTTTCAAAAATTAAAACCCGGGGTAAGCTTTCATTATTGTGTAGGTGCACTATTGTTTTTTGCGCTACTTGGTCTATCTGGATGCTTTATAACTTGTTATGATCGTAGAGTCCGTAACGATCTTGCTCAACCTTGTCGAGAATTGTGTCTTTGTTGTTGTCAACCCGGGTAAGCTTTCATTATTGTTTAACAATGTAAGCATATTTAGTATTTTCTTTTGGGGATAAGTTTTGAACATATGAATTCTTGCAGTGTTTGTGCAGAATGCCATTTACCTGGCACTTTTTGTATCTGGACCGATTGTACAACTTGTTTTGAAAGTTGTGCGAGTGCAACTGGTGAATGTGGTTGTATAGGGGGTGCAGGTGAAGCCGGCTTACCGTTAATATTTATAATGGCTTTAGTTGTGCTTGGACTATTTACCGTCATCGGTATATTTTACAGCGTTCTTGTGGCTACAATGGTTGGACAAAGGATATGGCAGCGCCACTATCACATATTAGCTAAAAGAATGCTAACCAAAGTAAGACACATTCTTATTTCTGTTGTTAAGCGGTTGTCTGTATATGACAATGTGATTACCTAGTAGTCTGATCGTAATTTGTTGGAAAATGAGTTTTGTGCAGAGTTTTTGTTGGATACTAGAAATCTGTGGTTTTCCGGTGGTAAATGGCTTGTTTTCCGTCTCCATATATTGACCCATGATTATTCTTTCATAACTAACAGAAAGAAACATATGTTATAGGAGTTGAGCCTTTATGGTATTGGTATTGAGTAACAGCATTGAGTAATTGTGCGAAGTAAATGCACAACATTAATGTTTTTCGGGTACAACATATAGAGTAAATAGTATGCCCACAACTAGAGATGGGATATGGGCTGGGTGGGTAACAGATCAAAACAGCTTATGGGCGGTATGACATATCTATAATAAGTAAATTGGTCGAAAACTGTTATTCATGTTTTCGACATGCTGATTGATTTTTGTTATTAAAATATCTTGTTCCGGATCTTACTACTCCATCTTTGGCCATTCCAAATAATAATAGTATAATTTCATCATAATTCTTATTCATGTATATATTATATCCTGTTTCCGGTTAAGGTTGTAATTTATGAAATATTCAAGTGTTGATATGTTATTCTCAAGTCTGTACTTGATCACAAACTTCATTAATCACATTTTTATTCTCTCGACATATAATATGTGAATATTATGAAAACGCAGGAATATGTGGTGGAAGATGTTGATGGCGAGACAACCGGATCTGAGTGGTCTCCACCACCTCTCCCACCGGAGCACATTCAGCAGCTTAAGACTCTTGGCCTCCTTTAACACAACAGAACGGGGTATAAATGAAATATATATAGATATGTGCCGGGGTTATTAACCTTGACACCTCTTATTGATAAACTGGATTAGAGTTGCTTAACTGCGTGTAATGTTTTATATTTGATTTTCATTTTCTTGCTGAAAATGTCAAATGTAGTCCTCCGATGTACAACTTTTAATGCATGAGGTACTTGTCATTATAGCACTGTTATATGTAGAACTGCATTTGTTTAGGGAGCTGGTTATTTTGGTTGAGATTTTTTAACCGAAAAATACTAGGACTTGAACCTGCAACTCCGTGTTGGTGGACTATCTTTGATATTGTTAAACCAAATATCCCTTGGCTTATTCAACTTGATATGATCTCATAAGATTTTTCGGCGCAAACTTTTTTGTGTTTAAACCAAAGTGCCCATAAAATTCAAATGTAACGTGTTTAAAGTTGTGGAGGGTTAGGTTTGGTTCCAAAAGAACTACGGGTTCAGAATTACTCCGTTGAAATTAACCTTTTGGTTGTAACTTGTCAAAATTGCTCTTGCATCTAACTCATGTATCAGAATTTAACGTGTTTAAACATCTTGATACCAAAGAAACTACGAGTTTAACTCTCACGGCTTCTGCCTCGATCTAAAAACTATATCGAAGGATTCTTTTGACTCATCTCACGGTTTACTCAAACTATATCGAAGTCAATGCGGACGAGCTTTTGACTCAAACCACCTGCGGTCCCACAGTAGCAACCCGAAAACAGAAAAATATTCCAAATCCTCCAAAAAGTTTCATCACCTCTACACCTTATATATACGTCAACAGATCACAATTTTCCGCCATTTTCAATGGAGTCTTTTCACAAACAGGTAGTACTGATCACCGGATGCTCCACGGGCGGCATCGGAAACGCCTTAGCTCGCGCTTTCGCAGCCAGAAACTGCTTAGTTGTGGCCACTGCACGGTCAGTTTCATCCATGGCTGATTTGAGCGATGATCACGATGTGTATTATCTTCAAGAGCTTGATGTGTTATCCGATCAGAGCGTTGAAGAAGTTGTTTCGAATGTTATTGATAAGTTTGGAGTGATTGATGTGCTTGTTAATAATGCTGGTGTGCAGTGTATTGGTCCTCTTGCAGAGATTCCGATTTCTTCGATTGAACATACTTTCAATACTAATGTTTATGGTATTCGTCTATTCGATCTTACTTAAGTTTTATGAGATTGATTTGATATTTTTGAGTGATATTACTGCTATGTTGTTGTTTTACTCTTAGGTAATAATCGAGATATTTTGAAATCGAAAATGTACAAGGATTATAAAGACGGATAGATAATTATAGTAATCATGTAGAAGGATTACAACAGAAAAGTTAGGAGCCGAAATCTATTGTTATAGTTTAAATCGGAATGATACTAGTAATGAACTTTAGAAACAAAATTGAATGTGATTATGAAACTCGTTGTTATCTATATGTGTTCACGCCAGCTCGATGGTTCCCAAATTCCTTGTGTTTCTAGTCAACTTTACATTCCATGTAGTTCAGGTTCCTTTTGTGTCATTAAGTTAATTAATGTACTTAACGTTTCAACAGTTTTGATTTCATGTGTAATTCCATTTTCGTAACACTGTTGATAGGGTAGCAACAGATATGGTAAGCGGAAAAATTAATTGTTGGGAAGGATTCATGATTAGTGGTGATTTTGGTTGTAGGATACGAGTAAGATTAGTAATAATACGACAAGCTTTTATCTGATAGGAAAATAAGACGAAGATGAATGGCAAAACTGTTCATACCCAAGTGTGGCAACTTTATGCACACACCCAATTTTATTTTAAAGGCTCAAGGCGCACTAAGGCGCAAAGGGTCCGTGGGGCCTAGGCGCAAAGCGCAGACCCAGGCGCGAGCCTTATGAATGAGCCTCGCCTAGAAGTGAAAAAATCCCTACAAGTTGAGCCTCGAGCCTAGGCGCGCCTTTAACAACTATGCACACACCTGCTTGTTTCATCATTATTTGATTTTATCTTTCGAGATTTTAAATTTGGTGACTGTCTTGATTACTTATCTTCGCCTTATTTTCGTGGGCATAGGTGCGATGAGGTTGATCCAAGCAGTTGTTCCTCACATGGCATCAAGAAAGAAGGGAAAGATTGTGAACACCGGAAGTGTGACTGTTATGGGACCTGGACCGTGGGCAGGTGTCTACACTGCATCTAAAGCTGCTTTACATGCTCTAACTGATACATTAAGGTTTGACACTTTGACCTGTTCTAATATCTCAAAAATTTACCAAAATTTCTGTAGTCAATCCGTTTATAAATATCGCGACAAATCGAATCTATGTTGAACGATGTGATTCCTAAGATTGTTATTTTGTGATCTTCCAAGTTAATTCTAAGTATCCTCTTTTATTTAGAACGCTAATGAGGTCTTCTATTTGATCTCTTTTTGAGATGGATGAATTTGCTATCATAACCCTGATATAAGATTAAGAACTCGAGTATAGTTAATGTATCTAACCCGACCTAAATAGACTTGTACTAAAAACCCTACTTGTTTCAACTTCTGAATTGCACAGGTTGGAACTGAAGCCACTGGGAATCAAGGTAATTAATGTGGTACCCGGAGCCGTAAGATCAAATATTGGAAATTCAGCTGCAGCTTACTACAACAAGATGCCTGAATGGGATTTGTACAAGAAATACGAAAATGCAATCAAAGAACGAGCCTATTTTTCACAAGGTGCAAAGGCAACCCCATCAGAAGAGTTTGCTACCAAGACTGTAGATGCAATTTTGAAAGAAGACCCTCCATCCTGGTTTTCTTTTGGACATTACTCCACTATAATGGCCATTCTGTACCACCTGCCTATTTTTGTTAAGGATTTCGTTTTAAGGAAGGCTATGAAATGTTAGTTTCTACATACGTTGTACATGTTCTGTAACACGTTATATATGATGTGTGGGCGTATAAACCTATCAGCACTTGCTACGAGTTATTACATCCGATATAAGGCAAATGAAACATAAGGTCTCCAATATTTACCTTTTCATATATATGTTTTGTTGAAGCAAATTTTGCAATGTCGATGATTAGATAGCAACAAAATTTTCAGCTTTTTACCCCGTCGGGATTTAAACTGTCTTGGTTATCAACTATGACCATGATTCTAACATCTAGTTTTTTAAGTCGATACATATCACAAAAGGGGTGATCTATTCAATGAAATCACATTCCCTATAAATCGAAGACATTTCGGAAATTTAAACTAGAAGAAAAGAAAAACTGTTCTGAACCAATTTCATACATTCCCAGTTTCTTTCAGCCATTGAACTGCCTTAAAGGTAAAGCAATTTGCACCTCTAATAATCAAAGAGGTTGCATTTGTGCACAGTACCATAAGACAGTTACACAACTAGAGCGAGAATAAGGGTAATTGGTCCATGGTATTGTTGATAGATCCATACGACAAAAGAAGAAGAAAAAAATCTGTTGTAAACATACAAAAACATAAGAAAAATAAAAGATGACGTTCATTAATCCGCTCAAACAAAAATCTGAATAAAGAGAGTCCAGATCCAAACTCGTTTTGGCCAGAAAAAAAAACTAATGATTCATCACCGAACCAGAACCAGCTCCTGGACCACCATTGCTCGAACCGTTCCATCCTAAAAGCATCATCACCTGCAGACCTGCAAACACGGGATTATATGATGATGATACTACTACCATTATCTTACATTGATCTACAGCTTCACGGGTTTCCCCTGAGCTTTCAGTTTCTCTGCAACTTGCTCATCAGACAAGGGTAAGTAGTAGATACGGGGAGTAGCTCTCGTCTTTTTAAACAAATCATCCAATGTGACAATTGGTGGCTCGATTTTCTCCTGAGGTGGTGGAGGTGGAGGAAGTGCTCGGTTTCTTGCTGGCGGTGGGATAGGATTAGCCAATGGTGGTGGCGGGGGGAGGGTGGGTGGTGGAGGAAGCTGTTGTTGTTTCAGTCGCGGGGAGGGCTGTGGTGGTTGCATAGTGACCGGAGGTACGACAGTGACCGGAGACGGTGGAGGAGGGTCAACCCGATTCTTAACCTCCTGTGGGTCCACAAAATCAGCCATCAAAAGACGCCCACCGTATACTGGCCACTGTAGGTTGCATACAGCATTACGGGTCTCTATAGCTTCTTCCGCTGATGCATACTGTAAAACAAAACATATCCTTAAAACCATACTAATGGTATTAATTAGAAAAGAGACGAATCAAGTGTCTGTGTGTAAGGACTTACAGTAACATAACAGTGAGTTTTAATCTGATCCATCCAGAAGCTAACAACGGTACCAGTTTTCCCAAGAAGTTCTTGCACAGCCTTTAAAGTGAAAGGACGCACAAAATTATCAATTCTGAGAGAAGTAGTTGGTGCCTTTGAAGAAGGGGGAACTGAAAGTATAACAAATGATAACAGTCTAGGGGTCAAAAAGTCTATTTTTAATACCAAATTGTAAGAAATAAACGACAGGTAAATAGCTTACCAACACGTTCCTTAGGCGATTCTTGACTAAGAGTCGACTCAGATCTTGAAAAGGCGCGTTTGGCAAGAGACTGAAATGCATCCTTAGGTGTAGTAGAGGCTGAAAGATTAGCAGCTTGTTGTTCAGGTACCTTAACATTTTCAGAATTCCACCGGCGCTGTCTTTTGACTACTTCAGTGTTTTCTGCTGCTTCCTGGTCTGCCATAACAGTTATTTACAAAGTCATGAACACTATTGAAATTCATAATCAAGTCATAACGATGATAAAACTTTAAACAATAAAAAAGAACCATAGTAAAAAACAATTCCAGGTGCTGAAACATACCATAAGGCTTTCTTTTAGTGGATGCCACACTAGGACCAGTTTTCACTTCAATAGGCGTAAAACCCTTGTCAGCAGGTCCATCCTCAACCATAACATCAACAGAATTATCTTCTTTTACAATAGGCACATCGATTTTCTCACTTTTATCAACAACTTCATCAGAGATAAGCTTCGAATCAATTTGCTTACTATCTAAAACATCTTCCTCCATTGAATCATCACCAGAACTTCTGTCCAAATTCAATTTTTCTGAAGAACCCACATCTCCGCTGTCGTTTTTCTTGGAAATTTCAACGTCCTCGGCGTCAATAACAAATTTCTCTTCAGTAGTAGTGTTCTCAACTGTAACACTTGTCTCTTTGTAAACAGTTTTACTTTCGACAATGTTGACATCTTTCGCTTCAGCAGGAGACTCTTGCTTTTGTTCATTAACTTCCATTGATTCGGATTTGCTTTCATCTAGAACAATCTCAGGTTTAGCATCTATCTCTAATTTGACATCATCACTAATTACGTTATCCTTTAGTTCATTCTTTTCAGTATTTGAAATTGTATCAATAGAAATAGAATCAGATTCTTGGCTGACCTCATCTACCTTGGCTCGTTCCTCCTCAGAAGATCGCGGTTCAGACTTTAGCTCCCCATTCGAACCCTCATCTTTGTTTTGGTTTTCAACCATTTCCGACTCTTCAGATACCACTACAGTTGTTTCAACTGAAATCTCTTGAACTACCGTAATAGATTCAACTCGAGTAGAAACAATGTCACCTTCACCTTCACCTTCAGTAACCATTTTTTGGGTCAAACCATCATCATTTTTGGTGTCCAAATTCTCTAATCCCTCATTTTTATTTTCGATTTGGTCTATGGCTTCTGTGGTTTCCTCTGTATCGACAGATTCTACCACGGGTTCAGCCACATTTTCTAAATCATTTTCAAGATTTTTTGATGCATCATCCATATCAGCCCGTACAGCTTCATCCAACCTCTTAACAAGTTCTTCTTTCAAACCCCTTGTTAACAATTTCCGTTTCTTGAGTTCTTCTTTCAGCTCAGTTACTTTCCATTGATCAAGGGGTCGGTTTTCAAGAACAACGTATGGTGATAATGCCTTTTTACTGTCTGACTTTTCTCCCATTTTCAACAACTTAAACCTAGTAAAAATCAATTCAAGATATAAATTACGATGGAAAATGTAATCTCATACCCAACAACAAATAATATTGACGTAAAAAAACATAATATCACAAAAGAAAACTATATATCAATGTTGCAATGTTAAGACTGTTTGACTACCAATGAAAACAATGATCTTGCAGTTGCGCTATAAGTTTAAAGCAGAAAGAGACTTCAACATGAATCAGTAAACAAAATGGTTGTAAAGTTATTCTGTAAAATTCATACAAGACTGTCAATTCCAACAGGAACAGAATTACCTATCTAGTTGTCAAATTTAACATTCCTACGTAAACACCACGTTGAACCATAGATGTTAAAAAAAAATCTCAATGTGCGGCTTTGTAGACGTAGAAACTCAACGTAACATGATAACTGTAAGAAAAACATATTGTACTTTACAAACACACACAACATAAACTTTAGACGTCCCAAATTGTGATGATGGGTAACTAACACCATAACAAGGTCTAGGGGCTTAAACAAATAACAGATAGAATACAACTAAGAGGATGTATGGGACCGCATTTTAGGAGTAAATCTGGCTACAGCGTTTTCCAAAACGGAAACTAAGCAAGCTGATACATGTTTATCTGTTTCGCGCAAACGCAATCCCGGACACGCTTTAAACTAAACGAATACGGACATGAGCATATACTTAAACTGCATCACTTAACAACTACAAAATCCCCAAATATATAACAAAGTGCTTAAAAAAAGAAAAAAAAAAAAAAAAAAAAAGAAATCAAAGTTTAGATATAACCCTAATTGAAACCAACAAAACCTAGAAAAATAAATGTAATTAATCAACAATTAAATTAAAAGGAGAGAAATTAGAATACTTACAATGGTGATTAATAAGCACAAACGAAGAACAACACAGAGAGTGATATTAATAGAAACCCTAGAACACAAAAACAAGGATCAGGAAAGCCATTAAAAAATTAGAAGAAATATTAAAGGGGGAAAAAATTCATAGATTTTGTTTAAAAAAGTTAGAAAAATTGGATGAAACAAAATAAGATTTTATAGTTTTGTTTGGTGGTTGAATTAATAGAAGCAGATAAAACGGCAAGACGGGATAAAATTATGAACGGAGAAGAAGAATAGGGTAAAGTGGTCAATTAGGGTTTTTTTATAAAAATAAATCATTTTTATTTTTATTTTTATTTTTTCATTTTCCCAATTTGCGATTAAACTTTTTTTACTTTTAATCTACTAATTTGTTAATATTTTATTTTTTTATTATTTTTAACACAATTATAATTTAAACTTTTTTTTATATAGAACACGAAAAAGCTGAAAAATCTAATTACTCCGTATTATTTTTATGACCCGAATGGCCTATATATTATATAAAATGTATATATCACAAAACGAATGAAAACTTATCTAAAATTATTATTATAGTGTAATTTTTTTGTATTATGTTTGTCGTAGTATCACGCAAATATTATACTCGTATAAAGCAAAAGGGAATAAAAGGTGTTAATTTTACTTAGACAAAATCAAAGGGTTATTAACTTTGATAAAATAATAAGCATCCTCCATTACCTTTGAGGCGGAGTAGGTAGAATATTTAAACTTTCGTCGCTTAACATTTGGGTCTCTTGGTCCTTCAAAAAACAATATATCATTTTTTGTTTAAGGGACTGTTTGATAGCTGCAAACTACGTTGGTGCAGACTGAGTTGGAGCACAGACTGAGTTGGAGCTCATACCGAGTTAGGTGCAGACTGAGTTTGTTGTGTTTGATTAAGCCTCGGACTGACTATGCTTAATGGGAGAAATTACTATTTTACCCTTCTGTTTATTTTTATATTGAATGTCGTACAAAATCTAAATTAACCATAAATCCAAATTAAACATAAATCCAAATGTCTTACAAAATATAAATTAAAAAAATCCAAAGAAAACCTAACAATGATTACGTACAATTAAGTTGACACATTTGAAAACAGTTTATTTTAAAGTAGATAGACCAAATTTATGTGATATAATTAAAGTTTGATATGGTTTATTAATTTAAAAATTATAAATCTTATCACACATTTCCCATCACTAGAAAACAACATACAAACAACAACTATCTTACCCACCCCAACCCCACACAAACGACTAACAACCTATATCTGGTAACATGAAACCAAACAAACCATTAATACACAGATTCATTCATTTATTCCACCATTAATTGACAACACTAATATACCCCAAAAAATCGAGCAACATAAACAGTAACCTTATTTTCTCTCAATTGCATGTTTCAGTTTCAATTCTTGTTATCTGGGTATTTAAATTTTTCATAAATTTAGGTAAATTTTATAACTTTTGATCATGTTCTTTGAATGTGATTGACTCTAGAGGAGGAGTGGCGGCAACGGCAGTGGAGCAGCGGTGGTGGAGGATTGCAGATTGAAGGGGCATCGCTTGGAATTTGTTTTTGAAAAAATGAGTATGCGATTTTTGAATGAAGATTCAATCTTTGATATGGGTCCGTGATACGGACCGAGTCCGTGACAACTTTGCCTTATCAAACGCGCAGACCACGGACCGGGTCCGTGGTCTGAGTCCGGGTCTTTGGTCCGTGGTGATATCAAACAGCCCCTAAGTTTCGAGACATAAACTAGCCGGTAAAACAACCCGACCACTATTGTTTGTTGTGATAATGTCAGTGTTGTCTATCTTTTCACAAACCCATTGTTTATCGAACTAAACACGTTCAATTATGAGACGTCTTCATGTTTTTCATGTCCTTTATAGTTCTCGATATGTAGATATCTTCATCACAAGGTTTCCTACAATATTATTCGATGAGTTTCGATCCATTGAGTTTTCGATCATCCCCACTCAAATTTTGAAGACATTTTGGTGCATAGTTTAGCCCGTTATGTTTAGAGATGGCAAATATATATATATATATATATATATATATATATATATATATATATATATATATATATATATATATATATATATATATATATATATATATATATATATATATATATATATATATATTGGGGTTCAAATGGGATCCGTAATTTTCTAGAGATCTAGAGATCCACTTTTTAACCACCCATTTTTTCTTAAATCTTTTTTTTTTTTTTTACTTTTTTTTTTTTTTTTTTCAACCGAAAATCACATTTGATTTTCAATCTTACTTTTAAAAATCAAATGTGATTTTCAATCTACAAATCTTTTATGGGTAAAATCACATGTGATTTTTGACATAGACACTATTTTGCTTATAAAATCACATGTGATTTTAGAGAAACAAATATTTCAAATGTGACTTTAAAATTTATAAATTTTGGTTTTTGAAAATCACATGTGATTTTCCAAAAAACAAAATTCACGTGTGATATTAAAATTTATAAATTTTGGTTTTTGAAAATCATATGTGATTTCAATTTTTTACAAAAAAATCACATTTGATTTTGAAAAAAAAAAAAGTTAAGTAAAATATAGCAAAAAAAAAAAAAGTTCTTAAAGGGAAAATGTGTGGCTGAAAATTGAATATATATATATATATAGGGGAGGGTTCATGTAAAAAGTATTAAATTTGTAAAAAGTGTGAGAAGCATTGTGGGAGTGACATGTGGCAATCTTGATTTTTTTTTTTTTTTTTTTTTAATAAAAAAATAATTTTTTTAATAATTTTTTTTTTTTTTTTAAAAACGAAATTTTTTTTTTTGAGAATTTTTTTTTTCTTTTTGCTCGAAAAAAGTTATGTACGAAAAAAAATATGATACACATTTATGATGCACATCTATGATGAACATTTTATGTGTGAATCATAGTTGAATATCATAGTTTTTTTGTGTGCATCATTTATATGAATCATATTTTTTGTGCATCATTAAAGTGCATCATATGACGTGGCAGATGACTTTATCAAAAAGAATTTCAATTTTTTTTTTTCCAAATTTTTTTTTTTTTTTTACGATTTTTTTTTTTTCAAAATAAATTATTATTTTTTTAAATATCTTTTTATTAATCTTTTTTTTTTTTTTTTTCCAAGCTTGCCACATGTCACTCTCACAATGCTTCTCACACTTTTTACAAATTTAACACTTTTTATTTGATCCTACTCATATATATATATATATATATATATATATATATATATATATATATGTCTATCTTATGGGGAACCTGATATCCATACTCGGTTTGACTTGAAGATGGGACGAGGAATCCCGACTTATGAAATCGGGGACAGGGATGGGGATATATAACTCCCCGACTCAATATCCGAATTCGAACCTGAACACTTTATCATTATTATTATTTATTAGAAGGTAAAGAATACGAAAATATGTAACAATAAAAATAACTTATCATCATTGATCGAATAAATGGTTAAACTTATTTGTCATGTTAGTGAGTTCTTTTTTCTTAATACGATTATGAGAGGAATATGGTTTTCTTTCTTAATTAGAGGGAATGAGGGCATTAGACTTGCTAGATCCAATCATCCAAACAAAAGAACAACTTATCATCACTTAAAACTCCTACGTGACCATCTAAGGTTACTCTTATTTTCGAAACGAAAAATATAGCCTTTTTAGTATATGTATTCAACTGATTAATATTCTTTTTTCACTTCTATTAGATTTTTACTAAAAACACAAAATCTAAGAATTCCTTAGGGATTCCCGCTACCCGACTGTGATGGGAATGACGATGTAAACTTATTTTCCGAAGAGGATGGAGACATGGAGAGTGAGTGTAGAACGCGAATGGGGATGCGGAGCATGATCCCTGCAAATATTCACACCATTGTTATCTATAAATATGCTAGCCCAATGTAATATGCAACGTGGCCATACAATAAACAACGAACCTTTCTAATGTTCTTTAAGATCAACATATATAAGACAAAGTCTAAGCGTTTCTTGATATTTACATGGGCAAAGCTAGGATTACATATCAAGACACGCCTCATGAACCTGAAAACTATATCGCAAACATATCATCTTTTGTTTATTTTTAACAATAAGTGGATAACTCTATAGCTAACACGGTCGTTTGGGTATCATGTCAAATAACAAACCTGGCCGAATTGATAAACAAATAAAGATATAACAATTTATTAAACATAAAAGCAACTGTTCTATTCATGGTAAAAGGGTTCAAAATAAGAGCTTATATATTAATAATTTGGTAACCTTTGAAGATAACTACTACAAGAAAAGCTAGTCGCTTTCGGTATCACTTTCTTCCAAAGTAATATGGTTTAAATTTCGTTCTAGTGGTGGAAGTCCATCTTCTGAATCATCAGATCCTTCTTCATCTTCACTGTGGCATTCTTTTCCCGCCTCTGTAAAATCAAAATACCAAATGTATAGGAAACGACAGTGAAAATGGTAACTACGGGTGGCAAAACAAGTTACTCGGATGGGACGATCAGAACGTATATTTTAGTACATATCAAAATGGGTCAGGTGGGGCTGGACAGAACCACTAACCCTTTTTTATTATTTTTCGTTACCAGTTATATATATAATTAATTATTAATGGGCAAAATATAGTTACAAATCGATACTATTACAATTAACCTTTTATTAATTAAGCAATTTCAACAAAAGCTTAACCCAAGTCGTCCCATTGTATATAAGTGGGGGCAGAATTACGTCCTTTAATGACAGAAGTTGCAATCTTCGTGGAACGTTTTTTGAAACTATTGTAATTTTGAAAAGAAGACGGGGAATTTCTTTTTGAACATATCAAACCAAGTTCCCTACAGACTTTTAAAAGATTAATAAACATAAAAAATGGGAAAGAAAAGCTGACTGTTTCTTTGAATCTAGTGGTTACACGTTTGAATCTTATTGTTAAAAAATGTGAGAAAATAAAGTTCTGAAAAATACCTTCTTCCTTTGGTAAAACCTTGGGAATTTTGGAACTTTGCTCCGAGAGCCAAGAATTTTGGACTGTAATAATCTCAGCACTGTTCGCGCATTTGGAATATGCCTTCAAAAGTTCCCTGCACCGTGCAGAAACACCAACAATCAGATGCGACATATATTATCTTCAAAGGAGTCACGTTTTTTATTCAATATAGGAAATAAAATATGGTCACAAATAATTCATGTTTTATTGACAAATATTATCTTCATATATATGCTTGAAGATAGGCATGAGCGAGTTAATCCATTTAACTCAAGTTGCTGGTGTGACAATTTAGAAAACAACATATTAACTTTCATAGCCAGCCCCGTGATTGACAGTTGATTTAAATCAACCAATATGCTTGTAAAAACCACAAAGATAATAGTCAATTTAAAAAAAGCGGATATTTTTGAAAATCAGTGGTCTCCTGTTAATATTTACACTATTAATTTTCAGCATAAATGCACCAAACGTATTTTAGACTAATGTAATGAGATTTAAAACGCACTTATACCATATAACAAAACAAACGGTACTCAAAATACCTGTTGAGTGACAAGAAAGCATGGCCCCACTTAAACTTGCTTAGCAACAACTCGCCATTTTCAACCTCGCCACTGTTGGAGACATAAATTAAAAAACAAATTTATCAAAACGGAACCAAAGTATACATTACTAGAAATGAACATAGTATAACAAAGAAAAAGATGGTAAATGATTATTGTACACTTTTAGCAGCAGAAAACATCAGAGCTCATGTAATCATGGCAACAAACATTATATAAGGGATAGAAGTAGTTACCATATAATTAAACCTGCAGATAACGCCTCAACACAAGATAGCTCGCATGGTTTACCATAATTTACTGGATTCGCTGCTACTAACCATGGTACTGCAGTGCAATCAATCTATCAACTTAGACGGATAATAGCAACGATAACGATATTGAATTTCATAGCTTCAAAAAAACTAATTTAGAAAATTTTCAAGTTCTTACGTAGACGGGGAGCAGGACATCGTAGCTTAGTAAATGGTACATCATCCAAACGTGCCCAAGAACAATCTACAACTGCCAAACCTTTCTTATTTATAAGTTCGGAATCTTCCCTTGAAATACACTGCTGTCCAACAGGACTGTAAACACGAAAAAATTCATCAAACACAAATAAATAAAGCACCTAAAATAACTAAATAAACAAATAAAAACCTTAAAGCAATGCCTCCGAAACCATTTCCTACTCGCAACTCCTGAATAAAAAAACTCCGATCACCAAATGAAAGTAATACAGACAATATACTAATATATTAGATTGGAGTAAGTAACACTTACTTTCAAAAAGCCGAAACGAGCTAGTTTTCGTCCAGTACACCTCTTAACATCACATTGCCCGAAATCCTAAAACAACACAATTTTGATAAATAAAGTCAAAACTAGGGCTAGCAAGTAAAAAAATATATATTTTTTTTTCACAATTAATATATGAACATACCCACATGGCTAATTGAATTTTGGATACCAATGGTGATTCTTCTTCAGATTCTGTTAAAAATTAAAAAAAAATAATTAATTTTTATGTAGAAATTTATTAATGATAAAAAAAAACATACCTGGATCAAGAGGGAGAGATTCATCTTCACTGAAATAATAGATAAATAAATAAATAAAGATTAATACTGAAAATAATGAACTTAAAAAAAAAAAGGAAAAAAGAAAGATGAAAATACTGATTAGAGCGACTAGATTGAGGTTGTGTGTGATGATTATTTTTGAATTTTCTTGACTTATTGTACCCCATTTTGATTTCGACTGTCACTCTATGGACGATGATGGCGGCTTTGATGCTTGGAAAAAACAAAACGTTTGGATGTTATATAAGCATCTTGTTTATTATATTGTTTATTAATATTTTGGTTATGTTTTATTCAGATTTTCTGTTTCTTAGGATCGGTAAAACGTCAGCCATAAATGGTTATATAAGTCGAAAAATTCGGGTTTATAAAAATAAATCAAAATATTAATAAGTCATAACCTCTTTATATAAGCCCAAACAAACGCTCCTCAATCATAACTCTCCTTTTAACTTGTATACTAGCTTATTGACCCGCCTAATACGCATATAATTATATCAAATAAATATATAATGAGTTTATGTAATATTGTATGTTAAAATTCGAAAAATATAACTTAAAAATAAAATATTAAAAAAAATAACTTAAAAATAAAATATTAAAAAAAATAACTCAAAAACAAAATATTAAAATAAGTAACTAAAAACCAAAAACAAAAAAAAAACCTTAAATAAGTAAATTTGGAAAGGTTACTTAAAAACAAAAGATAAAAAGAAGTAAACAAAAATAAGCTAAAACATAAAATAAATAAAAAAGTTAGAAAAAAAAAAGCACTAAACCAAAACAAAAGCAAAAAAAAAATAACCCAAAAACAAAAGATAAAACCTCAACTTTTTTTCTTAAAATGGTGCACTATATGACGTAAACTTATGTTCGATAGAAAATAAAGCAATCTAAAAATAATCATTAAAGCTTTAAATAAAATAAACAAAAAAACAGAAAATAACAAAAGTAACCCAATAGCAATAACTAAAATTAAAAATAAAAAATTAATAAAAAAAAATGACCGAAAAATAAGAAATTAGAAATAGAAAAAAGAAAAAAAAAAATAGATTGTTGCTCCTTACAGCGGACTAGCGAACTACACTATTCAAAAAGTAATGTTTCTGCTCATCAAGTTAGATGTGGTAATTTGGTAGAAATGGAATCTATCAAAAGTAATTATTTTCAAAATTATAAAATAATTAAACATGTAATTAGTATTGTGAGATTTTGGGTGGTATGATAATGATGATTGTGGTGATTGTGGGAGTTGTGAGACCCAGTTTAATTTTTTTTTTCTTAAAAGATTTAAATAAAATAAATATAACATTTTATGAAAATAAAAAACAAAACTACAATAATTAAAATAAAAATACAAAACATACAATAAAAAAAATACAATACAATAATTAAAAAAATAAAATACAATACAATAATTTTAAAAAAAATACAACACAATAATTAAAAAAAGCTAACGTTGTCGATAGTTATCCGGAAGTGTCGAAATGTAGGCCACGAGAGTATGTTGTGTGTGGTCATGTCTCTAATCTCTCTGTTAATCCGGATACGTTCGTTGACTCTCTCGTTATAAGTTCTCAGAACACCCGTAACCGGAGGAACATACCATTCATCGGCATCGCAGATCGACTGTCCGTTGTCTTCAACGATCATGTTGTGTAATATAATAGCCCCATACATAACTCTTCTTAACTTATTCATCTTGTAAAATCTAGCTGCATGTTTTATAATACCCCAACGACCTTGAAGAACACCGAATGCCCGTTCGATATCCTTTCGCGCACTCTCTTGAAAACGTTTGAATTTTTGGCGAGGTTCGTCAAATGGGTACGAGAAAGCTTTAACAAATGTCGACCACTCCGGATATATACCGTCTGCAAGGTAATATCCTTTATTGTACTCGTGGCCGTTGACGGTGAATCTGTATTATGGGGATGAGTCGTTGAGCATATCATGAAACAACGACGATTGTTTAAGCACGTTGATGTCGTTGTTCGACCCCGCGACACCGAAGTAAGCATGCCATATTCATAGATCGTACGAGGCAACAACTTCCAACATAACCGTTGGATAACCATGGTCACCTCGTGTGTATTGCCCTTTGTATGCATTTGGACATCGATCCCATTTCCAATGCATACAATCGATGCTACCAAGCATACCCTTAAGCCCATGAACCTCATCGTGTTTTTGATATAAACGATTAACATCATCTTGTGTTAGGGCTCTGAGATAAACGTTTGTATAAAAATGGATTACACATTTTAAAAAACTATCTAAGGATTCAGTTGATGTTCTTTCAGACATTTGTAAATATTCGTCAAAGGCGTCCGGAGTAATCCCATACGCCATCATACGAATAGCGGACGTGCATTTATATAAACAACTAAAACCCATTTTACCCGTTGCATCGGGGCGTTGTTTGAAATATTTAAAATAGTCGGGCAAAGGTTCTACAGAGTAATTAGATATACCTTCGACTATTCTGAGGAAAAGAGGTCTTCTCATTCGAAATCGTCTACGAAAATATTCAGACGGGTATACGCTTTCGGCGGAGAAGTAATGTCGTTACACGTTTTCGTTTGCTTCGGTGCGATCGCGGTTGATATAACGCCTTTTCTTTTTCGCAGTACGACGAGAACTTTCCGCCTCATTTTCTTCCATCTCCAAAGCTTGTACCGCCATGGCTAGAACTTGTAACAATTCGGCGTCGGAAGATGACGAATCCGTAACATCGTGATCGGTTGACGAATTCAAACTCATTTTTTGTTGTATATAGTTTTTAGAAAAAGATTGAGATAGAAAGAGATTGAGAAATTGTGTGATTTTTTGGTTAAATTGTGGGGGTATTTATAGGTGAAATTAAGGTTTAAAAAAATATAATTTTTTTTTTTAAATAAACCAACGGTTATATAACCGTTGGTATTGATTTTCGTTTAATTTCTTTTTTTTTTAAAACCTTTTTAGCTGCGGCAATTAAAAAAAAAAAAAAAAAAAAACACAAATTCAGCAAAACGACCCGTTGTGGTGACAAGGGTCGCCCACAACGAGAGTGACAACGACCATGCTCGGTGTGATAACGAGCTACACCGCTCGTTGTGAGTGCGAGAACGCGCCTACAACGAGCCCACTACGGGTGTTCTAAGTAACATAAGTATTTTTTTATACTCTCTAATGTTGTTTAGTGCAACTAGGTATAGTTTGAGCCTATGTTAGAGTCGTATCATAAAATTGAATCAGATCTTAAATTTTATTTAAATTTAAATTTTGGTTAAATATTCGTTAAAATTAATATTTAAATATAAATAATTACTAAAGTGAATGTTTTATACACATTCCATGATGAGTTGTGATCATTTGTCTTTGGACTTCATAAAATAACTCATATACTTTTAAAATGAGGTATTTTATTACGGATGGAAGCAAATGGAGTATTTTGGCTTAACCAAAAATCGATCAAGGAGAATTTCTTAAGATAATTCAAGATCTTTAAATGTAAACCTTAGATATACTACGTGTAACTTTTTCTTTACAAGTTTTATTGTACATATAATTAGAGTTTTTATGGTCATTCATAAAGGTCATCGGGGTGACTAAAGCTTCTTTTGTTCATAAGTGGTCGAAGGTTATTGTGGCTGGATGCGGCGGTGATCGGAATTGGTAGTTGGAATAGATGGTTGTGACAAAAGATTGACGTGATCATAAGTAACGGAGATGGAAGTGTTGGTAGCCGAAGATGGTTATTCTCGTATATATTCAAAGGTGGCGATGTCGGTAGGTGGTTGAGACTATGAAACCAAATGTTAATAAGTCATAACCTCTTTATATAATCCCAAACAAACACCCCTTTAATGTTAGTCATTAAACTAAAATAAAATAAATGGTCAAAATTGTGTCTTTTAAACTTTAAAAAATTGTGTGTATATTTATTTTCCTTTATAGTATCATTTATAAAAAAAAAAAAAGTTAAATAGGTTACAAATAGTTTGATACATATTATAATAACCGATAAATTTTGTTACACAATATCACAAGGTTTGAACGATGGTTTAAGAGTCTAATCCAGCATCCATGGCTGTCGCCACGCCGCCCCAACTGACGATATCACCCTGATCACATCTCCGGCAAAACTTCAAGACACTCACGTTGTTGTGTTCATTTCGTTCCAGGTTTGTTTTTTGTTTGAAATTATAATAGACTGTTTTATGTTTTCCAGAAATGCTTTCAGTTATCACATTTTTTAGGTTTCTATCTTGATTGGATTGTTTAATTTATAATCAGTGTGTGGGATTATTGCAGGTTTTGCTTCATTTGAGAATCAAATATCAAAATTAATTTGATTCAATATTGATATTCTTGTTGGAATATGGCAGCAATTAGACTTAATAAGCTAAAAAATATCTACCGAAAACTAATCGGAATCCGACAAGAACCCTTTCGAAATGAAAGCCTCTTGCTTAATGTTAGCTCATTTTTACAACAACAAAAAATGTTTATAAACCCAAACCCTCGTAGTAGTGTTAGTGTCACATCACATTCACAAGTTAGGTCGTTTTGTGGAGGAGTTGTCGATTCTGACGGTCAATCACAACTGGAAGATGTTGAAGATGTCAAGTCTTTAGCGGATGAAAAGGAAGTGGAAAGGGTTTGTAATGTAATTGAGGAGTTGTTTGCGTTGGATCGGAATATGGAATCTGTTTTAGATGACTCTAAGGTTAACTTGACTCATAATTTGGTGGTGGATGTTTTGGAAAGGTTTAGACATGCTAGACGGCCGGCTTTTAGGTTTTTTTCTTGGGCGGGGCAACGACCCGGGTTTGCTCATGATTCAAGAACGTATAATACGATGATGAGTATACTTGGGAAGACTAAGCAGTTTGAGACTATGATTTCGTTGCTTGATGAAATGGGCGAGAAAGGATTGCTTACATTAGACACGTTTCAGATTTGTATAAAAGCGTTTGCAGCTGCTCAACAAAGGAGGAAAGCGGTTGGAATCTTTGAATTAATGAAAAAGTATAATTTTAAAGTTGGGGTCGATAGTATTAATTGTTTGCTTGATAATCTCGGTAGGGCGAAGCTCGGGAAGGAAGCTCAGATTTTGTTTGAGAAGTTGAAAGGGAGGTTTACTCCGAATATACAGACGTATACTGTCTTGCTAAACGGTTGGTGTAAAGTCGGGAATTTGTTGGAGGCGGGGAAGGTGTGGAATGAGATGATCGACAAGGGAATGAACCCGGATATTGTGGCTCATAACACGATGCTTGAAGGGTTGTTAAAGGTTCACAAGAGGTCAGATGCTGTTAAGTTGTTTGAAATTATGAAATCAAAGGGTCCGTATCCTACTGCAACAAGTTATACGATCATGATTAGGGATTTATGCAAGCAAAAACGGATGAAAGAGGCTGTCGAGTACTATGAGAGCATGCTGAGTTATGGTTGTAGTCCCGATGTTGCAGTTTACACATGTTTGATTACAGGGTTTGGAAACCAAAAGCAGATGGATAAAGTTTACGGATTGTTAAAGGAGATGAAGGAAAAAGGATGCCCGCCTGATGGAAGGATGTATAACGCTCTGATCAAATTGATGACAAACCGCCAAATGCCAGATGATGCAGTGAGGATATATAAGAAGATGATTCAGAGTAACATTGAACCAACTATTCACACGTATAACATGATGCTTAAATCTTTCTTTAAAACAGAAAATTACGACATGGGTCTTGCAGTCTGGGAGGAGATGAGCCAAAAGGGCGTTTGCCCGGATGATAATTCGTATACTGTGTTCATAGGAGGACTTGTCAGGCAGGGAAGATCAGTGGAAGCATGCAAGTATCTTGAAGAAATGATAGAAAAGGGCATGAAACCGCCTCAACTTGATTACAATAAACTTGTTGCTGATTTTTCTAGGGCGGGTAAACCTAACATACTTGAGGAATTGGCTCAAAAGATGAGATTGGAAGGTAAGCTTGAGGTCTCTGATGTATTTTCGAGGTATGCCGAGACTATGAAGAAAACGGGTAAAGGCTTTAACTTTGTTAGAAACTAAATTATATCTGATACTCTTGCATTTTCAATATTAATGCTGAGTATAGTATTCTAAATATTAAGCTCAACATGTAGACGGAATCTAGCATTCTTTTATGTATCTTTGTCTTATAGTTTAAATTTTTTTGAGTGTTTAGTTCTCACTTTTAGCAAATTTGATGTTCTAATCAAGGTTCTAAATAACGCGTCATGGCGGCGAGACGCGGCGAGAAATTACGAAAACATGCAAGGCGCATTTGTTAGGCGTGACGGCAAAAAAACGTGGTCATGACGTCCCATGGCGCGCCTTAACGCGAGTTTTTTGTAACGCGTTATGAAATTTAAAAAAAAAAAAAAAAAAGTTTAAAAATAGTTAAAAATGGCTATAAAAATCATTTGATTGTAAATTTTTGACTATATCTTAGAATATATATATATATTTAAATGTTAAAACAGACTTTTTGATAATTTATTGATATTTATATAACTTAATAATAGTAAAAAAATATATAAGTATATATAAAATTATAAAATATATTAAAATTTTTTGCCGCCTTGTCACGCTTTGGAAAACGCCATGTCTCGCCTTTTCCTGCAAAGCTTGAGGCTTACTCATGCCGACACGCCACGCCTTACGTTATTTGTAACCTTGGTTGTAATACTGTGGCATTGGGTTTTGATGATTTGATTACGAAAGATTGTCAATATTTCTGGATTAATTTAGTCAAATGCAATCGTAGCACTGCATTTTCCTTTTGATTTTGTACATGTGTTGAATATTGATCGCAAAGATACAGTTTCCACGAGCCGTGATGTCGTTAACGTCACATATTTTAAAAGCTCATCAATAATAATAATACTAATAATGTAAGAAGAAAAACTTTATTTCGCTTGTACAAATGGTATTTTGTTGGCTTCATTATAATCAATATGTGAGCATCATGGGTCAAGCAAGGAACAACATTTGTTTGTACAAAATGTATTTTGTTTGCTTCGTTATAATTCAATATGCATGCATTTTTGGGTCATTCATTGATAAAATAACTAAATTTTGTTCATAAGTAACTAAATTGAAATAAGATTTTTCTATACCCAAGATATGTTTGACGATATAAGCCCGGCGCGGAGCCAGTAGTGGGCTAGGGGAGCTCGAAACGCTCCAATTAGCCGACATTTATGTAAATTTAAGCTAATATTCCAAACTCGTAGAGAGTTTTTCTCCACTTCAATGGAGTTGCCTCCCCTTAATGTTAAGTTTAGTTGAATAGCTATTTGTATTAATATAATGAGCATATGTTTGTAAAGATATACATTGCATATTAATAAAACTTTAGTCAATTGATCAAATATTAGGTTTAAACATAAAATTTAAACCTATAACGAAATGGTTATTGGTTTGTATTGACAATGAGTCCCACATCGATCCCACATGATATTTTTTACAGGTGGGTCGTGCTTTATATACGGGTATTTTCCCCTTATTTCAATCTCAGTTCATTCCGTGTGGATGATAAAATAAAACCAAAAATGGAAGATATTACCATCGATCCCCAGTTTGCTTCTTCTTTGGCTAATCGATCCAACATCAATATAAAGGTATTTCCTTTTATTTCGTTTTGTAATTTCTTTTAATTATTGTTTCTTTATTAATTTGTTTCTGATTATTTTCTAATTAAATTTTAAATCATTCCTTACACGTAAGATATTTTCTATTCTTCAGTTTACCTATATGCAACATACACAACAATTCAATTTACCTATAGATTTGGTAACTCGTACATCTTTTGTTTCACTTTGGATATAAATTAAAATATTTATTTTTTTCTTTACTTTTTTAGCTTATAATTAGATGTGACCATATGAGTTTGATAACGATATTGACATTGGATTGGTTCATTGGTGTTTTGGGATCTTTTTCACTGTCATTCCCTGTAAGTATACAATTCTTTTATAATTTTAGAACATTTTTTTAGTGTGAAATACTTAAAAAAAGAAGAAGCTAATATAGTATTTGTTTCGTGATTTAACTTCATAGTTCGAAAAGATAGCTCATTGGAGGGTTCCTCAAGAGGTGCCCAAAATAGTTAAACATAAGCTAAAGTCGATGGATGTTGAAAAGGTGCTAGGCCCTGTTTATGGTGTTCAGGTTGGCGATAAGTTCAAATTTAGGTCACAACTTCAGATGTTTTTATACATAGATTGAACGGAAGAATCTAGCAATTAGTATTGTTGAATCTCACCATTACTCTAATGAAAGTAGATCTTGTGATATGTTAAGTTATTGCGGTCAAGGTGGTCTTGGATTCTTCGGTTGTAAATTTCCGCATGAAGTTGAAAATCTTGGCCGAGGTAATATAGTTTTGAAGAAAAGCATGGATGAAACGCCTGTACATTGTGAATCAATGTGAACAATATAAAGGAGCAGAAGGCAAGATCATATTCAAGTTTCTACTGATCCGCGTTCCTTGTTCAACTTCCTCTTCACAAAATGCTCAACGTTGTTATCATAATTGCTTAAGTAGAATTTCTTTACTTTTCGGTTCTTCTTCCTTTTTTCCTTTCGTAAACCGCTCACTTAGATTTCTACCTTTTTTTCCTTTCGTAAACAAAGTTTTGATATATAAATCGAGAAATTACATAATTTGTTCTTTACAATCGATTTCTATTTAAAATACATGAATCGGTGTCTTCCAACCATTCCAATGGTTCGGAATTGGTAGTTACTCGCGGTTATACGATAACAATTGATGGTATTTGAAACAACAGTCAATTAACTATTTTTCAATTGTTACAAGTCTAGTATGTCCACAAGAGGCTAAATACCATAATACCATATAGCGATATACTAAAATCAATAAAAAAAATTAAAAAAACGACTTCAATTATCAATGACAAATATATAACGAAATTTCATCCAATAAGTACTATTTTTACCCGTAATAACTAACAATGATACCTTCTATATCTATTCGCGACATTCTTCAACAGCAGCCGTCAACCATACACCGACAATTACATCCGATTCATTTTCAGTAAACTCCTTTAAAGTATTCCAATATGCAAATTTAATTTTAATTATTATTTAGGATATATATTTAGAAGAAAAAATATAAATATTTAACATATACTTACCTTAGTCGGGAATTGATGTTGACTATGTAGAACAAATTCATACATCCATTTCATTACATAATAACCACACTCCCAATTCCCCTTTTGTTGATTGCAAGTAGCGAATTCCCATTGTATACCGCGATAGATACTAAAAACCAAAACAATCAATATTTTTATTAATGTCATATAATCAAGTATCTTCTTTAGGTAATAACTCATTGAGCCGGTAAAATATTTTCAATGGGAAAAATTTATACAATTTTATAGAATTTCAAATCAAATATGAATATTATACCAATTGAGAAAAATCCTTATCGTGCAACAAGTCCAGTGAGATGGTAGTAGTTCGAAGTCTAGCTAAATGAATGTTTTTCGTGATATTTAAACGCTTTGATCAAGTAGTTATAGACATGATCCGGATAGTCTTTGCAATTGTCACCTCGAACAATGGTTGGGTTCAGAAAAGCACATTTATTATTTTTATGCTTCCAACGCATTGTTATATTGTATAAATTCCAGAAACATAAAAATATATACATAAAAAGTAATTCTAAAAAGTCGACTTTAAGATTGATATTTAGGTAACCTTTAATGTATTTACATTGCGAAAAAACCTATATTGATCCGACCCCTATACATCGGTGGGGAAACTTCCAAGATACGCCATAGTCGGGTCTTCCCGTCTCATCCAATATATACTCATAGGCAGCAAGCATATAACACGGCTTTTTCAAGATATCAAAATACGCATCACACAATTTGTAACAACAAATCAACATTTTCATCATAAATAAGATGTATCAAGTTCGAATTTTAACATATATTTCATCTTTTTTTATATTAATCAGAGTAAAAGTTTTTAAGATTTAATCCGGATACGTTCATTCATCTCTCGTTATAAGTTCGGGGAACACCTGTAACCGGATGAGCATACCATTATTGGGCATTACAAATCGATCGTCCGTTATCTTCAACAATCATGTTATGCAATATGATACCCCCGTACATAACTCTTCTTAACTTGTTCATCTTGTAAAATCTCGCTGCATGTTTTATAATCCCCTAACGACCTTGAAGAACACCGAATGCCCGTTCGATATCCTTTCTCGCATTCTCTTGAAAACGTTTGAATTGTTGACGCGGTTCGTCAAATGGGTACGACCAATATGTTTGCTGCAGTTCGATCGTGGTTGATATAACTGTTGGGTTATAACTTAGCTAAAATAATTTAACCATGAACAATTCACTTAACAAACAAGAATAGTAACTCAAACTGTTAATACGGAAGATATTGAGAGTTACTACGGAAGACAAGTTAGTACGGCTGTCTAACAACGAGTTACTACGGCTAGTCATGTTGCTACGGTGGTATTGAAGTTACTACGGGCAAAGTCAAGATACGGAAGAAGTCAAGACACGGAAGACCAACTTGCCGAGCAAGTATAATCTAAGTTATAGAGTTATAATTAGATTATGTTTCCTTTTGTTAATTAGATAGAGTTTCCTTATTTCTAGATAACGATTTATTTAGATAAGGATAGAAGTTGTTTCCTAGTTTATCTAGGTCGGCCTCAAGGTCTATATAAAGATAGATCCTTGTATTCATAAAAACACGTTGTATTGATATTTCCTTAGATTAATACGATTGAGGCTTATAATTCGACAATACTTTTTGTTTGTTCTTATTCATAACTTATTGTTCGACAACTTGTAATATTGAAGTGTTCATCCGCTGCTGAACTTCTTCAATAGATCTCGATCTTAACGAAGGCAAATCTATTAGTTTACATTAACTAATACGATCCTGACAAGTGGTATCAGAGCACAGGAGGTGCTTTAGATCCATTGATCAACAAGTTTATAATCCTCATAAACGAAGAATCAATATTACCATCATGACTGAAATCACAATCGGCAAAGTTCCTATACTAAACAGCAACGAATTCGACTTATGGAAGTTACGAATCAAGCAACACATCCTACTCTCTGACTATACAGTTTGGGATGTGATTATTAATGGTAACAAAACACCAACCCCCCATGGAGCTGATGGTAACCCTGGTCTTGCTGGTAGACCACCTTTGACTGATCTTGAACGGAGAGAAAAACAAATCGAAATCAAAGCTTTGAGTATTCTGTTAATTGCTATTCCTAACGACTATCTATCACAATTTGAAGAATACCAAGATGCAAAATCGCTATGGGAAGCTTTGGATAAACGATTCAGCGGCACAAAGAATACAAAGAAGAACAAGAAAGCTCTTCTTAAACAAGAATACGAAAACTTCAACTCCCTGAATGGCGAACGTATAACACAAACGTTTGATCGGTACAAAAAGCTCGTTGGAGAGATGATCAGCGCAAGAATTAAGTATGATAAAGATGATCTAAACAGGAAGTTCATAAGAGCTCTAGGCAAGGAATGGAAAGTATACACTGTCTCCTATAGACAAGGAGACACCTTAGAAGAACTGGAACTAGATGAACTTTACAATGACTTACGAGTTTTTGAAGCAGAAGTGGAAGCAGAAAGATCTGGAAACAGCAGCTCTAGCACTAATAATGTCAATACTGCACTGGCTACGACATCTCAGGGACCAAAACATGATGTCAACGAAGAAATCTCATTCGATGCATTCATATCTAAGTGTTCAAGTCTCACATGTGAAGACGTAAAACAGATGCATCAGGATGACTGTGATGAAATTGATCTAAAGTGGCAATCTGCTTTGTTGGCACTACGAGCAAGAAGATTTATAAACAGGACTGGAAGACGATTCAATCCACGAAACAACGATCGAATCACTTTCGATAAAAGCAAGGTGAAGTGCTATGACTGCAACGAATTCGGTCACTTTGCTAGGGAATGTCCAAACAAGTCAAGAACCAACAATCCACGATCCACTCAGGACACAAATCAGAGTGCCCTTATGTCGCAAGACATCTTTGGATATGATTGGAGTGACTTAGCTGAAGAAACAAGTCAAAATAGAGCACTGATCTCTGAAGAACAATTTCACGTAGACGATACTGTTCACCATGCATGCATCGCCGTAGTAATGGATGATACGGACATTAGTTGTATGGAGGAATTAGTTCCTACGGATGACTTAGTTTCTACGGAGCTAGTCTATATTGATGTTGGTATTCCTGAACTTGATAACAATCTACTTGGCTATGACTGGAATGATGATGATCAAGGAGCACCACAAGAGAATGCTCTAATGGCAATTGAATCACCATCACCAACTTCTGACAATCCATCCCTTATGGCCGAGGTAAATTCTAAACTTTGTTCTTCTGAATGCAAAGATATAATTGTTAAATATAAGAACCACAACCTACTGATGAGCGATTCAATTAAGATTCTAGAAGAACAAAGACAGTCAGCACATAGGGTAATTGATAATTTAGAAAATCAGATTAAGGGACACAAAATTAATGAACAAAGTTATCAAGAAAAGATTAATCTACTTGAATGGCAAAAAGAGGACTTACTTCTTAAACTCAAAATAGCTAGGGATGAAATCAAACGATTAAATCAAGAACATGATAAAGTTGAGTTAGATGTAGGGAAATTGGAATTCGCTTCAAAATCAGTCAATGACCTATGTCAAAAACAAATTCATAGCAAGGTAAAGGCTGGTTTAGGATACAAAGAAGTTGCCCCTCCATTTAACCAAAATTATATCCCTCCATCCCTAGATGAACCTAGGATTCCCATCTCTCAGACACCTCCAAAAGAATCATTCAATGTTGATCCAATCAACTATGATGAAGTTCTAATTGAGGACTTAGTGGAAGAAAGTAAGATCCATGTTGTGAAGAACAAGGATATTCCATTGGAAAATCACTTACTTACAATAGAAGGAATAACTCTACCTTCTACACAAAGTCTGGTGTCTATGCCATGTCCTAAACTAATTACCAAGATTAAAACATCATCTCCACCAAAGTCCAACAAAGTTCCTAAGGAAAAAGAAAAGACTTGGAATCACATAGGTAAAAGAGGAAACCAACGCAACATGAATCAAGTCAAAACTCAAAAGGGACAAAGTGTTAAAAACTTAAGAAAGGGATGTTTTATTTGTGGTAAACTGAATCACTATGCAAAAATCTGCTATCACAATCCTCAAAATCAACATATGCAAGTGATTCAAAAACCACATAATGGGGTGGGATACAAAGGAAGGGTTGCCCATAAAACCAACTTTGTCAAACAAGTCTCTTCAGAAAATCAATGTGTTAACAAAAGAAACATAATTTCCAACAAGAAGAATAGAGTTAATACTGCTAGACAAACATTTGTTTCTACGGCTAAGGTTAATACGGCCAAAAGTAAGGGTGTTAATACTGCCCGTATTAATACTGTGAAAAATACCCGTATGAATCCTGCTCGTGTTAATACTGCCAAACGTAACCTTGCTACTAAGGCTCATATTAACAATCAGAAACAACGGCATGTCAAACCAGTTTCTATTCCAATTGTTAAATCAAAAGTTGTTAACACTAAAATTGTTCAAAAAGAAAAATCTTTCAAACAAGTATGGCAACCAAAGATCCAAGTAACTCAACCACCTATTCCCATTGATTTCACAAATCTAGTACAAAGGAAGGTGAATTACTTTGATGAAATGGGCAAACCCAAGTCAACTTTGGCTTGGGTTCCCACCAGAAACTAATCTCTATCGTTTATGTGCAGGTTCAGCCAACAAAAGAAAGTGAGAACAGTTGGCATGTAGATAGTGGCTGTTCCAGGCACATGACGGGCAACATGTCATGCCTTCAAGACTTTGAAAAGTTCAACGGTGGATATGTTGCTTTTGGAGGCAATCCAAAAGGAGGAAAGATTACTGGGAAAGGGACAATCAGCAATGGTACACTACACTTCAAAGATGTGTACTATGTGCAACAGCTTCAATACAATCTATTGAGTGTCTCTCAAGTTTGTGATGAGAAACACACACCGATCTTCACTGCTACAGAATGTATTATAATGAAGCCTGGGTATGTCATAGATGAAAGCATGATCTTACTCAGAACACCAAGAAGAGACAATGTCTATTGTCTCGACATGTCAAAGGTTCAAATAAATTCACCTGAAGCATGCTTACTCTCAAAAGCTACTTTAGATGAATCCACTTTATGGCATAGGAGGATGTGCCACATGAACCTGAAGAACATCAATAAGCTAGTTAAATCTAGTCTGGTTAGAGGTCTCCCAAACAAGCAATTCAACCTTGAAGATAACTGCTTAGCATGCTTGAAGGGCAAGCAACACAAGTCTTCTCACAAGACAAAGGAGATCAACTCTAACACCATGCCTTTACATTTACTTCATATGGATCTCTTTGGTCCTACTAATGTGAAGAGCATTGCCAAGAAGTCATACTGCCTTGTCATCACTGATGACTTCTCAAGATACACATGGGTGTACTTTCTTAGTACAAAGGATGAAACAAGTCAGCTACTCATCACTTTTATCACCAAGATTGAACTTCAACTGAACCTGAAGATCAAGAAGATTCGATGTGACAACGGCACAGAGTTCAAGAACCAAGTGATGAATGACTTCTGTGACAAGAAAGGAATAGAGAGACAATTCAGCGCTGCAAGGACACCTCAACAGAATGGAGTTGCTGAAAGACGAAATAGGACATTAATTGAAGCTGCAAGAAGTATGTTGGCTGACTCCAATCTTCCTATCTTTTTCTGGGCAGAAGCAGTTAACACTGCCTGCTATGTTCAGAATAGAGTTCTCCTAGTCAAGGCCCATACCAAGACTCCATATGAGCTCCTACACAAGAAACAACCCTTAATCAGCTTTCTACGCGCATTCGGATGTCCATGCACAGTCTTGAACTCCAAAGACTACCTTGGTAAATTTGATAGTAAAGCGGATGAAGGTACATTTGTTGGTTACTCATCCCAAAGCAAGGCATATCGTGTGTACAATCATAAATCTAAAATCCTTGAGGAAAGCTCGAATGTGTCATTCAATGAACACACGTATCCCACAAAGGGCCATGGACCAGACTGGGTGTTTGATTTGGATGCCTTAACCAAATCATTAAACTCAAACTTTGAGTTTCAATCAACACAAGTTAATACGGATCAGGTTAATGCGGCTAGCTCTATTCCTACTGATAAACTTACTACGGAGCCAGTTGCTACGGCTCCCATCACAGGTACTGCTCGTTTGGATGTGATGGAATACATCAATCTTCCAGTCACTTTGGAAGATCCAATTCCAATAATTGACACCATCACCCCAGAGGAACAAGATGCCCCTCTTACTGATGACAACTCTACAAAGGAGGACGAAGCAGTATCACCAAAATCACCAATCACTACGGGTGATACAACACCCCCTAATGGTGTTCCACGTCTCATTGAAGAAGATGAAAATGGAGTTGAACAAATAGTCTATGAAGACTTTGAGCCTTACCCGACTGATATTCCTAATTCAGCCACTAATCCTTCATTTACTACTCCTCCATTCCATGCATATAATCCTAACAATGAGATGCCAGATATGAATAATACAAATCTGGGTGTTGAACTACGTCTTGAGAAGATCCCATCTTCACGTGTTGCCAAGAATCATCCACCTTCACAAATTATTGGTGAACTTGACTTCTCCATAGCTACTCGAAGTCAAACCAAGACCAAAACGGATTCTCATACTGCTCTACTCAACACATGTCTATTTGCATGTTTTCTTTCTCAAATGGAGCCTAAGAAAATACAAGAGGCACTTCTAGATCCACATTGGATTGAGGCATGTCAGGCAGAGCTACTCCAATTCAAAATACAAGGTGTATGGGTACTAGTTGAGGTCCCATATGGCAAAAAGGTGATCGGTACACGCTGGATCTTCAGAAACAAGAAAGATGAAAGTGGAATTGTAGTTAAAAATAAAGCACGCCTGGTTGCACAAGGCTACACACAAGAAGAAGGTATCGACTATGAAGAAGTATTTGCTCCAGTGGCTAGGATTGAAGCAATCCGATTATTTCTAGCCTTTGCTTCATTCATGGGTTTTAAGGTCTATCAAATGGACGTCAAGAGTGCATTTTTATATGGTGTCATTGAAGAAGAAGTATATGTCAAACAACCTCCTGGATTTGAGGACCCTCAACATCCTCACAAGGTTTACAAATTGATCAAAGCTCTCTATGGTCTTCATCAAGCACCACGAGCTTGGTATGACACACTTTCAGACTATCTTCTTCAGAACAACTTTCAACGGGGCACAATTGACAAAACATTGTTTTTCAAGAAGTCTCACTCAGACATTCTTCTTGTTCAAATCTATGTTGATGACATCATCTTTGGATCCACCAAGGAATCATTGTGCAAAGAATTTGAAGACCTCATGCACACTAAATTTTAGATGAGTTCTATGGGTGAACTCACCTTCTTTCTGGGCCTACAAGTTAAACAAAAACCGGATGGCTGTCACACCCCGCTAAAGCGGAAACACGGAATGTGAAGAGCCAAGATATCATCACACGAGTTATAAATAAAAACATACGGTTTCAAGTCATTTCGAATAAAATATGAGTTTACAGTTTAAAGATAACCAAGCATTGAAAAGTACATAACGAGACAACATAGTAAATTGTTTGATAAAATTCCCAAAACATGTTCAAAATAGGTCTTCTCCCAATTCATGACTTCACGTGACATTCCATGACCCATCCAACTATTGCACTTCGTGACTTACACTTGATTTCCTGAAACAAGAGATAAAGTGTCAACTACAATAAAGTAGTAAGTGAGTTACAGTTTTCTAGTCCTCGACTAAAAAGGTTTGAGCGAAGTATATCTATACTTAGTAGTTTCTAAAAGTAGGACAAGACTTAAAGAATAGATCGAACCAAAACAGTTGTTTGAAAGATAGATGCGGAAGTCGTATAACTCTATACGCGCATAAAAGTAAACTATGATTGAATTCATGTATAACGACTACTTGGCATAATAACTTAAGTGTTCACACTAAACCGATTAACCAACCGTGATGCCTCTTACCCCGACTATCTACAGGGAGTCATTTCTGATCGAGTAATATGTACTTAAGCTGCCACTTAAGTAAGGAACGGTCATTTCCTAAGTATCGATACCCATAATTACTAAACGGCTTAACAAAGCTAATAGTGTGTTATGAAAATTAGGCACTAATGTTATTTTAAAACTGATAGTAGTCACTTATGGTTAGTTATATCCCTCAAGAGTCACGATAGTTATACGATCAATCAAAGTACATACGAGTGCCGAGAGTGGCATTAAATGAGTTTAATATAGTTTTGTATCAAAAGCCGAGTAAAGGTGGCAAACCATTAGTTTATCATAGGTCAAACGCCCGTAAAACTAAATAAGTATAAGTTTCACAAAAACGTCCAATAGAGTTCATAATTTCACAAAGTTCATTTAGACCTCTTGTTTCCCCCAAAAATTAATCGAAAACAGTAAGTAGAGAGGGGATGTAACTCACGATTTGCGAAGGATTGCACAAAAGAGAGAGCGGTCGGAACGGGTCGAAACGGGTAGGAATCACTGAACTCCTAAAGAAATACCAAGATTTAATAAGTATCCATGTTTATAATCTTGTTAGGTAACGAAATGTTTTTATTAGAAGTGTTGGTTTTTGGTCTACCGAAAATCGGGCAGCGCTTCCGCGCCAAAATCATTATTTCCAATTCAAAACACTTTCCCGCTTAACAATTTTTATCACCAAACATTCATACATTTTTACCACATTTAAATGATGGAAACTTGTTCAATTAGTCTCTTTACATGTAAGTTTGGTTCTTTACAGGTTATGGTACTCGGTTTGGTGAAATAAGTTCAAAGTTGCGTTTAGTGGCGAAAACAACCCATTTCCCAGAATCTGGGTCTGGAATGCGCCGCCTGTGGTCCAACTGGCGGCGCATTCGGACCTCAGGTTTCTGGGAAATCCGTTTTGTTGCTTGAAATTGCTAGTTTGGTGGTAGATTTCGACATGCATTCATAGATTCATATATTTACATGATGTCTTATAGTTTCTTTACAGTTTTTAGCCACAAACTCATGGATCTTAACATGCATTGCATAAAAATTCGTTTTTGTTCATAAATAGTCACCAATCTTTGTAAAAACCCATTTTTAATGGATGGATTGCACATGCAATGAGTAAGAATCAAAAAGACAGAGGATTAAAAGGAGTTTTACCAAATGGATGATGATTTGAAGAAGATGGAAGTGTTCTCTTGGTGATTTTTGACTCAAAATGCTAGAAATTGATTTTTAACCCAAGTAGATGAAAGCTCCTTTCTTCCTTCTTGTTTATGAACGATTTTTAAGTGTTTTATGTGGCTAGATTTCTGTATTTTTGAAGTGGAAATCACTGGAATTAAAGAGGGAGTTGTGTGTGTGTTCTTGAGAAAATGGTTGTAGAGAGAGAGTGAGCAAATGAGAGTGTGTGTTTGTGTTTAGATGTGTGTGTGTGAATTGTGTTATGTTTGGGTGTTTATGTGGGATGTTTCTGGACCATTAAAGGGGCTTTTGGACCCTTAGAACCTGGGCCAAACGTTGGTTTATGTTTTGGGTCCGTTTAGTTAATTTTTATAAAAACACAAACATTGCTGAACTGGCCCCGAATGCGGCGCCATTGGGACAACAGGCGGCGCATTCGGGCTTGTTTCAGCCTTGTTCGTTTTTCGTTTGTTCCATTGTTAAGCGCTTTCGTTAGTTGAAAGTTTCCGGTTATTTTTGATAGGAACTTAGACAAGTTCACTAAGTGTTTACTTGGTATTAGGATTCGATTATGTGATTCCGAGTTCGATTCTACACACTCGAGTTAACGAGACAAGTGATAATAAGATGAATTTAAAAAAATTGAGTCAAAGATAGAGAATGCGGTTTTCACCTGAAATAAGACGGTTGTCCCATTCTCCCCGGGTTGAAAAGAATTTCGTCCCGAAATTTAGTTCGCCTCATCGGAGGAAAGATCTTTGAACAGGTGCGGATACTTCTGACGAATCTGGTCTTCACGTTCCCATGTGAATTCGTGACCTCGTCGGGAATTCCACCGAACCTTGACAATAGGGATACGACTTTGCTTGAGTTGTTTGACCTCTCGGTCTACAACCTCAAGCGGTTCCTCGATGAAGTTAAGCTTGTTGTCGATCTGGACCTCGTCCAGTGGAATGACAATGGTTTCGTCCGATAAGCACTTTTTCAAGTGCGAGACGTGGAAGACATTGTGAACGTTGGAAAGAGCTTGGGGAAGTTGAAGTCGGTACGCCACTGGGCCGATACGCTCAATTACCTCAAAGGGGCCTGTGTACCTCGGGCTTAACTTACCGCGTTTCCCGAAACGGACTACCCCTTTACATGGCGATATTTTCAGGAGTACTCTATCGCCCACTTGGAATTCTAGGGGTTTCCTTCGGTTATCGGCATAGCTCTTCTGCCGAGTACGAGAGGTCTTCAGCCTTTCTCGAATGGTGGTGATTTTGTCAATGGTTTCCTGGACGATGTCGAGCCTTGTTAGTTGTCGATCGCCAGCTTCTAGCCAACAAAGCGGCGACCGGCACTTGCGTCCGTATAAGGCCTCGAATGGGGCACACTTGATGCTGGCATGGTAGCTATTATTATAGGAAAACTCGACTAAGGGCAAGTGAGCGTCCCAACTTCCTCCGAAGTCAACTACACACGCTCTCAGCATGTCCTCAAGTGTCTGAATCGTCCTTTCACTCTGATCATCGGTCTGAGGGTGGTAAGCAGTACTGAGGTCTAGTCGTGTCCCGAGCGATTTCTGAAGCGCGTTCCAAAATCGGGACGTGAATCGACTATCCCTATCAGAGACAATGGAGAGGGGTGTTCCATGACGAGAGACAATCTCGTTAATGTAGATCTGAGCGAATTTCTCCATTGAGTGGTTTCCTCGTACTGTGAGGAAATGAGCGGATTTCGTCAAACGGTCCATGATGACCCAATTCTTGTCGTTACCCCTTGCCGTACGGGGCAGTTTAGTGATGAAGTCCATGGAGATCTGCTCCCACTTCCACATGGGGATCTCTGGCTGATGAAGTAGACAGGAGGGCTTCTGATATTCCGCCTTGACCTTCGAGCAAGTAAGGCACTTAGCTACGTACAAGGCGATATCCTTCTTCATGATTGTGTAGGGTTTCGTCCTTAAGGTTTTCGGGTTTCAATGTTTTGTTCTGGGTGCTAGCGTTTCGAGTTTGGGCTTCTGAAAAGGTTCCTCCTGTTCTTTGCCCCAAAGGGGAAACTGTATATTTCGGAGTGAGTGCGGTCAATGGCTTAGCGATCCTTGAGAAATTCTCAATGAATCTTCGATAGTAGCCAGCCAATCGTACGAATTGTCGGATTTCCGTAGGAGTCGTTGGGGCTTGCTATCTCTCAATCGCTTGATTTTGGTTGGGTCTACGTGAATTCCCTCCTAATCGATCGCTTGACTAAGGGAATGTACTTCCCGGATTCAGGATTTACGTCTCGAGAGTTCCACGTGTCACTTCTGATTCCCTAAGGAGTTCTAGAAGGAGTTCCAGGTGTTTCACGTGGTCTTGATTATTCCTCGGGTAGATGAGAATGTCGTCTATGAATACGGTTACGAACTTGTCTAGTTATGGCCTACACACTATGTTCATTAGGTCCATGAACAGTGCTGGTGCGTTGGTCAGGCCAAATGGCATGACAAGGACTTCGTAATGACCGTAACGAGTTCGGAATGCGGTTTAGGGATGTCGGTCTCATTGACACGAACCTGATGATAACCTGGGCGGAGGTCGACCTTTGAGAAGTAAGAAGCATCCTGCAACTGTTCGAATAGGTCGTCGATCCTCGGGGGTGGTTATCGGTTCTTGACGGTCAGCTTGTTAGGTTCTCGGTAATCGATGCACATTCGGAAGGATCCGTCTTTCTTTTTAACAAAGAGGATCGGGCTCTCTAGGGGGAAACGAGCTCGGACGAATAAGACCGTGATCCAAGAGTTCCTGTAGCTTTTTAGATAGCTCTTGTACCTTGGGTGGTGCTAGACAATATGGGGTCTTGGCAACCGGTGCGGTGCCAGGAACGAGGTCTATTCGGAAGTCCGTTTGTCGTTGCGGCGGTAGCCCAGACAAATCCTCAGGAAAGACCTCTGGATGATCCTTGACTACTGGGGTATCTTGTATACGGATTTCCTTGGGTTTACGTTTGACAACGTGTGCGAGGAATGCGTCGAGGTCCTTCTCGAGGTACTTGCGCAATTTGATGGACGACACTATACGAAGTCGTCGTCCGGGTTTGTCTTCTTGAACGATTAGAGTTTCGGAGTCAGAGAGAGGAATGCGGACAAGTTTGTCGAAACATACGATCTCAGCTCGAAAACGGGAGAGCCAGTTCGTTCCGACGATTACGTCAAAGCTTTTCAGCTCGATTGGAATTAAGTCAATGGGGAAGGTTTTATCAGATAGGCTTATGGAACATTCTAGGATTATATCTTTAGCTTCGAACTCCTAGCCGTTAGCGTACTCTATGGTGAAGTTATCCTTAAGAACCTCAGATCCTAAGTTAACGGGGGGTCTAAATTTTTAAGGATACAAAGCTTTGTTTTAAGTTCCTGAATTGAACAGTATCCTGACGGTTGGGTTGTTTACGGAAGAGTTTACCTGTGGGATCCGAATTCTGCCTTGCCTCCTTGGCAGTGATGGTGAGAGCCCTAAAGGTTCTGGTTGTCTGCAGTATGGGACAAGTATCACGGCGGTGTTCGTCGCTTCTACATTCGAAGCACACCGGCTTCTTGCCTTGTTTGTTTGATTTCTCCGAGCAGTATTTGGAGAAGTGCCCCACCTTCCAGCACTTGTGGCACGTCGGGCAATTTCCATTATGGTGGAAGTTGCATTTGTCGCACTTGGGTTGTGGCCCAGCGTAACCTCGGGGTCTGGTAGCGGGTTTCTTGTTGCGGTTGTTCCTTATTGGTTGGTAATTAGACTTCCGTTTCTTACTCTTCCTTCGTGTGACGGAGGCTGGAGCAGAAAGGGGGTTATTGCTTCGGGATCCTTCACCTTCCTCTTGCTTTCGTGTGGCTAAGCAGGGAGGGAGGTTATGGTCTTGATTGTTCTTCGAGTGAATGTTGTTGGGGTTTTCACCCCCGAAGATTTCGTCGTTGATCCCGGCAATTACCTGGGCAATCAAGTCGGGCAATGCTGCGTTCAGCTGAGCAGCGACCTGTTCGGCTATTCGGTCAGCGTCGCTTCTGTCGAGAGGCATGATTCTACAACGGAGGAAAGAAACTAGTTTAGACGCACGAATAGGATACGATGAGTAGGTAATCCAATGAACAAGGATAACAATCACGCAAGAGGAAAATAACGGAACAAATAGTACACGCACGACAAAGATTCAAGAGATTCACACACAAGGTTCACACGCAAGAGATACAATCCAAACAACCCTAGAACAAGATTCATACGACAGTAACAGTAATAGGTAAAAGGATAGAGCTTCATTCATTAATAATTAAGTTGGGTACAAGGTTCATAATAGAAAAGGAGTACAGTACATTACAATAAGGAAATAAATGGAAATGGCTCGAAGCTGTGTACATTGAAAATTTCAACTCGGCCTACAGTACAATACAAAAGGAAGAATATGACTAATGACGCCTCTCTAGGAACATCTTGGCCATCATGACCGCGATCAAGGTTCCCATTACCAGACACGCCCCTACGAGTTGTTGCACAGTACGTGCCGTGGCTCGAGTCGATGCGATGATCCGCATCGCCTGCTCAGACAAGTGGTGCGCCGCATCAGTGACTTCGCTGATGAGGAGTCCCTGTTGCTGGTTCTCCTCTGCGAGTGCCCGAACCTCGCGGTGCAGGTGCAAGAATGCGGCCGGTGGGGGTGGCTGGAGAGTAGGTGGCATCATAGGTCGGGAGATTCCGGCCTCCTGAGCACGTCGCTGCTCCTCAAGGAAATGACGTTCCCACGCGTAGCGTTCCATTACCGGAGTGCGCAGGGCGGGATCGTATGGTTCCACAAATGACTGAGGAGGTGCGGGTCGAAACAGGCTCGGCTGCTGGCGCGCGGTCAACCTAGCGCAAAGCCCTTGGGGCTGCGGTGGTTCGGTGACAGGCGCTGGTGGAGGGGGTGGAAGCACAGATCTCGGGCTGGATCCGTGGCTGCTACTGATCGTCATTGGCGTATCCTCTGACGGGTCAGTCGTCTGATGACGCTGACTATCGGACGCTGCGGGGTCCTCAGATGGTCCGGGGGAGGACGCTAGTCGTGAAAGTGAGCGGGACTGAGATCGTGAGTGCGATGACTGAGACATGTCGGATCTGCGAATAATACGTTACGTGAGTACAGGAATTACGGAAAAATGTAAACGAAAATGCATGTATGGGTCAGTCACGTGAGAATCGGGAAGGAATAAGACCGGGAATTTTTCGACTCGAAAACCGTTTGACAATAGCAATTACTTTCCGTTCTAGCAGAATTTATTTTGAACTAGGCATAGTTGATCAAGTTACGCCTAGTTAAAAGCAAACTATGCGATTGCGGAATTAATCTACTAAAGTTTGAAAGCTCGTGAAATGATTTTTCTGAAAAGCCTTGGTTATAGTTTGGTTTCAAAAATTTTGAAAAATTCTCAAAACCGTTTTCGCTATAACCAGTGCTCTGATACCAAGTCTGTCACACCCCGCTAAAGCGGAAACACGGAATGTGAAGAGCCAAGATATCATCACACGAGTTATAAATAAAAACATACGGTTTCAAGTCATTTCGAATAAAATATGAGTTTACAGTTTAAAGATAACCAAGCATTGAAAAGTACATAACGAGACAACATAGTAAATTGTTTGATAAAATTCCCAAAACATGTTCAAAATAGGTCTTCTCCCAATTCATGACTTCACGTGACATTCCATGACCCATCCAACTATTGCACTTCGTGACTTACACTTGATTTCCTGAAACAAGAGATAAAGTGTCAACTACAATAAAGTAGTGAGTGAGTTACAGTTTTCTAGTCCTCGACTAAAAAGGTTTGAGCGAAGTATATCTATACTTAGTAGTTTCTAAAAGTAGGACAAGACTTAAAGAATAGATCGAACCAAAACAGTTGTTTGAAAGATAGATGCGGAAGTCGTATAACTCTATACGCGCATAAAAGTAAACTATGATTGAATTCATGTATAACGACTACTTGGCATAATAACTTAAGTGTTCACACTAAACCGATTAACCAACCGTGATGCCTCTTACCCCGACTATCTACAGGGAGTCATTTCTGATCGAGTAATATGTACTTAAGCTGCCACTTAAGTAAGGAACGGTCATTTCCTAAGTATCGATACCCATAATTACTAAACGGCTTAACAAAGCTAATAGTGTGTTATGAAAATTAGGCACTAATGTTATTTTAAAACTGATAGTAGTCACTTATGGTTAGTTATATCCCTCAAGAGTCACGATAGTTATACGATCAATCAAAGTACATACGAGTGCCGAGAGTGGCATTAAATGAGTTTAATATAGTTTTGTATCAAAAGCCGAGTAAAGGTGGCAAACCATTAGTTTATCATAGGTCAAACGCCCGTAAAACTAAATAAGTATAAGTTTCACAAAAACGTCCAATAGAGTTCATAATTTCACAAAGTTCATTTAGACCTCTTGTTTCCCCCAAAAATTAATCGAAAACAGTAAGTAGAGAGGGGATGTAACTCACGATTTGCGAAGGATTGCACAAAAGAGAGAGCGGTCGGAACGGGTCGAAACGGGTAGGAATCACTGAACTCCTAAAGAAATACCAAGATTTAATAAGTATCCATGTTTATAATCTTGTTAGGTAACGAAATGTTTTTATTAGAAGTGTTGGTTTTTGGTCTACCGAAAATCGGGCAGCGCTTCCGCGCCAAAATCATTATTTCCAATTCAAAACACTTTCCCGCTTAACAATTTTTATCACCAAACATTCATACATTTTTACCACATTTAAATGATGGAAACTTGTTCAATTAGTCTCTTTACATGTAAGTTTGGTTCTTTACAGGTTATGGTACTCGGTTTGGTGAAATAAGTTCAAAGTTGCGTTTAGTGGCGAAAACAACCCATTTCCCAGAATCTGGGTCTGGAATGCGCCGCCTGTGGTCCAACTGGCGGCGCATTCGGACCTCAGGTTTCTGGGAAATCCGTTTTGTTGCTTGAAATTGCTAGTTTGGTGGTAGATTTCGACATGCATTCATAGATTCATATATTTACATGATGTCTTATAGTTTCTTTACAGTTTTTAGCCACAAACTCATGGATCTTAACATGCATTGCATAAAAATTCGTTTTTGTTCATAAATAGTCACCAATCTTTGTAAAAACCCATTTTTAATGGATGGATTGCACATGCAATGAGTAAGAATCAAAAAGACAGAGGATTAAAAGGAGTTTTACCAAATGGATGATGATTTGAAGAAGATGGAAGTGTTCTCTTGGTGATTTTTGACTCAAAATGCTAGAAATTGATTTTTAACCCAAGTAGATGAAAGCTCCTTTCTTCCTTCTTGTTTATGAACGATTTTTAAGTGTTTTATGTGGCTAGATTTCTGTATTTTTGAAGTGGAAATCACTGGAATTAAAGAGGGAGTTGTGTGTGTGTTCTTGAGAAAATGGTTGTAGAGAGAGAGTGAGCAAATGAGAGTGTGTGTTTGTGTTTAGATGTGTGTGTGTGAATTGTGTTATGTTTGGGTGTTTATGTGGGATGTTTCTGGACCATTAAAGGGGCTTTTGGACCCTTAGAACCTGGGCCAAACGTTGGTTTATGTTTTGGGTCCGTTTAGTTAATTTTTATAAAAACACAAACATTGCTGAACTGGCCCCGAATGCGGCGCCATTGGGACAACAGGCGGCGCATTCGGGCTTGTTTCAGCCTTGTTCGTTTTTCGTTTGTTCCATTGTTAAGCGCTTTCGTTAGTTGAAAGTGTCCGGTTATTTTTGATAGGAACTTAGACAAGTTCACTAAGTGTTTACTTGGTATTAGGATTCGATTATGTGATTCCGAGTTCGATTCTACACACTCGAGTTAACGAGACAAGTGATAATAAGATGAATTTAAAAAAATTGAGTCAAAGATAGAGAATGCGGTTTTCACCTGAAATAAGACGGTTGTCACAGCCTCCTAATAAGCCAAACCAAATATGTCAAAGACATCCTCAAAAAATTTGGACTAATGGATGCCAAGGTTGCAAGTACCCCGGTGGAAACACACAAACAAATGACGGCTGATCTTGAGGGGGAGGATGTGGATATACACAACTATAGATCAATGATAGGATCTCTCATGTATCTCACAGCTTCAAAACCAGACATCATGTTTGGAGTTTGTGTGTGTGCAAGATACCAAACAAGGCCGAAGATGTCACACCTCATAGCAGTCAAGAGAATTTTTTGATATCTAAAGGGCAAGCCTAACCTAGGTTTATGGTATCCTAAAGACTCTCCTTTTGATTTAATTGCTTATACTGACAGTGACTATGGTGGTGAGAACTTAGACAGGAAATCTACGACTGGAGGATGCCAATTTATTGGCTCAAGACTGGTGTCATGGCAATGCAAGAAGCAAACAACGGTATCAACCTCTTCCACAGAAGCTGAGTACATTGCCGCTGCTAGTTGTTGTGCTCAAGTACTTTGGATACAAAATCAAATGATGGACTATGGATATTCCTTCATGAACACGCCAATTTTTATTGAAAACCAAAGCACTATAAGCATCATCAACAATCCAGTCAAACACTCCAAAACGAAGCATATAGAGATACGCTACCACTTCATAAGAGATTGCAACGAGAAGAAACTGATTCATGTTGAGAAGATCCACACTGACAATCAACTTGCTGACCTCCTCACAAAGGCATTTGATGTTGGACGATTCACATTCTTGATCACTAGCATTGGAATGACCAATATGGATGAATAACTCATAATCTTATCTCTTAGTATTTCTATGTGTTTAAAATAAGTCCCTTCGAGAAGCAGTAGTAACCTTATGATGAAAATCAAGTATCTTACTCTCTAGTATTGTACTATGTTACTACTGCAACATTAATAGTAAAGGCAAAGTGTGTCCAAAGTATGATTAGTACGACCAAACTGTTAAGACTAAGGGAAGGTTTAACTACTACTGCCCTATGTCAATAAAATTGGACGGAATGGTTAATACGGACGAGTAATGTGTTACTGCGGACCTCTGGTTTAATACTGCCAGTAACTCAAGTTACTACGGACAGTCCAGTTAATACGGCCCATGAACCATTACTACGGCCTCTTTAACCAACTTCCTACGGACCCTTTGTTAATACTGCAGATTATCATATTAAAAAGGTTTCTTAAGAGATAAGAATACCCTAATTAATGATGATTTGACAAGTCAAAACACAACTTGTAACCCAACTTTACACGTGTCAAGCCCCGGTAACACATCTTTAACACGTGGCAAGTACTGATTGGACCAAATTTTTAAAATTCAGGCGCGAGACACAGCTACTCGTGACACGTGGCAATTTTTAATTGGACCGTCACTTTTGAATCATTACCCGCGTCTAATCAGGGGCGTCAAGTTGTTACAATTTTTCAGTATAAAAAGGGGGTAATTTTAACCGTTTGAAACTTACCGTTTGTAAAAACCCCTAAATCTTCCAAGAAAAAGTTACCGTTAGAACTAAAATCAATCGATTTTCTTTATCGTTGTGACTAACCATTTACATTCTTGTTCATCACTGTAATAATCAATTAACAGAATCAACAATGGCGGAACAATTACAACTTTTCAAAACCCACAACATGGTGGCTTGCTTGGAAAAGACTGCTGACAACGCCGATTTCCATCAAATAATCGATTTCTTTTAGGGGTGAGCAGAAACCGAACCAAAAACCGAACAACCCGAAAAACCGAAAAAAACCGAGCCGAAAAACCGAACCAATACTAAAACCCGACGGTTTGGGTTTAAATTTTTGAAAAACCGAATTTTTCGGTTCGGTTCGGGTCTTAACTAGGAACCGGACCGTTTGAAACCGACCCGGTCCATTTATCTTATTAAACAAAAAAATAAATTTATATTTTACATATATATTTAAAATTTCACTTCCCTGAAAAGTAAAAACCCTAATTGTCTCTTTAACTCTGTCGACTAATGCATTGAAGGCACTCATCAATAATCAACAATCAAGTAAGATACTAAAAACTCTATCAATAATCACTTATAATCGTTTATATATGTGTTATGTCATTGAATCAGAATCACTTTTATGTTGTCATCTTTTTCTTTCTAGTTTGCTAGTCTTCATACGATTACATTGATTACTAACTTACTAGATTATATATTTTGAAATGACACTCGTGACTCATATGATCAGATAAAGTTAACATTATGAGAAGAATAAAGAAAGAACTATAGAATTGTAGTCAAGTCTTCATTCAACTTAAAACGCAGAGCATAGTATATATTGTTTAATGTGTTAAAACCCTAATTACTTGCTACGTCTAAATAAATATCAAGTAGAATTCTGTCCACAAGTCATTTTCTATGCTTGCAATATGAACAAGATAAAATATTTGTAAAATCAAAAGCCACATAAAATATACCCATTAAAACTATGCTGCTTACTGGTGTATCGCCCATCGGAACATTTAGAGCTTCCATGGTGCCACATAAATATCCATGATTCAGGTCACAGCCTAGTAATCTATTAAATTAATTTTATCATGTTAACCGAATTCGTGTTTTAGTCGGCTAAACAGAACATGTCCAACATGTTTTTTCCCTTTTGTTATCCAAAAAAAAAACCCGAAAAAAAACCCAAACCAATCCGAAAAAAACCGAGCCCGAAAAAAACCGAACCCGAAAAAACCCAAACCGAACGGGTTCTATAGATTCAAGAACCGATTTTTCGGTTTGGGTTCGGGTTTAGGTAAAACCCGACCCAACCCGACCCATGCACACCCCTAATTTCTTTGATCAATCGAAGATCAAGACGGCGTTAATCATCAATCCCGATATTGATGAATCCCACATTAGGGATTTCTGGACTTCTGCTACTCTGGATGAAACAGAGGCTGCCATCAATGCTATAGTAAAGGGCAAAGCGATCAAGGTTACAGAGTCTTCTCTCCGAAAACATCTGAACCTTCAAGACTCCAATGGTATAATGAGAGTGCCTTATGACATCCTGGTAAACACTTTTACAAACATGGGATATGAGGGGGATTTAAATATTTCAACATTTTTAAAATCAAAATTCTCCCCTCAATGGAAATACATGTTGCATACTTTGCAACAATGTATGTCCCCAAAACGCACAGGGTGGCATGAAGGGAGTTCTACTCTAGCCAACGCTATGGTGTGTTTGGCTACAGGAAGAACTTACAATTTTTCCTACATGATTTTTGAATCAATGAGAAAGAATATCGAGAACCCTCAAACTAAATTTTTAATGTATCCTCGATTTCTTCAACATTTTATTAACTGTGTCCACAAAGATCTTCCAAGATCAGAAAATCTTTTAAAATCACATGCTCATTCAAAGAAGGTTTTCACAAATATGAGACAAGTTAACAAGGGTGGTCCAGCTAATGTGACACCACTATTCTCTAAAATGTTGGTGGTCACGATTCCCACAGCTGCAGGACAAGTAACTCTACCTCTGTCCCAACCCCCAGCTGCCACCATCAGTACTACGGCAATATCTGTGGGCACTAGTGCCATATCTGAAGCCAGTACTGTAGGTGGAATCCATGAGGTTACTACGGCAGTTACTACTGCCCCTGTACCTCCAGTTGCTACTGTGAGTTCTACTCCAGTTGCTACTGCCCCAGTCACTACTGCTAAAGTGACTAAACCCATTATTTCATCACCTCACAAACCACCCAAAGCTGCTTCAAAGAGACTCAAGAGGGTTACTCAGCCTCTTGTGTCTAAAACCATCCCTAAATCTCTCACTGCAAAAGCATTCCCTGAAACATCTTCAGGAATGCCACAAACAATAGGGGAAAACATTGAACACACCCCCTTGTTCACTGAGGTAGTCCATAAGGAGGGGGGAGACCATGTAGGGAGGGCTGATACTACTGCAAGCTTCTACTTCTCATAGTAGAGCTCAGGACAGTATCAACATATCTAAGACCCAAACTACGGCAACACCATCCCTTGCTGAGGACTTGTTCTCAGATTGGGAAGGTGGTCCCTGGCGCCAAGAGACCATGGGAGAGATACCTGCTTCTTCTAGGCAGGAGAGTTTCTCTATTCCCTATGATCTTCCACCTGTTGGTACCCAACAGGAAAGGGGTGAGGGTAGTGGTGGTCAGTTTAAGGAATTGATGGACATGTACCAATCTTTGATGGTGAAAGTGGAAAAACAAGAAGAGATGCTGTCTTCTCTTACTTCTTTAGTGCAACAGGTACTGGCACAACAGGCTCTCCTATCAGTCCAGTTACAGCACAAAAGAATCACCACACTAGATGCTGGCACTTCACCAAAACCATCCAGTTCATCATCTTCAGATGACCCCCCAGCAGATGAAAACAAGGGGGAGAAAGAAGCAATAAATGTGTTATCATCTGGAGAAAGCAAGGGTGAAGAAAACAAGGGAAGCACAGACACTATCATTACTGTCACTTCAAATAAAGATGAAGAAATGGAGACAGGCAGTACATTTGAGGGGGAGACAGATTTTGATGCTGTTGATATGATGGTAGATGCAGAAGGTGAAAAGATGGAAGTTGATACACAACTTGAGGGGGAGCAGCAGCAAGAAGTGAAACAAATGGTTGAAGAAACAATAGACGAGATGGAAGCTGAAACTTCACCAAATGTTGCTACTGAAACACTTGCTGCGGATCAAATTGATGCTGAAATGGTTGCTGCGGATCAAGTTACTAATGATCCTATGGTGACTAGCCCAGTTGCTGTGGACTCAGTTGCTGCGGATCCAGTTACTACGGACCCTATGGTGACTAGCCCAGTTACTACGGATCCAGTTAATACGGACCCCATGGTCACCAGTCCAAGAACAGAGGATGCAGAGGCAGATCATTCATACTTGTTCACAACCATTCCTCCCACATTCTACCAAGCTTCAAATCCTCTTCAAGCAATCCAATCTGAAGCTACAACTCCTTCAACCACTGTAACAGAAACCCCTTCTACTATTGATCAACAAGAAGCTGCAAATGTTCTTATAAGAACAGAAATGTCAAGAACAAGTGTGATGGCTGATGAAGACACTATAGCATCACAGCTGCTTAAGATCAAAGAGGAGAAAGCAGAAGAGGAAAGAAAGAAGATGTTAGCTGAGCGAGTTGCAAAACAGAGAGCATCAGTTTCATTGGGTGAAAAACCAATACAAACCTCTCTAAGATTACCTGAACAATCTACTGGTTTGTCTGTTTCTATTCCTACAGGTAGATTTGGGTATATCACAGTGGATCAGAAAAAGAAGAAAGTACAAAGGGTTGACCTTGATGCTCCAGAAGAAAAAGGAAAAGGCAAATCCATTGCTGTGGAGAAATCAAAGACTGAAGAAGAAAAGAGTAAACAGGAAGCCTTTAATTTTCAAGGTCTGACAGCTGAAGAGATTGAAGTGCTCAGACAAGAGCATGAAGAAGCAGAGTTATTCAACAGAATGGCTGCTGAGAAAGAAGAAGAGGAAAGAGCAAGAAAAAGGAAGATAGCTCAAGAAGATGAGCTCCATGCTAAACTGAATACAGCTCCAACTCTAGAAGAAAGAGAAAGATTGGAGAAGATTGTTGCAGAGGATGCAATCAAAGCAAAGGAGATGTATAATGAAGAACTCCTTCAACATCTTTGTTCTCAAGGCCAAGTTAGAGCAGATTTCGAGTATGGAATGCAGACTCTGGAAGAAGATGAAATCGCTCTCAAACGATCAAAAGCTAAAACAAAGCCTGAGAAGAAGAAAGTGTCCAAGTCTACTCAAATAAAGTTAGCTGAAGATAGGGAGAAGTACTCTAAGTACCTCAGAAGCAAAGGATACAGTGGTAGATCCTTAGGCCCTTTGAAGTTAACTAATATGTTGGACCTTGTGAAGGAAGAAAGACAAAAGGAAGCCAGAAGGGAAGCTGCTCTTGCAAAGATTCAAGAGAAGAAAAATAAATCATTAGAAGCTGCCCTTAAAACTGGAAGAAAGGTGTTTATCCAACCAGAACCTACACCTGTTGAAGAGAAACCTCAAGAGAAGCCCAAGCTCAAAAGACAGAAAAGACCATCAAAAAGGATTCCTCTAGCTAAAAGAAGGAGGATGAATGATGATGCTGCTGCTTCTCAACAAGAAGGTCCTAGTGTTCCATTCATGGATGTCAAATCAAAACCTGAAGATATGGAACAAGATCCTCCAGTGACTGATCAAGGGGGAGATGAAGAAACACTCAAATTCAATCCAATGGGATATTCTGAGTATATTCATCATGAAGAAGGACTGAGGTTTACTCCATTGGCTAAAAGACTTCCAATGATTATTGACTGGAAGTACATTGGTGGGACTGAATATGAAGTTAAAAGACAAGATGGATCAAAGAGGATACTTCATGCCTTCCATGAAGCCATAAGAGTGTTTGACAGGGATGACTTGGAAAGAATGTATCACATAGGCAAGACAAAGTATGCTCATCAAAGAAAAGCTTTGTCAGGAACTGAACTTGCTATGGACATTCTGTGTGGGCTATTTGAACCAGGGTATGAGAAGAAGAGCTCAGTGTTCAAGAAAGTAGGTCCAAATAATCCAGTCATCAGGTGGTTTATCTATGATCGCAGTGGTGTCTACTCCATCAGAAGAAAGGAGGGAGCCATGGAATTCTACTTGGTTGATGTGCAATATCCTCACGGACTGAAGACATTGGAAGAAATGATAGAGGTGAAGCTTAATGGTCTTCATGATTCAGACCTTGCACATGAGCTAGTTTGGAGAATTCTAGTGCAAATCACAGAGGAAAAACACAAAGGCACAGAGAGTGATTGGCCTAAACAAAGATGATCAAAATACTTGTAAATGATTAAATCATCTTTTGTAAAAAGTTAGTACTGTTGGAGTATAAAACTTGTACTTTTGATGTGTCATAAAAGTTCAAGGTTAGGGGGAGATTGTTGGGTTATAACTTAGCTAAAATAGTTTAACCATGAACAATTCACTTAACAAACAAGAATAGTAACTCAAACTGTTAATACGTAAGATATTGAGAGTTACTACGGAAGACAAGTTAGTACGGCTGTCTTACAACGAGTTACTACGGCTAGTCATGTTGCTACGGTGGTATTGAAGTTACTACGGGCAAAGTCAAGATACGGAAGAAGTCAAGACACGGAAGACCAACTTGCCGTGCAAGTATAATCTAAGTTATAGAGTTATAATTAGATTATGTTTCCTTTTGTTAATTAGATAGAGTTTCCTTATTTCTAGATAACGATTTATTTAGATAAGGATAGAAGTTGTTTCCTAGTTTATCTAGGTCGGCCTCAAGGTCTATATAAAGATAGATCCTTGTATTCATAAAAACACGTTGTATTGATATTTCCTTAGATTAATACGATTGAGGCTTATAATTCGACAATACTTTTTGTTTGTTCTTATTCATAACTTATTGTTCGACAACTTGTAATATTGAAGTGTTCATCCGCTGCTGAACTTCTTCAATAGATCTCGATCTTAACGAAGGCAAATCTATTAGTTTACATTAACTAATACGATCCTGACAATAACGCTTTTTCCTTTTCTCAGTCCGACGTGAACTTTCCGCCTCATTTTCTTCCTCCTTCATTTGTTCAACAACTTCTACTGCCTTAACTAGTAATTCGACCAATTCGGATTCGAACGATGACGAATCCGTAACATCGGGATCGGTTGAAGAATGTTAACTCATTTTTTGTTGTATATATTTTTTAGAAAAAGATTGAGATAGATTGAGAAATATTGTGTGTTTTAGTTTAAGAGTTTATATAATATTTATAGAGGAAATGTAAAAAAAAAAACAGTCGTTGCTATATAACGGTAATATTTTTTAATTCTTTTTTTATAAACATTAACCGTTTGAAAAAAAGAAAAAAGACACCTCAACGGCCCGTTACACTCACAACAAGAGAACTCGGAATGATAACGGCTTGTTGCGACAAGGAGCCCACAACAAACCACTTCGTGTTCTCTAATGGGCCAGGGTAATATCTTCACTTTAGTGTCACATCTAATTTTTAAAAAATGTCTAATATACAAATTTTCAGTTACGCGTCTGAACCCATTAAATAAAGTCGGTGTGATTATTATTGACGAGTTTAATATTCTAAACAAGCATGTATCAATTCATTCACATATGTTACATAGACGTATATACGAATTAATTAACCGAATCAACTTTAGTAAACACTTAATTTTGATTCGTATAAGTTCAAATTTTGATCAGACACACATGACACATCAAAAACCAACTTATTCAATCCTTAGGAAACCGAAAATGGAACACCCCATGAACGTATATACGTTTTTCGGCAAATGTATATATGTAACCGAGTTTAAGTATCTATTGCCACAATTAAAGGAACATCACCCTTTTCGACTACAAATTTCTTGACGGTTTTCTTGTTATCAGCAACCACGACAAGGTCGTATGTACCAGGAAAGCCACGAAACTTAAACTCGCCCTGATCATCAACATGTCCATGAGCATGAGACAGCCATTCTTTCTTTAGCTCAAGAAACCGATTCCCAGCTTCATTAACATCACCTTCAGCATTCACCAAATGAGAGTTTTCGCGACTCATGAACAACTCCCAAAAGCCCCAGATCATTATACCTTCAACTGCGGGATGAGCAAAAGCTTCTCGAAACATAACTTCTAAATCATCAGCTCTAATGTGCTCGTTGATGGAAGAAACATCCAGCTCTGTGAACCAAATGGGGAGTCCAAGGGTTCCTAGTTTATCAAGAGCCGAACAAACAATGGGACCCACGGGACTATCGATATGTCCTTGTATTCCTATACCTCCAACAGGTGCACCTTTTTGTTGCAAATCAAGTATTTGGGATATGTATTTCTCAGGAGTCGATCTTGTATCACAACCGTCTTCAACATGATAATCGTTTACGAACAATGTGGCTGATGGGTCCAATTCATTTGCAGTTTTGAACATGTTGGGACGTGTATCTTGACCCAAACGGGTAGGGTAAAAAGAGCCGTGAAGCATTTCATTGTTCACATCGTAATGCTTGAACTTACCTTTGTATCGGTTGAGTAAGCTTGTCAATCGGTTTTGAACAGCCGTGGCTAAGTCTGTTTTGTTGAGGTTCTTGACCCAGTCTTGAACCGTGTTGTCAACGTCCCAAAATATGCAGTGTCCACGAGCAGAAATGTTGTTATCGTCACATAATTTAAGAAGCTCATCAGCATCTTTGTAGTTTAAGTTTCCTTTCTGTGATTCTGTCCAGTACCATTTGAGTTCGTTTCCAAACACAGCCCAGTTGAAATTTTTCACAAAAAATGATACGAAATCCTCGTTGTCAATGTTTGAGCGGCTTATGCACGAACCGATTGGAAAACTATTTTGACTTTGTTTGACAATTACCATTGTAACATGTGAACTGCTCGAGTCCGGAAATTTCAAAGTCACATCTCTTTTACGAATCTGTAGAACAATAGAAGTCATCGAAAATCAGGATTAAAATCATAGGATGTAGAAGCAAAACAAAATCACAGAAACTAACGGAACAAACAAGGAAATTCTTTTGTATGATTAACATATTTGAATAGAGGTTAACAAGTAATTTACTTTATCGGTTTGTCGTTGTAAATGCCTAAACCTTGCTTGACGATCCACTGCGAAGATCTGAAGTCCAGCCACCATGAAATTGATCCCAGAAGCTGGACCTTGAATATAAACCATCACTTTTGCAGGTTGCTTTTCAATTCTAAAAGACCCGCAAATTTCATGCCACGTATTAGCATCACTGATTTCAACTTGACCACCATTGACCCACTGGCTGTCAACCCCGAGAGCCACATTTATATTCTGTGGACCAGTGACTGTGGTTCCAGGACTAAGTCGAACCCAAGCTGATACTTGGTAAGTTACATAAAGTTTAACGTTGTCTGTGATCATTTGAGCCGGGCCCATCCATGTCTGGGAGCGGTTTGTGGCATGTATACATTTGCCACTTAGCGGTTCATGAGGCCCGAGTGTGTCTCTTGCAGCTGGTGGGAGTATGCGTGGTGAACCAGTCACGACATTTAACGTGCAACTACCAAGGGGGAAGAAACCATTTGTTCCGTCACTAAGATTGCTGTTCGTGATAATGTTGACTCCATAATCTGGATTCTGAAGATTATAAACGAAACTTATTCTCAAATGAATCATTTTAGTAATGTATGAACAAGCCTAAACTTATATAAATAACATACAGAAAACGTTCTTAAATAACTTAAAAATGAAATTTAAAAAGTTCGGTTAAAAACCTCAATGACCGGTGTAGGCGAGGGGGGTAATTTCTCAGCATGCTTAACCATACATCCGTCAAGGAGAATATCAGTGCCTGGAGCAGGACCTTCAAAATAAACCACGACCTTTGACTGTAAACCGTTCAGAAGAAACTTTCCTTGCAACTGAACCCAATCTGAATCCGTAGCTTGCACACTTCAATGCCAAAGGTACAACATTAACATAAGTATGTTGATATCAACCCATTTAATTAATAAGTCGACCCGCTATGTTTTATATCTAAAAGCGAACACTTTTTTTTATAAAGAAATGGGTGAAATAGGTAGCACGTAGCAAAAGTCGTTAACAATTGTATTTTTATTTAATGCATAAAACCTCGTAAATCCTTTTTTCAGAAAAAGTTACTTAAATATCATAAAGCAAAAAGGTCCATTACCTTTGACTTGACCGTTTACCCAACCCACCCATTTTACAAAGCTTTAAGGATAAATAGAGATTATGCAAAAAAAAACTAACTTAGCAATGCCAATGTATTGTTCACGGGAATCTGGGGTTTGAACCCACAAGGTTGCTCGAACGTTGGCGCTAGTAATGTTATTGCCAAAGATTCTAACGAATGCACTAACTTCATAAGCAAGCTTTCGTTGAACTTTTCCAGTGATATCTTGTTGAATCCCATTCCAGCTTTGTGTGCGTTCGGTTGTTGCTGCAAAGAACTTTCCTGATTTAGGAACGATCTTCCCATCTCCCATGGAGTCATGTACTGCAATCTTGCAGCCTCTTCCAGTCCAGCTATTAACGCCATCTTCAAATTCAGGGTTCAATATGATGTTCCCGTCTTCAGTATAGCCATTTTTACCCTATAAATTACAAAACAACCATATGAAAAGCCAAAAATACACTTACTGGAATAGAACTCAAATCTTTGGGCTAAGTGTATCTTTTACTGCTTATAGTCTCCTAAACTGTTTATTTTAGAAGCTGGCTTATTATTGTAATAATATAGTTCTCGTAATCATATTTATTGCGTACGAATACTTACAAAAATAGAGAAAAAAACAATGTATGATGGTCAAACCAACCCGGCCAACGCAAAAAATTAACAACCAAATTGACAAACATGCCCAATTTGCCGTCTCTAAAGCTAGCCCGTTATCATCGTAAGTGAATGAATATTGGTCAACTTACATGACACCATAGGAACACTGATTCTATAAGAATGTTTACTCCTGGAGCCGGCCCTTCCAAGTAAAACACAACACGGTCAGGCTTATCCGATAACACGAATGTACCTTCCAAGTTCTCCCATTTTTCCTTAGAAACGGTCTTCCTGCATTTCAATTACCCACATTATGATCCCGCTAGGCCAAAGGCCTTTTGGTAAAAGAAAAGGGAAATAAGTTACCTTGTAACGTTAAAATACTTGGTTTCCGAGTGTTGGTATTCAAATTTAAGGGTGGCAATAACATCATCCTCACCCTTAAGACGTGTACCCGAAACTCCCACACGAGCAAAAACAGTATAAGTAGAACCGGTACAAACTTTGTTAGTAATATCCTGTTCCAAGCCTTGCCAATTTTGGTTTCTATTCGTCACAACAACATGTCGTTTACACACCGAAGGTGAAACCACAAACGCGTCACACGAGTTAGCATTCCATGAATGCAGACCGTTAGCGAAGTTATGGTTTTCCAAAACGTTACAACTATGTCTACTCTTTTCATTCGAATACTGTCGTAAAATCCATATAACCAAAAACATCATAACATAATATATCGTTTTCGACATAACCTCTAAATTAACAAAAAGCTTCAAAACAAACCTTAGAGTGCAAACTTTTATTCGCATTGATCATAGATGGAACCGGGACCGGAACTGTGACTTCCATCGATGAACTTTCTTTTTCCGTTAAAACTTTTAATTTCTTCATTCAAAAAACAAAAAAACAAACAAATTACATTATGTTTAAAAACTTTAAACATAGTATTATTTATTTGTACTTTATCAATAACGGCCTCAATATTATAATATCAACCCAGAATTCTAAGAAAACCGTCAAATGTATAAATTTTCAATACGTGCCTTAACCAATAAACCAAAGCCGTCAAGACTCTGGTTATCGACACTCGAAAAGAAATAGTAATAATAAATCTTTTTACCTGTGAATTCTTGAAGTGACGTTTGAAGATAGTGAAGAAGTATGCAGACAAGTTAGCCATTTATATACAAAGATTTATTTCAGTTAACGTTACGTAAACTCTTACTAACCAATGAAGTTGGAGAGTTTTTCACAAATTTCTAGAAATTAATTAATCACTTGAAAGATTATTATTTTTGGTGCAAATTTGTTAAAGAGTTTTCTTTATCTTGCAGTTAGGATTATAGGGTATAGTTTTTATTTTATTTATTTAGTATGTGTGATTGCTTTACTTCACTTAGATTCATTTCTTGGTTTTCAAGCGAAACTATTACAATTTAGTAACCTTAAAAAAGCTAGGATTAGGTGACCATTGGCTTTCTTAGTTTTAGTATGTTTTTTGGTGGATGCCGAGAAACAACATATAAGCGGTTAGTTAAATAAATGAACGGTTATTATTATTATAAATGTCTATGACAAAACTTTTTAATGTTTAGCACAATCATTATTTTTTATGTTACAAAACTTGTTATTAAAGTTATAATAATAATAATAATAATAAAAGACATGAATTAAGTAATAGTAAGTAGTGACTACTAAATATATTGTTCTCACAAGATAAAACTTTTATTAAAGATAAAAGATGTTAAGTTTAAATATTGTTAGAGACATTTATCGACTTAAATAGTTATTTAATTCAAGAAAAACATCTAAATATATTATTAATAATAATTTATTGAAATAACATTGTATGATTGAAGCCATATTTGATTATGTTAAATCAATGTATGGTCCAGGTTTGTTACTAGCTTTGTTATCGCCGAGGTGATCTCCTCTGCACTCGGGAAAATGGACATAAACTATTATTCTTTGTTCAAAAGGGAAACCGGAGATGACAATAATGCTCGGTTTGCTTGGGGAGAACCACTTTTAAAGACTCATACCCAAGTTATTCCTTCTCTTCCTAGGCTTTTGTTAAAAGTGGTATTCACACCTAGCTTGTGTTTTTTTAACGGGTCGGGTAAATGGGCTTATGCTGTTAATGATTCTTGGCAGGCTGGCAGCTCTCCGTTAGTGGGCTTTGTAGAATTATCAATTTCAATTGTTTATATGGGCCCATTATGTTAAAATGGAATTGTTTGATACCAAATCCCAACTAAATTATTGTGAACATTTTAAAGTGAGTAATTGATAACGAAAGACTTTCAACTTCAACAAGGATAAGAGAGGGGCTGATCTCTGCTCGACATTTGGTAGAGGCTTTTTTTTGACGATTTTAGACGGTTTACTTTTATTGGTTACATTTATGTATTTATATAGTCTTAGAGATTATGGTCAACAAATCCTTAAAAATTAATTACATTTAAAGGGATTGAAAACAACTTTTGAAAAAGCCAAAGTACCCAAACTATCACTTGAACATGGGCATGAAAAACTTTCTTAATATTTTTCAAAGGGAGTCACGAGTTTTGAAAGCTTGAGGATGTGTGATACATCTGAGAATTGAACTTGATCAAAGATTTCACCGCTCTAAGATAATTTTCAAAAGATCAACCACAACTTTACACTTTCCAACTCAATAGAGTTTTGTTCTTGGTCTTCATCACATATCAATCTAGTAGGGGTTCATATTTTATTATTTATATTATAATTGTTTATCTATCTTTAAATATAGTTCTAAAAACTATGTTTAACATTTTCCTTATTTATTCTATATCGCAGTCTTTTTTAGTATAAAATTAAAATGTCCTCTTGAATTGTGTAAAAATAATTTCTGTTTAGAAGACAACTTATTTCTTTTATGTATAAACGTATTTATTTATTTTTTTAACTTTTTTTTTTTAAATATGTTCATGAATGAATCGCACTTTTATATAGAAGAGGTTTATAGATAGATAGGCTTTTACAAATTTTGGTGTTAACAAAGTTTAATTGTAAACCTAAAACCACATATCATATAAACAGAGATCGGAACGTCATCTGTTTATGAATCACGTAATGTTACTTTTAGGGAAACATCTTGATCACATTTTCTAGTTACATTAGAATGAATGTATAAAATTAAAATATATACAATTATAATGATAACGTATGCTAATAGATGGCCGATTTTTCCGAAACAATAAGACATTAAGCACACTATGAAAAAAAATTGTCGGTTAGCCAATTGAGTTTTTTATATGGATTTTATTCCTTTATGATTGATACACATTTGGAGTAGTGATGCACCGTTTTCTTCCCATACTATATTACAAGCTCAATCATGTTTTACAACGCATCATTATGATGGTGCAAAGGAAACTAGATCTAAATAGTTGGTCAAACAACTTTTAATAAAGGGTTAGGATTCTTTTAAGTTGATATAGACATGACTAGTTATGTTGAATTAACTAGTTTATTGACGCGCGTAATACGCGAAAAACTATATCGAAAACAATATAATGCTAAAAAACAACATAACATATATAGAAACATAAATAAAAAGTTATTAGTCTTCTAGATAAAATACCATGTTAGCAAATGCTACGCTTTTTCGTTTATGCGTAAGTGACTTTATCTCTAAATTTATGTCATTAGTTTCTAAGAATTAAATTTGGAGTTAAATATGAGATTATTATTTTTAACTTCAAATATATCAAATATCTATTGACGATTCTTGTAAGGCAATTTGTGCATGTTTTCAAAACGGGTTTTAAGTTAAAGAAAAACAAATAAAACTAAATAAGCATATCCTACGTGTTGGCTTGTTGTTTTTTAACAATGTCACGTGAACAAAAAACAGTTAATATATGTGTTCATTAAATTTACATCATAACAACATATGCAAATGCATATGTTTTGTGTTATGAATCAAACATCCACCAAACCCCATATCAACTAACCGTAGTTACGGTAATTATTTAACAGTCGTCGTGCTAAAGAAAAGAAAATAAACGGTAACAAATTAAAAACTAAAACTTTTCGTGCGTAATTAGAGGAAAATCTTATTAAAAATAAAATAATTATAACATATTCATAACTGAAAACATGATTTTGTTACCAATAATTTGTATAAAAAAAGGCTAATATTTAAAATATATGTGTTTCGTATTTTTTTTAGATATTAATTATAATAGAAGAGTTATATTATTTAAAATAGAAAGGTTAATTAGTTTTATTTGAATATTAATAATTATAAGGGTAAATATTTAAAAGTAAAAGGGTTAGAATCAAATTAGTAAATGATGACATCATCAAAATGATCTAATGGTCAAAATTAAAGTTAAAATCTCATCAAATGGTTATTACTTTGACATGTGGCATTTTAGGCCTCTCTTTTATTATAGATTAAGATTAAGATGTAGGCTATTAGATTAAATAAAAAGTTACGATTAAAAATTAATAACACTATTTATCTTATTAATAAAAGTATAAAACCAATTTTCTCTAATCACATGCTAAGTATCTGTTCACTATTTGTATTGTTTATGACTTTATGTATTGAAATTTTCATATATATATATATATATATATAGCTACTAAGCCTTTCGATATGTTAGTTAAACAACAAAAACGATGGTTGCAGAAGTGCTATTTGATAAATGCAAAGGTTTTCTAAGTGGTTAAACTCAAGTGTTGGTACTAAAATTGGAGTTTATATACATGATCATTTACTTAATTGAAGTAAACTTTACTCTTTCTTTTTGGTTTATGTTATAATGTAATTCTCAAAGGGAATGATATTGAGAATTAGTATTTTTGCTTGACACAAGAGCTATTTTTAGGTGGAGAACATCTGATAGTTTTGTTGGTGGATTAATGTTTTCGTTAATGTTAATTTCTTTGTACTTGAACATATACAAAACTATGTGTTTTTTTTAGAGAATAAAATAGGAAGAAAAAGGAAAAGGAATAAAGAGAAAATAAATTTATTTTATTAATTGTTACTGTCTTTCGATCCTAGCCCTTTAACAAACCAGTATCTAATAATAAATGTTGTTCGAGACCATATTAAGGACTACGATCTTGGATGCTTTTTAATTTTATTTCTATTTAATATAACATGACATTTATAAGATAAAATAAGATAAAATAAGATAAGATAAGATAAAATTAACGTTTCTCTTATATATACAATTAGATTATTAACCCGCATAAATACGCGGGTGTCATAAATAATTGTTCAAAAGTATAATTTTGTCAATAAACTATTTAACTAAAAGTTCAAACATATTGTATTTACTCGAAATAAGATTTTGTAGTTTGTATTTTTTTTTTTTTGTAATGCTAAAATTATTTAGATTAGAAAATTAAGATTAGTTTGAGTTAAAATTAGCAATATAATTGTTAATCAATAGAATAAAAATTATGCCAATAAATTTAAAATTTAAAATCTAATTTACGCGGTAAAATTGGAATTAGATAGCCCAATTTGATAACACGTGGCACATATAACGTTTATTTATTATAATTAAGATAAGACAAGATAGTTATAATTGTAAATCGTGGATTACATACCACATAAATATTTTTCACTCTACTTTTAAATTGTTTGTTTGCACCGGTTATAGTATTAACTATGTTATTATAGGCTTGTTTTGCTACTTTGGGTATGATCAGTATTTGATTCATCGTCTTCAAGAGTTTGTTATGTTTTTTTACTCCTCTATTTTTGTTTGTTTTTGTTGAGTATAGTTCTTAATAAATTTGGTTCGTTAAAAAGACTAAATTTTGGTAAACTTCGTCTATTAAGTTAAATAATAAAATTTTGTCTTACTAATATTTATTTCTCTTGCAATGATTTTATATTTGTGTCAACAAATAGGTAAATCATACTCAACTTTTAAACATTTAAAATCAATTACTGTACATTGAAGTTGGCACGTCACTTTTGTATGGTTAGAATTGTGTTTTCATTGTAATATAATATTTTAAATCTTATCTTATCAAGCGATCAAACATCAACATAATAGTAATAATAATTTGGTTGATAAATCATTGTATGTATACAACTATGCAATCAAACATCAACATAGATAACATATATCCCCAACTTATCTATGTTATATTTTTTATTGCAAAAATTAAATTTGTATGATATAACACAAAACAACGAACGATACAAATACATAAACAATATGGTGCAAACACATAGACATAATTATGCCCCATAAAATGGCACAAGGAAATAACAAAATTTAAATGTATCTCGCGAAACATATACAAATGACACAAGAACATTATAAAACATAAACTTCGTATTTCGAACAAATCTATTCTCGTGACGTTAAGAAAATGACAAAAGTGTTGCAAAAACTTTTCATAACTGATGTGTTATGACTGGTTAGACTCCAAACCAAAACCATGACACCAAGCTCGTCGGTGGTCATTGGTGGGTGTGATTCGATTATCCTACGAAGAAGGTGGTGGTGAGCTGTATTATTATATTTTAAATATATAAGGTTTATATATTTTAATTACTCGAACAATTATGCTTTGTAAGTTTGATGTCTATTGTCGAGAGATTGAGTTTATCAGGGGTGTTTGTTTGGCCTTGTACAATGAGCTTATGACTTATTGACATTTCGGCTTATGTTTTATAAGCCCGAATTTTTCGGCTTATGTAACCGTTTATGGCTTATTGTTGGTGATTTTAGTGTCATCGAATGCCATTTAGGCAATGTGATTTACTAGAGACTAATGTGATTTTATATTCAGCTCGGATACGCGCTAGGGAAGTGTGGAGTGCACACTCGTTGAGCTAATATGAACTCAACCATGACAGTAAAGCAGGGGTCAAGGGGCTGAGCCCCTTGCTGAGATCCCGCTGACCTAATTTAATTTTTACAAATCAGTATTAAGATGGAGCTTAATATTCCCGCCATTTACCCAACTTTTGGTCATATTATCTGTCTTCTTAATACAAATAAATTGGTCTCATTTTTACAGAACGAAAATTACACAATTCCTTTACTTTTTCGATTTGTGATTCTGGTGTTTAGAACACAAATTGACAATTCTCTTTGTATTATCCCGATTAGGATTTCATGCAACCAAGACAATTGGTCGAAATACTTAATATGAAAAGTGAATTTACACGATACACAGAGAAATCAAAGATCATCACATACAAACCCTAATCATTTTACACTTATTACTGTTTATTATGACATAATAATCAGTAATAAGCCCATAATTAGTTATATAAGCCGAAAAATTCAAGTTTATGAAAAATAAACCGAAGTAACAATAAGCCATAAGCCGTTTGTATAACCCAAAAACAAACAACCGGTAGCTAAAGTGTTTTACATTGTGGGAAAAATGTATTGACCATAGATGACAAAAGATCGTGTTGAAATGTGAATGTGAGCCAAGCCAATTAAGCCAAAAGCAAGCCAGTCCAGTGATGATGTGAGCTGTCGGTGGCTGGCACCCCACCGTCATCTCTCTGATAGATACTTGTTAATTACTACTACTCCTTTTTAGTTTCTTCTTCACTACTCTGCAATCAAATTCATGTATCAAATGCACTAAAGTGCAACAAATCTATCTCCGATTCCATTTCACACAGTGGTTAGTACTTTCCATATTCATACATTTTCACTTTAAATCTAACAAATCTAGCTCAAATCAGATTAAAAATTATAACAACATTCATGCAATTACTTCAGTTTATAGATCACGATTTCGTATTCAAATTGCTTCAATCAATGTTGATTTACTATCCTGTTTGCTAGATTTGTAACAAATCTAACTATCTTATTGCATTTCTGATTCTAGTTGTTTCAATGTATTGTTTTGTGAATCTATATGAGGAGTTTAATTAGTTGATTGTGAAATTGTGTTTGAATTATGATGATTGGTGTTGATTTACTCTTGTGTTTACTAGATGTAATCGGTGAAATTGTGACGTGAGGAATTTAGTTAGTTGATTGTGAAATTGTGTGTGAATTGTGATGATCTGTGTTGATTTACTGTTTTGTTTACTAGATGTAGCGATTTCGGTGAAATTGTGAGAGTTTTCGCTGTTTTCATCTTCTTCTTATTGCAAACCTGATTGTAGTTGTTTGGATTTAGTATTTCATGATTTGTATATGAGGAATTTAGTTAGTTGATTGTGAAATTGTGTTTGAATTATGATGATTGGTGTTGATTTACTCTTGTGTTTACTAGATGTAATCGGTGAAATTGTGACGTGAGGAATTTAGTTAGTTGATTGTGAAATTGTGTGTGAATTGTGATGATCTGTGTTGATTTACTGTTTTGTTTACTAGATGTAGCGATTTCGGTGAAATTGTGAGAGTTTTCGCTGTTTTCATCTTCTTCTTATTGCAAATCTGATTGTAGTTGTTCGGATTTAGTATTTAATGATTTGTATATGAGGAATTTAGTTAGTTGATTGCAAAATTGTGTTTGAATTATGATGATCTGCGTTGATTTACTGTTCTGTTACTAGATGTAACAAATTGGATGTGATTTTATGCAAAATTGTGATGATATTAATGCGTTTGAGCTGTTTATTTCAAATGTGTGGAACTCAGTTAAATGATTGCGAAATTGTATTAAAATTATGATGTTCAATGTTGATCCACTGTTATGTTTGTAACATGTTAGAAATCTAATTCGAATTAAGTGAAATTCTGATGAAATTGACCGTTTTGGGGTTTTTACAGGAAACAACCGGGATTTCTGCTATTTGTAGTGTGTCTTGGAGTTGGAGGTAGACCTAATTTAAAAGTACTGATAAAGTTATTATTGTAAAGCTGGCGGCGATCAGTCGGAGGTATTCTGCCGGTGGCAATGGCAGCACCACACATCTGGTAGTTACTCCATTAAATTTTGAATCTAGTTAATGAAATTTTGTCTATAACTCCAAGATACTTAATTAAGCATGGTAATTCATAGGAAAGTCAATTTACTAATGCATTGATAGTTTCATTTCTATTAAAGTATTTTGGTTGGAACCATAACTTATGATAAATGGGTTGATGTGTGTGATTTATATGTTTACGATGCTCTGAGGGTTTGTGTGAATTAGTGAATGCAATGTAAAATACACCTTGTTTTGTGCTATAGAGCAAGTAAATTTACGTGAGTACCTACATTAAGTGTTACCTTTCTCTTTTTTTTGTGGCCAAAAGTTAACAAAGCTCTATATGGATCTCACCTTGCATGATAACCATGATTTATTATTTATATTTCAACTGATAATAGTTTCACAACATCATTTCAGGAAAGAAACGGAAGTGGTATACCTGAAAGTCCACATTCCCTTATAAAAATGGGCTCGAGGTAAGCTTAAATTATGCAGGGTCATCTGTATAATGATTTAGAGTTCTATTTTAATCTAAAACCTGTTCGTGATAGTTTAATGAGAGTTTTCTTTTATCTCTCTAGAGAGCGTATCACTATGGAGGATCCAGATGGAACATTATCCAGTGTTGCCCAGTGCATTGAGCAATTACGACAGAAATCATCATCTGCCCAAGAAAAAGAGTTCAATTTGAGGCACTTACTAGATCTAATCAACACACGTGAAAGCGCATTCAGTGCTGTCAGCTCACATTCTCAGGCAGTTCCGGTTCTAGTCTCCCTTCTACGGTCCGGGTCACTTGGGGTGAAGATGCAAGCAGCTACAGTTTTGGGCTCCCTATGCAAGGAAAACGAACTACGGGTCAAAGTGTTACTCGGGGGTTGCATTCCCCCACTTCTTGCTCTTCTGAAGTCGAGCTCATCAGAAAGTCAAATCACAGCTGCAAAGACGATTTATGCTGTTTCTGAAGGTGATGCCAAAGATCATGTTGGGTCCAAGATTTTTGCTACTGAAGGGGTTGTACCTGTGCTCTGGGAGCAACTCGAAAAGGGTATCAAATCTGGACACGTAGTTAATGATTTGCTGACTGGTGCCTTAAGAAACCTCTGTAGCAGCACAGAGGGATTTTGGTCAGCAACAATTAAAGCTGGTGGAGAAGATATACTCGTAAAACTACTCATGTTTGACCAGTCAAACACTCAAGCGAATGTATGCTTTCTGCTGGCATGTATAATGATGGAGGATGCAACTGTATGTTCAAAGATATCAACTTCTGAGACTACAAAACAACTCCTAAAGCTACTGGGATCCGGTTATGCAGCTCCAGTTAGAGCACAAGCAGCAAGTGCTTTAAAGTCCCTTTCAGCTCAAAGCAAACAAGCAAGAAAGGATATAGCGATTAATAATGGCATTCCGTCTTTGATTAATGCTACAATCGCTCCTTCCAAAGAATTTATGCAAGGTGAGGATGCACAAGCTTTACAGGAAAATGCAATGTGTGCACTTGCAAATATATCTGGTGGATTGTGCCATGTCATCACAAGTCTCGGTCAAAGTCTTGACTCATGCACATCACCTGAACAGGTGGCGGATACATTAGGAGCTTTGGCATCTGCTCTTATGATATATGACAGCAAAGCAGAAACTAGTAGAGCTTCAGATCCATTTGCTACTGAACTGACATTAATTAAGCAGTTTAAACCCCGTTTACCGTTTCTAGTCCTGGAGCGCACCATAGAAGCTCTTGCAAGTTTGTATGGGAATGCCATTTTCGCAAGCAAACTTGCGAATTCCAGTTCTAAACATTTGCTGATTGGTTTGATCACAATGGCAACCAATGAGGTTCAGGATGAGTTGATAAAATCCCTATTAATTCTCTGCAATAATGAGGGAACTTTATGGCATGCTCTTCAGGGTCGTGAGGGTGTTCAGATGTTGATTTCTCTTCTTGGACTTTCATCAGAGCAGCAGCAAGAGTGTGCTGTTGCATTGCTCTGCCTTCTGTCAAATGAAAATGATGACAGTAAATGGGCCATCACAGCTGCTGGTGGCATTCCGCCACTTGTTCAGATTCTTGAAACAGGGTCTGCAAAAGCAAGGGAAGATTCCGCAACGATTCTTGGTAATCTCTGTAATCACAGTGAAGATATACGCAATTGTGTTGAGAGTGCTGATGCAGTTCCTGCTTTATTATGGTTGCTTAAAAATGGAAGTTCCAATGGAAAGGAAATTGCCGCCAAGACATTGAACCATTTAATTAAGAGATCAGATACAGCAACTATAAGTCAACTGACTGCACTATTGACCAGTGATCTTCCTGAATCTAAGGTTTATGTCTTAGATGCGTTGAAAAGTCTGCTTTCAATTTCCCCACTTACCGATTTACTCCGTGAAGGTAGTGCTTCTAATGATGCAATCGAAACAATGATCAGGATTTTAAGTTCCACAAGTGAAGAAACTCGTGCTAATTCTGCCATGGCTCTTGCTGGAATCTTTAATCTGCGAAAGGACTTGCGTGAAAGCAGCATTGCTATAAAGACTGTTTGTTCTGTGAAGAAACTTCTAAATTCGGAATCTGAAAGCATTTTGGCAGAGTGCTGTGGATGTTTTGCTGCAATTTTTCTATCGATCAGGGAAAACCATGATGTGGCGGTTATTGCCAGGGATCTGCTGCCTGTGTTACTGACACTTGCAAAATCTTCGAATTTGCAAGTTGCGGAACAAGCACTAAGTGCTTTAGCGGCCCTTTTGTTGGATAATGAAGTCCCAGAAAAGATTTCTCCTGGAGAAATTATTACGCCTGCTACTAGAGTTTTGCTTGAAGGCAAAACAGTTAAAAGGAACCACGCAGCAGCAGCAATTGCTCGGCTTCTTGATTCACGTAAAACGGATTCTAGCGTAACCGACTATGTTAATCAAACCGGAACAGTTCTCGCATTGGTTTCTTTCATAGAATCCACTAACTGTGAATCTATATCTACATCAGATGCACTAGACGCACTCGCTATTTTGTCAAGGTTAAAAGGTTCATCAGGGATCAAACCTGCATGGTCAGTGCTTGTTGAAAATCCAGACAGCATAGTCCCCATTGTTTCGTTCTTTAAGGGTGGAACTGCTCTCTTACAAGATAAGGCAATAGAGATTTTGTCAAGGCTATGCCAGGATCAATGTGAAGTTCTTGGAAACGAGATTGCAAGATCTCATGGTTGCACGCTGTCAATTGCAAGAAGAGTAATCGATTCTTCGAATTCCACCGTCAAAATTGGTGGAGCCGCACTTCTTGTTTGTGCTACAAAATCAAATGTTCAAAGAGTGGTGGAGGATCTGAATGAAGCACAATTGCATTCAAATCTAATTCGTTCTCTTGTTTCGATAGTAAGCTCTCCAACTATTTCTCGCTCTGACGACGTGGATTCTGTAAGTATCTGTAGAGGTTCCAAAGATGCGAAATGTTCACGTACAACAGTTATAAACGGTGCTGGTATATCGGTATGGCTACTTTCTGCTTTTGCTAGTCATGATGGCAAATATAAACATGAGATTATGGAGGCTGGAGCTGTTGATATTCTTACAGGAAGAATCTCACGTATTATGCAATACAGTGAGGTATGTTTAATATGATTCTTTCCGTTATTTACCAAAATTTTTGTTGACCGCATCAATCATTTTTGTTAACATAATATTAATCTGTATCATGCAGTTGGAAGTTGAGGATAATTGCATCTGGATATGCACACTACTACTAGCAATCTTATTTCAAGATAGAGATATTATACGGTCAAGTGCAATAACAAAAGCTATGCCAGCTCTTGCTAGTCTGCTGAGGTCAGAGGATCCTGCTAATAGATATTTTTCGGCACAAGCTACAGCTAGTCTAGTCTGCAACGGAAACAGGGGAACTCTTCTATCTGTTGCTAATTCAGGGGCTGCAGGTGGACTCATTTCCATGCTCGGGTCTGCTGATGCTGATATATACGATCTTTTGCAGTTGTCAGAGGAATTTGCTTTAGTTCCTTATCCAGACCAAGTTGCTCTCGAGAGATTGTTTAGGGTCGATGACATTAGGGTCGGTGCTACTTCTAGAAAGTCGATACCGGTTCTCGTTGATCTACTGAAGCCAATCCCAGACAGACCCAGGGCACCATTTCTTGCACTTGGGCTTCTGATTCAGCTTTCGGGAGATAGTTTGACAAACAAAATTTCCATGGTTGAGTGCGGGGCTTTGGAAGCATTAACAAAATATCTTTCACTGGGCCCACAAGATGCCACTGAAGAGGCTGCTACTGATCTACTTGGCATCTTATTCAGCACTGCTGAAATACGGAAACACGACTCAGCATTTGGAGCTGTGAGTCAGCTTGTAGCCGTGTTGCGTTTGGGTGGAAGGCGTTCACGGTATAGTGCTGCCAAAGCTCTCGAAAATCTATTTTCTGCTGATCACATAAAAAACGCGGAATCTTCTCGACAAGCTATTCAACCGTTGGTGGAAATTTTAAACACTGGTTTGGAGAAAGAACAGCATGCTGCTATTGCTGCATTAGTTAGATTACTCAGTGGAAATCCATCAAGAGGCATTACTGCTTCAGATGTTGAGTTGAATGCAGTGGATGTTCTTTGTAGAATTCTTTTGTCAAGTTGTTCAACGGAGTTAAAAGGGGATGCTGCCGAGTTATGTTGTGTATTATTTGAAAACCCAAGAATCAGATCTACCTTGACCGCTGGTCGCTGTATTGAGCCGTTAGTTTCATTACTTGTATCTGAGTTTAGTCCAGCTCAGCATTCAGTAGTCCGTGCACTCGATAGACTTATAGATGATGAGAATTTGGCTGAAGTTGTTGCTGCACGTGGTGCAGTAGTTCCTCTTGTAGGCCTTCTAGAGAGCCGGAACTATATGCTTCATGAGGTCACTTCTGGAGCTCTTGTTAAGTTGGGAAAAGACCGGCCTTCTGTAAAGACGGAAATGGTGAAAGCTGGAGTTATTGAGAGTGTACTTGATATGCTCCAAGAAGCACCCGATTTTCTGTGTGCTGCTTTTTCAGAATTGCTTAGAATATTGACGAATAATGCCTCGATAGCGAAGGGTCAATCTGCAGCGAAGGTGGTCAAACCCTTTCTCCTTTTGTTAACAAGACCCGAGCTTGGACCTGATGGTCAACATAGTGCCTTGAGGGTTCTAGTGAATATCTTGGAACATGAAAAGTGTCGTGTTGACCATAACTTGACTCCTCACCAAGCCATTGAACCGATCATTCCATTACTAGATTCTCCCGCTACAGCAGTGCAGCAGTCGGCAGCTGAACTTTTATCGCATCTGCTTCTAGAAGAACATTTCCAGAAAAATTCTATGATTCAACAAGTAATCGGTCCATTAATGCGAGTTCTTAGTTCAGGTATTCCCATCTTGCAGCAAAGAGCTCTACAGGCTCTTGTTAGTATTGCACTGTTTTGGCCTAATGAAATTGCAAAAGAAGGTGGTGTAAGTGAACTCTCGAGAGTCATATTGCTAGCCGATGTCGTTCTTCCTAATCCTTTATGGGAATCTGCTGCTACTATTTTATCTAGTATTTTACAGTTCAGCTCAGAGTTCTATTTAGAAGTACCTATTGCAGTTTTAGTAAGGTTGCTACATTCAGGCTCAGAAGGCACAGTAAACGGTGCATTAAATGCTCTTTTAGTCCTGGAAAGCGACGATTCCAGCAGTGCAGTAGCCATGGCTGAAAGTGGTGCTATCCCGGCTCTTTTAGAACTTCTCAGATGTCACCAATGTGAGGGAACTGCTGCAAGGTTGCTGGAAGTTTTATTGCACAATGTGAAAATCAGAGAAACTAAAGCTACCAAATCAGCTATCTTACCACTATCCCAATACCTTCTGGACCCACAAACTCAAGGTCAACAAGCGAGATTGTTGGCGACTCTTGCTCTTGGGGATCTATTCCAGAATGAAACTTTGGCTCAATCTACTGATGCTGCTGCAGCCTGTCGTGCTTTGGTGAATTTGCTTGAGGATCAACCTTCAGAAGAAATGAAAGTAGTAGCAATGTGTGCTTTGCAGAATCTTGTGATGTATAGTCGGCCGAATAAAAGAGCGGTTGCAGAAGCTGGCGGGGTTCAGGTTGTACTGGATATGATCTCTTCAGGTGATACTGACACGTCAGTCCAGGCGGCGATGTTTATTAAGCTTCTTTTCTCTAATAATGCCATCCAAGAGTATGCCTCCATTGAAACTGTCAGAGCCATAACTGGTAAGTTTTTTCTCATTCTTGAAGAGGTGGCATATGAGTGGGCCTATTTGTGCTATGTATTATCTCTAACTGGTAAAAGGGGTAAAATAAGCTCTTCTAAATCATTTCAATAAAAACATTTTTATATAATTTTTTGAAATACTATAATTTTTGTAGTTAGATTAGCCAACCAATACGACCCGAGTAATAACATGACCTGTTACCTTACCTGCCTGACCCGCCCATTTTGCAATGTCTACATACTTGATTATGATTGGTCCGTAAATGGACTTATGAGGTTTGCATATATGAGGTTTGTATAATCGTATGCAGTAAGTCTCCATATCCATATCTGCTATAAGCGAATACTGACGTGCATAAGGCCAATGTCTATATCAGATTTTTTTTCAGATAGTGTATTAATATTTTGATTTAAAAAATAAGTATGCACCTTCATTTATTTGCCAAGTAAATTAAGATATTGACAAGTAAGCAATAATCATATACTTTATCACTAATAATCATACAATATATTTATAATTCTCATTTAATATCAGACAAAATCTAAATGCATTAATAAGCAAGTCCATAAAAATAGATATTGTGGATCATTAAAAAGCGATAGATGTATTCGACCGAGTTACTTATAAGTGGTTCGATATTGGTTGTGTTTCATCTCAATCGATAAAATATGTCTAATAAGAAAATTAGCCAAAAGGGGCACGTGTCAAATGAGTTGCACTAGTCAAACATGGTGAAAGTCATCCAAAGTCTATTAATCTTTTATAAAGACACAACCTTTAAAATAATTTAATAAAAGATTCAGATTTTTGTTTTAATAATATTAACTTTTAATCATAGTTAATGTTTTTATTATTTGTAAAAAGGTTTTAAAATGGACTAAATATTTTTGTTGGCCTACCCCACAGTGACCCATTTTGACCTGCACTAAAAATGACCCATTTTGCCCCATTATCCAACCCACCCAAACTGCCCATCTTGCCATCTTTACCCCCCAGATCATGCCAGATTACCTGATAATGAGGATTAATGTGATTGTTATGTCCGAATAGTATTCTAGGATAACTGACAATTGAACTTATGCTTATCCTCAGCTGATCTCTTTTCCATGCTTTTATATCAAATCTGCAGGTGCCATTGAAAAGGATTTATGGGCCAATGGAACGGTGCATGAAGGATATCTAAAAGCTCTAAATGCACTCTTTGGGAACTTCCCACGTTTGAGAGCCTGTGAGCCTGCAACCTTGAGCATCCCACACCTAGTCACATCCCTTAAGACTGGCTCAGAAGCAACTCAAGAAGCTGCATTAGATGCACTCTTTCTTCTCAGGCAAGCTTGGTCGGCTTGCCCACCTGATGTCTCTAGTGCACAATCAGCTGCTGCTGCAGATGCAATTCCATTGTTGCAGTACTTGATACAATCGGGTCCTCCAAGATTTCATGAGAAGGCTGAATTCTTGTTGCAATGTTTACCCGGAACATTAACGGTCATGATTAAACGTGGAAATGATATGAAACAGTCAGTTGGAAACCCGAGTGTATACTGCAAAATTACACTTGGCAATACTCCTTCAAGGCAGACCAAGGTGCGTTACTTATACTTTGTTATAGAGGTCGAAAAATGGTGTGTGGTTGGGTAACGTGTCAAAAAGGGTACTTTTGGTATAGGTTGAAACGCGTTGGATTGGCCCAAAACACTGTTTACAGTTTTTTGTGAATAATTATAAATAATGTTGCAAACATAGTTACAAAAATCAATTATTTCTGTAATGATCTTATTGTTTTAAATAGAATGTTCTAGAAGGTTTTCATACATTATCAACACACTATGGGTGACTTCAACTGTTTTCTTTGTCAGAATAGCTCGTTTTTGGTATGAGTTGGGTTTGGTGACCACTTGACGCTAAATACTTGTCCAAAATTATAAAAAATATATTTAGTGTATTTTTTCACATTTAGTTTCTCTTGCTACCTTCATTGACACCAATTGTTGAGTTTCTTTCTCATAATGTTATTTTCATATTTCATGTGCTTAATACGTTCTCATTTTTTGTTCAATCTTTTTCAGATTGTATCAACTGGACCAAACCCTGAGTGGGATGAGAGTTTCGTGTGGTCCTTTGAAAGTCCTCCAAAAGGCCAGAAGCTACATATCTCATGCAAGAATAAAAGCAAGATGGGGAAGGTAAATCCATCTTACAGCTTTAGCATACTATCTTTCCTTTTTCGACTTTGTTTTCTTAAATACCTCCAAACCTTATCCCTCACTCCACTAGCCTTAGATAGATGCAATATCTAACAGGGTATGTAGCTTTCATAGCTGCATTTTTTTTTTGTTAACAACTACCCTAAAATAACGACTGTATAAGAACCCAGGACACCAAAATTGATGCTATTAATACTGTTAACTTTTAGTTTTGCTAGAAAGGAAAATGTTTTCATTGGTTTTTGGAGCCCCTGAAAAAGTAATTGTTGTATCTGTTTTAAAACCGAGAGTAGAAATGTACAATATGTAAACCTTTTAGGTAAATTGTGATGCTTGAGTACATGTTTATATATCGTAAACAAAAACAATTGGGAGTGGCGGTTCTTATGAATGAACCTCCATTGTTTTTGTTGTACTCCCCAAGTCCCCAAAAAATTGGAGTATACTATTTGCCTCAGATTAATAGCAAAGTCTTTCAATTTAAGTATCGGTTCTAAAATGGGCAAAAAGTAGATTGAAAACTTACCCAAAAATAAAGAGTTAACTGCATACAGTTCGTTATTGTATGTAAAATAACAACATACTTTAAAATGAGAATTGGCCTTAAAATAAATTGGCCTTAAAATACATCGCCCTATCGTGTGCAATGGAATGTTGCATTCTTTCGGTTATAAGCACAAAAATAGAAAGTGTTGCATTTCTTTGGGATTGGAAGGCGTAGTTTTTGTTTTGGTTTTCAAAACTTAGAGGTTCTTATCTGTGCAGAAATCATTTGGGAAAGTAACCATCCAGATTGACCGTGTTGTCATGATGGGAGCAGTAGCCGGAGAATACGCATTGTTGCCACAAAGCAAAAGTGGCGCCCAAAGGAATCTCGAAATAGAATTTCTATGGTCAAACAAATAAATCATCCAGCACAAGTATATAGTCAGTCTACTGGACATCACACGACTTAACACGTCACAGGTTCGAATCTCTCTTGGTACAGAAACAAATAAATCATATCGAAACACGAGAAGAACCCATTACATTTTTCCTTTTGGTTTCAAAAATTTGTTAGGCCAAATAGTATATAATATTTACTTTTTAGTTAACAATTCTTTGGTAGAATTGAAAGTATAGCCGTGAGATGATGTACAACAAACTTTCCTGTACCCCTATATGTATTGTTTGCCTGTAAGATATTTGTAGATTATGTTTTTTGTATTGTTTGTCTGTAAGATATTGTAGATTATGTTTTTTGAGATACTGAAATTTATTCATCATTTGATTGCGACCAAATCTCTAATTTTGAATAAACCGCAAGGATCATATATGTAATTTTGTCTATCAAAAAACATGTCATAATCTTCTTGAATTTATATGAAAGGGTAAGCTAAGAGCAAAATTCACATTCTCGATATCCAAAAAACTTAATAAAAGAAAAAAAAACAAAAACATATATACTATTCAGACTTCTTGGCCTTTAAATTAGCCTTACTTTCAGAGATGATAGTCTCCGTCTTGAAAGCTGAGGGCATATCATCTGTCTTTAATCCTTTGAAGAATGCAACTACTTGGTCATCTGTATAGCCTACAACCTGGAGCACCCCGGCAGTCCGCAAAAGCTCAACATCATTCGAGTGGTTAATAAGAGAACTAAGAAGACGTGCATACATAGTGATCCATTTATCTTCGGAGTATATCAAGTTTGCCAACAAAGACTCGGTAATACTACTAACACAGATGGGTGGGAGGAGGTGTGAGGCAGTTGTGAAATTGTGATCGGATAATCGTAAACTATATTATAGTAAGTTTTGAATTCTGGGACTAATTCGAAAAGCTTATTAGTATATACCTGAGAGTTATATGAAACAAGTTCACTTGCGAGTCCAGGATTTGAAGCCGCCAAATTCCATGTAGTATGGACCAATTCTATAATCTCAAAACGTTGGGATTTCTGGGAATTCGTTTCTTGTCGATTTTGATAACGATAATTTTATTATATGGAATCTCAAAACCCTGAACCCAAACATACATATTTTAGTTAAACATGAATATATAGAGATTTTCGTCAAATAGGTAGATCTTAAAAAAGTATTTACCAATCACGTATATTTTCTTACTTTACTAGGTTATTGACTCATGTGAACGGACACATTTAAGTAGAAACTTAATATATTTAGAGTTTCAAAATTTCAATAAAATCTCCGCAATTTAATATATTGCAAACGATGTTTACTCTTGCAATATATTATTGACTGTGAATGACCGAAATAAAAATACATTATAAATAAAAATATGTATATTCTTTTGTCAAACAGAGGAGCAAAGTAAATGTTACACAATAAATCCTTGTCTAGGTTGACAGGAATGCCAAATCGAGAATGTGTCGCTCCTCCACACTAAGCACTAATGGTGCAATACCACTTGATGCAACTTTATGACTATATCTCTCCTAAAACGCGGCTAACTTTTCTTTTTTCCTACAAAAAGTCTTTCCAAGTTTCATGAAGTGTATTAAGGACGATTGTACATGACACATAATTAATAAAAACTATAGTCCAATTATGTTTTTTAAGATCAAATTAAAAATTAAAAATAAAATAAGAGTCCAAATACAATAACAAATAGAGAAAAAATCAATTAAGACCCATAATTTTTTGAGACAAAAAGACATCATTTTGGCTCTTGATCCCATTTTAATCTAATGGTTAAGATTAAAACCAAAACCTATTTTTCTTTTATTTTTTAAATTAATTTATCTCACAAACCGTTGATCGTTAGACGAAACAAAATACACCGTTGCGATCGTCTCGTTTTTTATCTTTAATTAGAGCAGTGGTGTTATATACTTTCGACGACTTTTTTTTTTTTTTTTTTTTTTTTTTTATGGATATTGAAATTATAAGGATAATATCATATATGATATTTACATCATTACGTAAAATTGTATAAAAGAGAATTACTATAAAATGTATAAACTACCTAAATTTAGAATAAAAATCGAATTTTAACTAGTTTTATTTTTTTTCGTTTTTTGACATAAATTGTGATATACTAAAATCACATATAATACTACTATATCATATGTGATATTACTGTAAATCATATATGATATGAATATAAATCATATGTGATATTAGTGTAAATCATATATGATATGAATATAAATCATATGTGATATATCTTAAAATCATATATGATAATACAATATCATATATGATATTACTGTAAATCATATATGATATAAATATAAATCATATATGATATTATGTATGTAAAAATTTTAAAACTTAAACGACAATAACACACATGATTTTAACTCTAAATATGAATTTTAATACACAACAATGTTATACAATGTATATCCTATATAGACCCAGAAAAAAGTTCGAATTTTGACGACTTTTATTTTTTCGTTTATGGCCAAATGTTGAAATTCGTAAGACAATATCACATATGATTTGAACACTAAATACGAGTTTCGAAACATAGATTTGTTATATTACATACATTCAACTTAAATCAAAAAGAAAAACAAAAAAATAATATGTCAAACTACTGATATCACATATGATAAAACAATGATTTGTAATATAAAATTTCAAAACTCGTAAAAGAACCCGAAAATAAATTTCGTCAAAAGTATATCGAGTGGGTACTCTATACAAAGGTAATTTAATGCTCGTTACAATGGTATAATTTATTCGTTTAATACATTTACGGTTTTTGAGATATTCAATTTTAAGTGGGTTTTTAAAATTGAGTGTTATGATTGAGTCTTTTGATCTTAAATATTTTTATTGTCTTTCTTGATCTCAACCCTATATTAATAATGAATACTCGTATATAAGCTAATAGTTGTTGCTCCTCCCATCGGTCATTAAACCATAAGTTTAGCGTGTTCATCTCTCAAACTTGGTATGTAAAAATCTCACCCGTCGTAAATCATGTTGCGGTGGGGATAAAAACTTACATTTTTATCGACAGCCCAAAAACAAAAGCAAACAAAATTAAAAAACGTAATCCAAAAAAGAAAATATAAAACTAAAAATTAACACTCAATCAAAATTAATACATAACAATTTATTTATTAGCCCAACCCGAAAAGAAAAAATAAATCAAAACAAAAAACTAATATAAAAAGGGAAAAATAAAGCTAAGCAAGCAAGCAACCTGCATGATTCATTATTCATCGTGTCATTACAATTACAAAATGTTAGTAGAGGTAATATGAATATGACATGTCCGGTAATTTCCAACAACGCAATATGGTTTAAGATTGACCGGAAAATAGAAAAAAAAAGACAAATATAATCTTTAATTTCATTATAGTTATCAGTTATGAGCATTTTAGATGATGGGGGTAGAGGTTTTGTATGCCTTATTTTGGTTAATGAAGGGCAAGTAGGTAACCTCTACAACTAAATTTCGATATGTTTGAACATGCTAAATTGTTAATTTCTTTTTTAGTTTAGTTATCTATAAATACTTCTCTCAAAAGATACTTATTATAACAAACTAGTCTAGTACTCGCGCGATGCGGCGGCGGCGATGAAGTTGATTTCGTAAAATGGTTTTGCGGCTACAGTTTTCAGTAGTTTCTAATTTATTATCTTTTGAATCACAATATTTTTCGTTATTTTTTTTCTCCGAAAATATAAGAACATTTCATCAGTCGATTAGAAGTTGAAGTAAACACTTATTGTTTGAGAAAAACATAAATATTACAACATAAAATCAATATAAACGTGAACATGTTATCTGCCCATATAAGTTTCGCTTAGGTTATGTTCATTTAGCTTTGTCACTATTGTTTGTGTGATTTTAATTTATTGGTATGTTTAAGTACTGGACACATGTGGTGAACTACATTATTTTAGGTTTGTTGCTGCTGATATTATGGCTTCGACCAAACATGGGACGATTTCAATTGCAACAAGATATAAGTTTGTTGTTGCTTTGATTTTGTGGGATCGAAATGGTTGTCCCATTTCATCTACAAAAAGTTCCATTACAATGACTATGATCCATCCTTTGCCAACCCGAAATCCATATGTACCCATAACTCTTGTCGAGACATGACTTTTTCCAATGCCGGTCCATCCTTTGCCAACCCGAAATCAGAAAATTTCTCATGGTAATTCTGAAAGTAAACAAATTTAAATTTGTTAAAAATCATGTAAAATACAAAATGCAGTACAAGATCATACGTAAAGAAATAAATTTAACAAAACATACCGAATCAATCAAAATATTGGAAGACTTGAAGTCAGGATATATGACTTTTGCTTCTGGGCTGTGAAGGTATGCAAGTCCCTTTGCAGCACCAAGAGCAACCTTAATTCTTAGGTTCCAAGATAACGGTTGAAAGTACGAACTCCCTGTTATAAAAGATTAATTCAGAAGAGTAAGTAAGCAAAATAAAGTAATAATAAGATTGCTTAGAGGGGGCAAAAAGGGTTGGTCGGGTAATGCGTAACTGCTGAACGCCTGAACTTTTTTGGTATTGGTTTCAAACTCGTTGGATTCACATACACTTTTTGTCCAAAATCTTCATATGGTTTTATTAAAGTTAATTGTGTCAAATGTCAATAAATTTTCACAAATAAGTCGACTTTTGACCTGTTTAGATGCTCCTCCAATCAATCTTCATCATAGCACTAAATTCCTTGTAGCTAATATGTCCGTCCTGTAGTCATCATGTTTTCAAATTTAATGAGTTAAATCAGTTGAAAGAGCGGTTTCAGCCAAAACAAAAAGGAAATAAATTGAACAAACCTTTTCGGTGTCAACAACTTGAATAATGGCAGCAATTACTTCTTTACACTCGGTTTCGATTTCATCAGCTAAAGCTTCTCTAAGCTCATCAACCTCTATGTAACCATTCTTATTTCGATAAAAAAATTCAAATGCGTCTTTAAGATGATCAAAGTTTCCCATTTTTCTTAAGTGAACGGAAATTGCAACAAATTCTCCATAGTTTAAGTACCCATCTTTGTCCACATCACCCTAAAAAAACATCTTCCATTATTTTTTGTAACTCACATATTTTGAACTAAAATTATAAATGTTACTTACGGCATCCATAAGAATCCGTAGATCTGTATCGTTGATTGATGCCCAAGCTTTAGCAGACCTGTTTTTAACTCAACAATGTTTATCTTTCCTTGCTTGTTAGTGTCCATTAAATCAAATCCTTGTTTGATTCCCGCCACGTCCTCTGCAGATAAATGCTCAGCAATTACCTGTGGTTTCATGATTCATAAACTTTAATACAAAAAAAAAAATGTGACATAATTCAAAATACTGAACGTTTTCATTACTCGTAGTGCTCTCTTCTTGAGCTTGTTCATGAACGAGAACTGCTTTAGTCTTGCTTTAACATCTTCACCTAAAGAAAGGTTCGGAGCCTTCTTGGCGTTCTGTATCCATGGATGATCTGCAGAGTATTTAACCAAAAATCCTACTTTAGAAATTTGAAACGAATTAAAAAATCAATTTCCAACTAAACATTACCTAGAACTTCTTGAGCAGTAAGGCGTGATTTGGGGTCGAGATTGAGCATCTTCTTTACAAGGTCTATTGCATTCTCGGAAACCTTGGGCCATGGATCCCTCTTAAAATTAACAACAGATTTAATAAATTGTGCAATTCCTTGTTCAGTTTCTGCATTCAAAACCAACTGTTAACTTAAGAGTTTAAGAGAGAGAGAAAAATTAAGAGTTTAAGAGAGATTTACCTAAAGAAAGGGATCGGCGACTAGGTTCCGACAATGTTATGTGTTCCGGCAGTGTTCCGACAGTGTTTGAGAGAGACAGAAGATAAAATAGAGAAAGGGGGCGGCGGCTCAGAGTTTTGGGTGTGAGAGTTTTTAGTTTTAGGGTTGTGTATTGTTTTAGTTTTTAGGTTTTTGTTTGTGAAATTGTTGTATTGTATAGTCAAACTAAAAAGTCAAAAAGCAAATTACTTAATCTCTTAAACTCTTAAAACATGAAATGTATTATATAGTAGTAGAGATAGAGATTGTTATGAAAATTAAATTTTAAGAGCTAATATACTTTTCTATCTTAGTGATTTATCCAAATCTTATAAGCATGAAAAACGTATAGAATACTCTTGAGTGAAGATTTAGACAAATAAAAATATAAGAGTTAATTACATAAATCGTTCCTATGGTTTATCTAAAATTACGGATTTTGTCACTAAGTTTAAAACGTTGCATAATTCGTCCACTTTTGGAAACTAATTACCTTTTTCGTCCCTAAAATGGATGTCCGTTAATAATTTCCGTTAAAATTATCGCTAACTAATTTCACATTTCGTCCCTAAAATGGATGTCCGTTAGAAATTAGGGACGAAAAACGTAATTAGTTTAAAAAAATGGACGATTTATGTAATATTTTAAACTTAGGGACGAAATCCGTAATTTGAAGTAAACCATAGGGACGATTTATGTAATTAACTCAAAATAGAATAATGGTTCACGTTTATATTTGTGAGGTTATATTTGTGAAACCGAAAGAAGAATCAAAATTAAATTAAATACTTTTATAATACAATATTTACGTTGCTATTGTAATTAGAAAAGAAAATAACAAAAAAATTCATAATAAATAAAATAATTTACACATGTTGAAAGGAGACGATGTCAAGTGACAAAATTTTAAAGAGTATAAAATAGTTAGAATAGAATAGATGTTTAGAAGATAGAATTATTTGCTAATTTTTTTTTTTTTTTTCAAAGTGAGGGTGTTTTAATTGTACCATAACGTTGTAGGTGTAAAGTGATAAGAAGAGACTGAGCCATGGTGCCGTCACTTTAGCAAAGTTCACTTACGAACAATGTTTTTGGCCCAAACGACAATAGATTAGTCCTAAAAGTCATCAAAACAACATTATTCCCCTTCGATAATGACTTATTACTTACCATATTGTATTGCAAGGTAAACGACGTATGATTATACATCTGAACCATTCATTCTAGCAAAACAAGCCATACAAGCAAACCAAGATACCATATTGTATTGCAAGGTAAACGACGTATACTTGGTGTTGATAATGTCGTCGACGAGGAAGAATACGACCAATTTGACGAGCTACCACCATTTTCCGTCGGTATTCTACCAACAAATGGTGAAATTATCGGTGCAACATACTTACGATCCGACACAACGAAGGAATATATGCTACCTGATGAAGGTTTGATATAATATACATATTTTTTAATTATTTATTTTTATATTAATCTATAAATCATGATAAATTTATTAATCGGTTTTTATATATTATATGCAGGAATAAACAAATAAGAAAAATAAGTGATTTACGAAGACACATGCTTTGAATTTTATTAGTTTAAATTGTTTTAGATTTATTTGCGTGATATTGATTTCTTTTTCTTTTTACTATTTTGGTTTAGATACAATTATATTATATCATATATTAAACTGGAACCTTACAGCCTATTCTTCTAACTTTATTATATAAAAAAATTAATTATTTTAAAAAAATTAATAACTAATAATTAATAATCCTAACAAAAATCAAATTTAGGCGTGTTTGTTTCGGCTTATTAAACGGCCTTATGAGCTTATGTAATTTTTTATAAACTCGTAAGCTCATTTTTTCCGGTTTATTAGCTTATAAAGCTAAGTTTATGACTTATTTAAATTTATGAGGCTCAACTTGATAAGCTGAAAAATGGGTTGATAATTGGGTTATATAAGCCGAAACAAACACCCCTCGTTCTTATCTCTTCCACTCCGATATTTCAACCTCCAAAATAGAAAATCTCCAAAATCTATAACCTACACGATTTACACACAAAAACACCTAAAATTTCACCACTATTTTGATTTCTGAACTTTCAAAAACACATTCATCACGAAACCATAAACAAAAAACCCTAATTCGACATTTGGGGGAAAAAGTTTGGAGAGGACAGAAGCTTATTTGGTTGAATTTCTTCCTCAAAACAACCAAAATTGTTGTTTAAAAGGTATTGCTCTTGTTCCCTATATCACAAAGTTTTATACTCTAATTATTAAATTAGTGAAACATTGTTAATTTGATTAGTAGTCTGCATAAATTATATACTCTAATTACAGTTTAAGCAAGTAATGAATATTTCATTTTTTTGGTTTAAAGTTGACATGCTTGACGATTGTAGTGCGAGTAGCGAAAAATGAGTCTCTATATATAAATAATGATTAATGAATTTGTGATTGTAAGCGTTGTATTGTAGTTGTTGATTGTGTTTTTTGTATGATATGATTTGTTATGATTACTGTGAAATTTAAATCTCATTATATGTTTGTGTTGATTTGAAGTTGTTATGGAAAAACGATTAAATTGTGATCCTGTATAAGTTGTTTAGGAAATTAGGGGAGTGTTGTTTAGATTAAGACATCCGATTGATAGGTATATATGTCGACGATTGTATTGTGATATTTTGTGAATTGTTCTGTTGTTTTGGAGAATACGAGGATAACAGCGAAAAAAGAATCTAAGTATATGAATTATGATTAATGAATTTGTGATTGTAATCTCTGTAGTGTAGTTTTTTTATTGTTTTGTTTTTGTATGAATTTTTATGATTAGTGATTTTTGGATCTCATTTATGAATTAATGATTGAATTGTGATTTTGTATAAGTTTTTTTATAAGATTAGGAGAGTCTTGTTTAGCTTAAGACATCCGATTGATAGTTGTATACTACGATTGTATTGTAATATTGCTTGAATTTTATAGCTGGTTTGGATAATACGAGTATAATAAAACATGATCTCAGAGCACGAAACCAATTAATTATTTAAACCTCGTTTTAATAATCATTAATTATTGTATAGATTTTAAGCTATCTAAATATAACTAACCCGCATTCTAAAACCAAAAAGATTTGACAGCTGTGGGATTTGAACCCACGCCCTTTCGGACCAGAGCCTAAATCTGGCGCCTTAGACCACTCGGCCAAACTGTCATGTGATTAGCAACCAATGTTTATACATTCAACATAGTATATTTAGATACGTCATGACCTATGCGAGTTTAAAATTTCATACGTCGGGCTCCCTCCCTTTCTATGACACTAGGTCATTCTTCCAGCAGTAAATAATCAGTCTCCATGGCTTACATAAATAAAAAGATATAGGCAAATGCTGAATAAGTGAAGGATAAAAAAAATCCCATCTTGTATCGGGCTTAATGGATGTCTAAAAATATGTTAGGTACAACTAAATGGCAACTCCCTTTATTATCAAAACTAAGTTCTGTCACTAGCTAGAAGAGCATTACCTCTATCACGAATCAAGCTTTTCAATCGTGTTTATCCAAACAACGAAGATAACAAAACGAAACACACAAAAAGCGCTAGTGTGGATATGATATAACATATTAAGCTCAATCTAATAATAGACACCGTAGAACATAATTGTACACATACACATATAATCTTGCAGACTTGCCAATCCCATGGCAGTTTTGTGTCGGTACACTAGAAGCTAATTTAAAGCTACATCCTATATATATGTAGTTAATGTACGATCTTCAAACCCATATACATTCGATAATAAAAAGAACTCTGAAAATTAAGTTATCTAGCAGCAGCTTATTTACTGTTACACGAATCGATGTTACCAACTTAATTAAAGTTTCTCTCTACCATATGGGGGATCAATTTGATGACCAGACATCCCACCAATTTGAAGAATAAGTGCCAGCACATGACTGATCGAAAAGACTACCCAAATCAAAGCTGGTCACTTTTTCATATGTTATTTCTTCTTCTTCTTTTGAGACTGTATAATCAACCCCCTGCATCTTCACATTTTCATCTAATTCTTCTTGCTGATTCTGAACATCATTATGTTTTATGGGATCATCTTCGTCTGTATAATATATAGCTGCCGCCTGCATATCTTGCTGTTCTAATGGTTCGCTAAAATCGCTTGAGTTACCATTTAACTCTCCTTCATTTTCATTTTCTTCAGACCCACTATCCAAATCAAATTTGTTTCCAGATTCATGAGGTTCTTTTAGTTGACTACATAGATTTCTTAACTGTTCAAGTTTAAATATAAGCTCATTAGTTAGTTAATTAACAAATAATATATGATAAGCGAGATGTGTCAAACGTAATAACAACTTTTTAGCACTGGAATGGCTCGAGGTTAATTAAAAAAATTTACCTGTTTGAGTAAGGCATGTTTCTCTTTCTTTAAGGACTGAAAACGATCACTTAAAGTGTCGTAATCAGCTCTGAGAGCTGTGTAGTCCTGTTCCATCTGTTTCGATTTCCAACGAGCCCTTCTGTTTTGAAACCATATAACCACTTGTCGCGGGTGGAGACCAAGTTCTCTAGCCATCTCCAGCTTCTTCCTTGGTTCCAGCTTGTTCTCCGTCTTGAACAACGATTCCAGTGACTTTATCTGCTCATCACTAAACCTCCTGATGTTGTTGTTATTGTTTTTGTTCTTCTTAATTCTCTGTGTACCACTATTACCCGCAGTAGCTTTTGTGAAAACTTCATGCTGCTCCTTGTTTTCAGTAGACGGTGAAGCACCTCCAAACATTTTCTCATATATGCTTAGATTAGATGAAGAAGAAAAAAACTTAATTTGTTTTTTTAGCGAAACATGTATCTCACTATATATGAATAATAATTAATGAATTCGTAACTGAATTATTGTATTGTAGTTGTTGACCGTGTTTTTGTATGATGTGTTGAATTTGGAGTCTGGGTATATGAATATTGAGTATGTGTAAATTGTGTAGGAGATTAGGAATGTGACCCGAGTGAGTTACATCAGTTTGGATTTTTGGTTTAAAGTTTAAGCAAGTAAGAAATGAGAGATGGGTAACTGTTGAGTGCAGTTGACATGCTTGATTTAGGTTTAAAGTTTCAATTTTTTTGCAAAAAAAACTTATCGTGTCAAATGTGATTTATATATCGTGTCAATAATAATCAAATATTTGGAATACAACTGTTAAGCTGCTTTAGCTAATATTTTGACCTGTTAGAAATAGGAAATAGCCCGAATCCTGTTGCTTTCGTAAAACCTCTACACAAGCATTCTACAAAAATTGAATATGTTTCTAATTGATTGATATCACCTCTGTACCTTACCAAATACTAGAAATACAGCGAAAAACAACCATACTTACAAAAGTAACTATGGTAACAATGACCGAGTTATATAATGTTCCCATATACTTTGGTTTTTACTGAGTTAGTCGAAAGAATTATATTTCCAGCTATGACTCTACCTGTATTGCTGTACAATTACAAGTACAAAACTATACTCTTCAAGTTCAAACCTGTTGAATGATATAGTGTATTATTAACATATTACTTATTGTGTTTGAGTTTTCCTTTTAGGATGTCTCAAAGAGGTAAACGAGGTATAGCAACATGTGAAAACAGTGATAAAAGTAACCCGACTCATACTTTCACGATTGAGTTTAACGAGAGAGGAATACCGGTTGGCGATAACGAACCTCGTTTCACTTCATGGTTTGGTTGTGAATGTAAAACACGTCTTCCTTACCATCTTGAGATGAAAAAGATGGATAAACGACTATTTGAACTATTATGGTTATATACGAAGGTATAATGTTTAACGGTAATTGAATCTTTTTTTTCTTTTTCTTTTTCTTTTTCTTATATCTATTATGTTAATTATTATGTTCTAATTGTTTGTAAACAATCAGCATACTTATATTGCGGATGATATAGGGAAAAAACACATGAAGAAAAAACCATCAGATATAATGAGGAAATTTAGGTTTAGGCTTATGCAAGACTACGTCAAAAAAGACCTTATGCCTTTCTCGAAATACAGTTATGTAGAGAAAAAATTCTGTCTACGTGCGTTGAAAAAACAAAATCGGAACAATTTTTGGTATTTTTTTTCAGTATTATTAATTATTGTATTTTTGCACCGTTGCTAATTCTTCTTTTTTCCTCTTATATGAAGGCAAAAAGTGAGAAATCGAAGATAAGTGCGAGACAAAACAGAATTTTTGGCCGGAATGGATAAAAATCCACCGGAATTAGCACCGGTGGATTTCAACGGAAAATTTTTATAAAACTCGTATAGCCGGCATTCCCAATGCCGGCACTTGCCAAATCATCACGCCACGTCTGATTTCCACTACCAAAATGATAACTGATTGCACAGTCAGCAGTACTTTCCACGTAGGAAATCCACAAAGCAAGTGCCGGCATTGGGAATGCCGGCTTTTGGAACATTTTCTGCGCCACCGACAGTCCTTTAATACCAATGCAGCAACCTTTAATACTACCCAATCACGTTGTGCCACGTGTCAAAGACGGCATTGCCAAATCCGGCACTTGCTGAACTTAAATTCCATGCAGCGACTCAATTTAATTCCCACCCATACAAAACTCTTATCACACACAATAACAATCCGGCGACTTGTTAAAAAATCTGACCAAAATCAAACCAAAACACAAAATGGCGCAATTTGGAGCATCCGCAACCCCCCGAAACAATGAATTGCTGTTTTTACAAGCCGATAACCACCACCGTGCTGCCCGTCTATTTAACAATTTGGAAGATCATACTGCTCACATAAAAGCTAGACGGTGTGATTCCGGATTTTGGGACCTCACCGACAATATTCCGGAGCGTGTGAGAAAGTGGATAGCCAGGGCTGGGTTTGACGGTGTATTACGCACCGGTTACCATAAAATCGACCACGCTCTGATTACGGCTTTGGTTGAGAGGTGGCGTCCCGAGACGCACACATTCCATTTTCCCACCGGTGAAGCGACTGTTACCTTACAAGACATACAAGTTATTTGGGGGCTGCCTGTAGACGGACAGGTGGTTTCCGGAGTTTGGGAGTCTAAAAGCGAGGATGAGTGGGCGAGTGATTGTTCTGGCTATCTTGGGTTTAGGCCAGTTGAGAGTGACGTTAAAAATGGTAGAATAACAATGCATCAGCTAGTTTGGCAAATTAATAATCCCAGCGGGAACAGCAAGCAAAGAGCTAGATGTTATATTTTGGCTCTTTTGGGTGGGCACCTGTTCAGTGATTCAAGGTCGTATAATGTGCCGCTTAATTTTTTGAAAAACATAGACGACCTAACTGAGGGTGGTAGACTTAGCTGGGGCTTCGCAGTGTTGGCTTATTTGTAACGACAACTTTGTACTGCTGCGGAGAAGCCGGATGTGAAAGGTATTCAGGGCCCGTTGATTTTGCTTCAGCTTTGGGCCTGGGAGAGAATACCCATTACTACGCCCCGTATGATCATATGGGAGGGTGTACAACATATTTACACACACTGCGTTGATAGCAAGTAATGTTTTTATCTCTGCATTACATTTTTATTATATTTGTTATTATGATTAATTTAGATTAATTTATATATTTATTATATTTACTATTTTTATATATTTATTATTTTTATTATATTTATTATTTTTATATATTTACTATTTTTATTATATAATTTTAATTATTGATTATTATATTTATTATTTTTATTAAATTTTTACGATTATTATTTTGTATATTAGGTGGCATCGCCGGTTTGGTAACTTTAGTCACACAGGCACACCGGCTCATGTGTTGGTTGCATACCGTGCCGCTTTCACCGCGTTGGAAGAGGGCCAGTTTATTTGGTGTCCTTATACCGATGTACTGGGGGGGCTTGTGTATGATTGCCGGAGAGACAGCGGGATATGGGCGTATAGTGGATGGCTTGTTTGGTGGTGTGTTGCGGAACCTCATCAACCGAACCGAGTATGCAGGCAGTTTGGATTCGGGCAAGGGGTTCCCGAAAGTTTGTTTATATTTTCAGCTAGACAACACACGAGGAACCATGAGGGTAAGTTTAGCGGGGGACGAGGTACAAACTGGGAGCAGAAGAAAGAGGCTCAGATAGCGTGGTGGAATGATAGACACAACCATGTCTATCAATTTGATGGACCAGAGGGGGAGGTGTTCTACCTGGCTATATGCAGTGGTATTATCAGCGCACTGTCTTAGTCATCACGTCTCCGGCTGCACCTAACCCTCCCAACGTGTATCCAGATTGGGGCGGTGTCCAGCAAGTACATGTAATATGTTATGCGTATTTATTTTATATTATATATATATATGAATATCACATTTATTTTATATTATATGTTTTAATTTTTTTTGCAGAACGAGGCGTTAAGGGAAATCCACGATCGTGCTCGACAGAACATGGATAGTGGAGTGGGGAACAACGCCATGTGGCAGGATTTTGTTCAACTCCCTAGTGATGCTATGGGATATGGACATAATCCGGACCGGATGAACTATGGATCGCAACAATTTGCGTTTCCCCCACCTTCGTATTATCCACGTCCTCCGTCTCCTCCACCCCAATATGGAGGTCAGTATAAGGGTGGTTGGGGTGGTTCCCAGTACGGGCAGCATACTCGGGCAGATGGTGGTGGTTCTCAGGCCTATCAACAGTTTGAGGCTGGAGGTAGTGGTACACAACAGTTTGAGGCTGGAGGTAGTGGTACCCATCATAGGCTAGACATGATCAATGAGTTGTTATTTACCCCTACCCCTGGCCCTAACCCTACCCCTCCACATGACTCTACTTGGCTTTCGTTGTCACCCAATTTTCATGGCTAGTTCAGACCTTGGGTACAACCAGATTTCCAAAGGGACCCTAGTACCGAAATGGTTGCACGCCGGTCTCATTATCATGATAGTAGCCCGGTTCAGATTCAGTCTTTTGGTGATTGCTGGGTACCACTACCTCCAGCCTCAAATTGCTGGGTACCACTACCTCCAGCCTCAAACTGCTGATAGGCCTGAGAACCACCACCATCTGCCCGAGTATGCTGCCCGTACTGGGAACCACCCCAACCACCCTGATACTGACCTCCATATTGGGGTGGGGGAGACGGAGGACGTGGATAATACGAAGGTGGGGGAAACGCAAATTGTTGCGATCCATAGTTCATCCGGTCCGGATTATGTCCATATCCCATAGCATCACTCGGGAGTTGAACAAAATCCTGCCACATGGCGTTGTTCCCCACTCCACTATCCATGTTCTGTCGAGCACGATCGTGGATTTCCCTCAACGCCTCGTTCTGCAAAAAAAATTAAAACATATAATATAAAATAAATGTGATATACATATATATATAATATAAAATAAATACGCATAACATATTACATGTACTTGCTGGACACCGCCCCAATCTGGATACACGTTGGGAGGGTTAGGTGCAGCCGGAGACGTGATGACTAAGACAGTGCGCTGATAATACCACTGCATATAGCCAGGTAGAACACCTCCCCCCTCTGGTCCATCAAATTGATAGACATGGTTGTGTCTATCATTCCACCACGCTATCTGAGCCTCTTTCTTCTGCTCCCAGTTTGTACCTCGTCCCCCGCTAAACTTACCCTCATGGTTCCTCGTGTGCTGTCTAGCTGAAAATATAAACAAACTTTCGGGAACCCCTTGCCCGAATCCAAACTGCCTGCATACTCGGTTCGGTTGATGAGGTTCCGCAACACACCACCAAACAAGCCATCCACTATACGCCCATATCCCGCTGTCTCTCCGGCAATCATACACAAGCCCCCCCAGTACATCGGTATAAGGACACCAAATAAACTGGCCCTCTTCCAACGCGGTGAAAGCGGCACGGTATGCAACCAACACATGAGTCGGTGTGCCTGTGTGTGACTAAAGTTACCAAACCGGCGATGCCACCTAATATACAAAATAATAATCGTAAAAATTTAATAAAAATAATAAATATAATAATCAATAATTAAAATTATATAATAAAAATAGTAAATATATAAAAGTAATAAAAATAGTAAATATAATAAATATATAAATTAATCTAAATTAATCATAATAACAAATATAATAAAAATGTAATGCAGAGATATAAACATTAGTTGCTACCAACGCAGTGTGTGTAAATATGCTGTACACCCTCCCGTATGATCATACGGGGCGCAGTAATGGGTATTCTCTCCCAGGCCCAAAGCTGAAGCAAAATCAACGGGCCCTGAATACCTTTCACATCCGGCTTCTCCGCAGCAGTACAAAGTTGTCGGTACAAATAAGCCAACACTGCGAAGCCCCAGCTAAGTCTACCACCCTCAGTTAGGTCGTCTATGTTTTTCAAAAAATTAAGCGGCACATTATACGACCTTGAATCACTGAACAGGTGCCCACCCAAAAGAGCCAAAATATAACATCTAGCTCTTTGCTTGCTGTTCCCGCTGGGATTATTAATTTGCCAAACTAGCTGATGCATTGTTATTCTACCATTTTTAACGTCACTCTCAACTGGCCTAAACCCAAGATAGCCAGAACAATCACTCGCCCACTCATCCTCGCTTTTAGACTCCCAAACTCCGGAAACCACCGGTCCGTCTACAGGTAGCCCCCAAATAACTTGTATGTCTTGTAACGTAACAGTCGCTTCACCGGTGGGAAAATGGAATGTGTGCGTCTCGGGACGCCACCTCTCAACCAAAGCCGTAATCAGAGCGTGGTCGATTTTATGGTAACCGGTGCGTAATACACCGTCAAACCCAGCCCTGGCTATCCACTTTCTCACACGCTCCGGAATATTGTCGGTGAGGTCCCAAAATCCGGAATCACACCGTCTAGCTTTTATGTGAGCAGTATGATCTTCCAAATTGTTAAATAGACGGGCAGCACGGTGGTGGTTATCGGCTTGTAAAAACAGCAATTCATTGTTTCGGGGGGTTGCGGATGCTCCAAATTGCGCCATTTTGTGTTTTGGTTTGATTTTGGTCAGATTTTTTAACAAGTCGCCGGATTGTTATTGTGTGTGATAAGAGTTTTGCATGGGTGGGAATTAAATTGAGTCGCTGCATGGAATTTAAGTTCAGCAAGTGCCGGATTTGGCAATGCCGTCTTTGACACGTGGCACAACGTGATTGGGTAGTATTAAAGGACTGTCGGTGGCGCAGAAAATGTTCCAAAAGCCGGCATTCCCAATGCCGGCACTTGCTTTGTGGATTTCCTACGTGGAAAGTACTGCTGACTGTGCAATCAAGTTATCATTTTGGTAGTGGAAATCCGACGTGGCGTGATGATTTGGCAAGTGCCGGCATTGGGAATGCCGGCTATACGAGTTTTATAAAAATTTTCCGTTGAAATCCACCGGTGCTAATTCCGGTGGATTTTTATCCATTCCGGCCAAAAATTCGACAAAACAAAGACCCGACTCGATTAGCACGCACAACATTTGCCAATTTGACTCATAATAATAAATGGAAACCGAAACGGGAACAACGGGTTGCATAAAACCCAGTTCTAGGTTCTATAAAAAATCTACGTTCGAAACTTTGGATTGTGAGTAGATCACGAAAAAATATAGAAACAGGACTCAATGAAATTACATCAGATATAAAAGGAAGACTTGATGCTTTGGTATATTTATATAAATATAAATATAAGTATATATTCGAATGTTGAGTCGTTTATATCATTTCTCTAAACAGGTACAAAAAGAGAGAGATGCTTGATGATGGTAGTTATTACATGTCTGGAATAGACTCGATAACAGAGGTTATGAGAGCCGAGCACGGAGGGCGAACAAGGATGTATTCAAAACATGTTGGTTCATCAAAGGTTTTAGGATCAGTATGTGTTTTGAATACATCCTTGTTCGCCCTCCGTGCTCGGCTCCCATAACCTGTGTTATCGGGTCTATTCCAGACATGTAATAACTACCATCATCAAGCATCTCTATCTCTTTTTGTACCTGTTTAGATATAAACGACTCAACATTCGAATATATACTACTTATATTTATATTTATATAAAAATAGCAAAGCATCAAGTCTTCCTTTTTTTCTGATGTAATTTCATTGAGTCATGTTTCTATATTTTTTCGTGATCTACTCACAATCCAAAGTTTCGAACGTAGATTTTTTATAGAACCTAGAACTGGGTTTTGTGCAACCCGTTGTTCCCGTTTCGGTTTCCATTTATTATTATGAGTCAAATTGGCAAATGTTGAGCGTGCTAATCGAGCCGGGTCTTTGTTTTGTCTCGCACTTATCTTCGATTTCTCACTTTTTGCCTTCATATAAGAGGAAAAAAGAAGAATTAGTAACGGTGCAAAAATACAATAATTAATAATAGTGAAAAAAATACCAAAAATTGTTCCGATTTTGTTTTTTCAACGAACGTAGGCCAGAATTTTTTCTCTACATAACTGTATTTCGAGAAAGGCGTAAGGTCTCTTTTGACGTAGTCTTGCACAAGCCTAAACCTAAATTTTCTCATTATATCTGATATTTTTTTCTTCATGTGTTTTTTCCCTATATCATCCGCAATATGCCAAGTATGCTGATTGTTTACAAACAATTAGAACATAATAGATATAAGAAAAAAAATATTCAATTACTGCTAAAAGATTCAAGTATGCTGAGGGGCTGTTTGATATCACCACGGACTCAGACCACGGACTCGGTCTGCGCGTTTGATAAGGCAAAGCTATCACGGACTCGGTCCGTATCACGGACCCATATCAAAGACTCAATCTGCAATCAAAAACCGCAGACTACATTTTATCAAAAAAAAACCCAAGCCGCTGCCCCTACAAGCTGTAGTCTCCACCACCGCTGCTCCGCCGCCGCCGCCGCGGTGGTTTTGCCAGGTAAATTTATTAAACCGGACGGTGGACCGCCACGGTGGTTTTGCCCTGTTGTTGCTGATCAAAATGATATCCCTTTACCCAATTCACCTGTTCTTCTGTATTTGTTCTTCTGTTTTTGCCAGGTAAATTTATATAGCTTATTTGAGTACCGAAAAGTATTTGTAGTTTTTGCAGTTGTATATATAGTTCAATGATATGGGTTTCAAGTTAGTCGGGTTGCCTATTTTACCGTTAAGTATGAGTAAAGAGTAATACTTCAGATGTGTCGATATTACATAATTATGGTTATATTGAATACATATTTCTAGACTTGTTATGGTCTGCGTAGCATATTGCATCGTAATAGAGGTTTCTCAGCAAGTTCGTTGTTGGGTTGTTTTTGTTTAGTTTTAGATACTTCGATGATTTACATATGTGTGCAGAATCTAAATTCTGCTATTTTATGAAAATGTGCTAAGTAGATCCTAATCTGTTATGCTGTTTCTTGTTATTGGGAACTTATGAAGTATATAAATACGACGTTATGTTCAAGATAAGTTATCTTTGGATTACAACAAAAAGCAAATTGAGTCAATTTTTGGAGCGAAACTAGAAATATTTCTTAACCATATCTAATTTGTTTGAAGCTGGTTTTCTATGATTATGTCTTGTTCTTAGTTATCCATTTTAATTGGTTCTATCTTAGGTCCTTGATTTCATTCTGCAATGCAGTCTACAAATTCAGATGGTCTCCTAATCCGAGATTAAAGTATTAACTTGTTATTGTATGCAGGGATGGATGGTCTGGGATCTCATTTTGCACCAAAAGTCTCTTAGAAAGTGAGTAAAGTTTTGTTTCTTTCGTACTGTCATTTAGTCATTTGCTATTCGTATAAACAGTTATCTTGATTACATGGTTTTTGAAGTTCGATGCTTGCACATCCCTGTTTACGATCGAACACCATTTGAAGGTCTTCTATTTTTTGTTTATATGAACATATAACCCATTCACCCCTGCTAAAGACATCTTCGAAATTTTACCATTTTCTATGGACAATGATTATTCTCGTATATATGTGACTGAAACGAATGCAACTTGTGAATTGACGAGATAGTTTTATTTTATCATTCACTTTGTTTATGAAGATTTAGTGACATTTGTCGAGGAAACCTTGAGGTTTGAGCATGCTTTATATCCAACGAGGCCAATATATCTGGTTGGTGATTCTTTTGGAGGATTTTTAGCTCTTTCTGTTGCTGCACGTAACCCAACGATTGATCTAGTAGTTATACTTGCAAATCCAGGTTCGTTTAAAAACACAGGTACTCTTTAAATATCTCCGTATTTGAATTATTCAATTGTTTCTAGTAACAATCGATTTTATATATCCATTTCAGCAACTTCATTTGACAGGACACAGCTGCAACCCCTACTTCCCATCTTGGAGTCAATTGTTTCTAGTAACAATCGATTTTATTTATCGCTCGATTTTGGTTGTTAGTCATGTAACTGGTGATGTTTAGGCAGGTTGTTTTCGCTCGATATAGTTGATTTAAACTGATTGATAGTATGTGTTTTTGTTTAAGCTTGTAAGTCTATATTCACGCTTGTAGTCTATGCAAAATGAAGCAAGCGGTGGCCAAAACATACATGACATAGAATGGGATTCACAAAGCAATCAATACATGTCTACTTTACTTGACCAAATTGCTACTCAACTGTTTTCAAATGCTTCAACTTAATTGTACGCAATCATTGTTAGCTTTTCTTTGGATTTTTTTTTAATTTGGATTTTGTAAGACATTTGGATTTGTTTAGTTTGGATTTTGTAAGACATTTGGATTTATGGTTAATTTGGATTTTGTACGACATTCAATATAAAAATAAACAGAAAGGTAAAATAGTCATTTCTCTCCGTCAGCATGGCCAGTCCGAGGCATAATCAAATACAACAAACTTTGCACCTAAGTCTGAGCTCCTCAGTCTGCACTAACTCAGTCTGCAGCTATCAAAACAGCCCCTGATTGTTTACAAACAATTAGAACATCAGTTTCTTCGAAAACCTTTTCCACGAAGGTGGTAGTTTTTCGAGTATAGCATGCACTTTGAAGATTTTGAGGATGACTATAGATAGTGCTTTCAGTTTGTTCACAAAAACATGGACTTTATGTACTTGCTACAAGATGTTTTTCTTGTCTACCATATGATAATCAAAGCATTCCATAAATCGTGGGGAAAATGATTGTACCGTAAACATCATACAATCTGTCTAAGAGGGGATTCTTAATATGTCCTCAACATTGGGTCTCATCTTCTTTTCAGAGCATTCTTTGTTTCTCGGGCTCTACAATTCCTTTTCATGAACTTTGTTTCCGGGACACGAGATAGGATTATCTAGAATTGGTGCCAATTTCAAATTAAGAACACATGAAATCCTCAAAACAATCAGAAGGAATTTCATCTTGTCCGTCTGATGAGTTACACCTGTCGAAATTGTCCAGCTTGACGATCTCCTGATTTATGATGCGAAGGTTTCATGACCCAAGCAAGTTGGATTTCATCCCTTAAATGCTTGTGTTAAAAATATTAACCTTTTAAGATTGTTGGAAAAAAAAATCAATGTACTTGTACAACAACCAAAATAATTGAAGCAAAAAGATTGAAACACAAGCACTTTGAAAATCAAAACATAACAACTTTTAGTGATAGCACAAAACCTCTCGTAACACAACAACGACCTCGAGGAATTCAAACGATGATTTCAGCAACACTATAGTGGCACCTTAGAGAGAACGGTGACTGTTTTGAGGAACTCTTTGAATGACGAATTTCAGAGACAATAACCTGCAGAAAAACAAAGTAGAAACTACACGTGATATTTCTCCTTGTCCTTAAAAGGTGTCTACGAATTGATGTAGTCTTAGTTTCGGTTCTTGTAAGCGAAACAGTAACCCGAAATACAAAAAATGTTGATAGAGAAGTAAAAGAACGGGAAAATGGATATGTGGAGTAACAGTGAAATCAAATAGAGAAGAAGATATTGCTTAATGTTGGTGTGTTTTGACATAGTGCTTAACATCTCTATTTACAAGTAGAAATCATGAGTTTTAAACTTCAAGGTCGTGTTTGTTGTTTCCATGATCACCAAAATATTAGGGATACATCCTTATTTTTAGACTCACTTATTAAGTAACAAGTAACAAGTAGTTATTTACTTAAAACTTGTATATCTATGTACACTATAAAGCATTTGGGGTATAAATTATTGAAAATTTAAACATAGTAAATTTACTAAACTAGCATTTAACTAATTAATTATTAAAATATTATAAATATAATTATATAACACAATTACCATATATACTTAAAATATCAAACATTTGAATTTTTTTTATAAATTTAAAACAATCAATTTTTAGTGTGTGAAATTTAAATAAGTGAAGTTAATCTTTAGATTTTCCAAGTAATTGAATGTTTACAAACCGAAAGTTTTAATCATTCAGTAAAATTATTTTTAACAAAATATATATCACAAAGAAAAATTATTAACGGAATTTATTATCGTCGCGGCATCGCGTGGATATTTTACTAGTATATATTTATAATTTCATAATCACGTTCAAATAGAAAGTGCCTTAAAATAGGAAAAATAGGGAGCTTGTGTAGAATGACATGTGGGCTGTGGCTATGGTAGATTACTAGATTATTGTTCCGTAATAGTGTGGAAAAAAATAAAAATTAAATCATAAATTTTATGTTTATGTAGATTTTAATTTATTATGAGAAAATAATGGTGTACGTGTAATACATATATATACTTTTACTTTTATACACATATTGTTTATAGCTATAATAACATATACACTTTTATCTTTATACACATGTTTTGATATTTTGTATTAGGATATTTTAGAATAATAATATACACTTTTATCTTTATACACATGTTTTGATATTTTGTATTAGGATATTTTAGAATAATAATAAGGTAAATTATAGTCCAAATTGAATGATTCTATAAATAAATTATAATTATATTTTTTATTTTAGTAGAGATTGAATGAAAGAGAGAATGCAATTCTGTATTATAAGGGGTGTAAAATATAAAATAGTTTTTGATGACATCATCAATCTGATCTAATGGCTGACATCAAAGAAGTTAACTCATCCAACGGACCTTACTTCGTCATGTGGCATTTAAGGCCCCTCTTTTATTATATATTAAAGATATGATTCAAGGGCAAAATTGGTATAATACGTATAATCATTTTGATTCTTCTATATACAATCCCTACTATATATGAATCAGTCAATATTTTTATTTCAAAATAAAGGTATAAATATATGTATATGTTAATTAGGTGTATATATGAATCAAAACTGTTTGATCAAAAGATCGTCAAATACGAAAATGGGATGTTTGGGAGTATTCAACCTTCGATCTCTTGTCGAAACAGTACAAACCTACCAGTTCTTCACGAACCTAAGGTGATCAAGGTTGAAGGTGATGTCGTATGGTGTTCTTGCTATGAGCAGTATGAACAAGACGATAGAGTGTGTGTATGTTTACTATGTGTAAGTATTGTGTTGCAGATGATGATGATGATGATACACATTGTGTGTGTGTGTGGTAGATAGATATGAGAGGAGAAAAGAATACTTGTGTGGGTATTTATATTCAACGTCCTTCAAGAGCCTTAACGTCTGACTATTAATGATCATTATGTCATAATTAATGACGGACATAATGATCCAACGTTCACCTCTTATTTATATCGGGCATAACGTTTTAATGTATTAATTGAATACATTCATTAGGCATTAAGATGACCGTTATGCTGGGAAGATTGTGTCTGGCTATCTCCATGTATGGAAATTAACCAACTAGGTTGACTCCTGCCAACATGTCCGGAAGGCTATATGCTATCATGTCACGCAAATATCCATACATACTGTCGTTTCGTGTCTGGCCATCTACACTCAGCCAGATGCCAGATGGGACACATAATGCCAGTCGAGCCATATTTGTCAGATGGGACACATAATGCCAGTCGGGCCATATTTGTCAGTTGGGACACATAATGTCAGTCGGGCCCTATTTACCAAGCGGGACGCATAATACCACCTGGATCATGTTTGCCAGACGTGGGCCTATTTGCCAGACGGGACGTATAATACCGTCAGGGCCATATTTGTCAGACGAGACGCATAGTGCTGCCTGGGCCATATTTGCCAGACGGAACGCATAGTACCGTTTGGGCCATATTTGTCAGACGGGACGCATAATACCGTCCGAGCCATGTTTGTCAGACAGGCTCCATCCGGCGGCTGGATATATCCAGCTGGCGATTGGGTTTTGCCAGCCGGGCACACTTGTCAGCCGAGCCATAGTTACCATCTTGGTCCAGCCGGCGGTTGGACCTTTTACCGGTCGGGCATGTTAGGTATTTTGGACGACACGTAACCTTGTGATGTCACCGATATGTTAGTCGGATATAAGTCATCAAGTACATATCCCGGACCATTCTTGTAATGTTATGATGTTTGTGTCAGAATATTTGGAGTTTACTAAATCAATTATGTACTAACACTATCAAAAACCTTTTGATTTTATTACTGTATCCAACATTTTAAAATGAAAATACTTAATTGGATTATACTTTTGATTTTATTACTGTATCTATACTTGTCATGTTTTAATAATAAAAGTTTATGTATCAAACTAAATAATATATATTTTTATATATCATTCATAGTTATACAAAGTTACAAAAATTACCTATTCAAAACTATTACACACGATTACATAAAATCAACAAATAGATTTATGTATCATACTTAATGATACATGCATCATTTCTTTTAACATTTCATGATATCGTATCAATGATAATGTATCAAATTACACTGGACGTTTATATGTATATTTTTGAATGTTAAAGTTGTACATATCAAACTAAATAAGAAGTTTGGTATTATCTATTTTATACATACATTTAATCCACAAATTAACAAAAATAAAAATATAGTTACATCATTTATTATAAATGATGCATGATAGAAAAACGTGGAAATTGATTTCAAATATATTTGTTAACTAGATTCTTGTCTCGCGATAAAGCGAATAAAAATAAAAATTGAATCGTAAATTTTATGTTTATGTAGATTTTAAATTATTATGAGAAAACAACGTTATATGTATAATAACATATATAAATTTACGTTTATACACATGTTATGTATCGTTATAATAACATATACACCTTTACATTAATACACATATTTCGATATTTTGTATTAGTAGATTTAAAATAACAATAAAGGTAAATCATATTCTAAATTGAGCGATTTTGTAAGTAAATTATTTTTTTTTAATTTTAGTGGAGATTGAATGAAAATATAATGTAATTATGTAATGTAAGAGGGTGTAAAATGAAAATAGTATTTGATGACATCATCAATCTGATCTAACGGCTGTAATCAAATAAGTTACTATATCAAAAAAACCTTATTTTGCCATATGACATTTAGACCCCTCTTTTTACGTTTATGATCTTTATTCTCAAGTTTTACTTTTAGAATAAAAGTAATATATGAGAAAGAAAATAAATAAATTGTATTGTTCTTAAATTTTTGTTTTGGAAGAAAAGCAACGAAAAAAGAAATGATTAGAAGGTAAAGTTTATATATTTTCTTTAATAAAATAATCCGACCATATTTGAGATGATTGTAAAGTAAAATAAATATTTTTCTTTATTTTAAAATTACCTTTCTTTATGTTACTTTCTTTTCTCTTAGTTTTAGACTCGAAAACAACAAGTCTCTATATAACCTCCCTGTTCGTCTTTTCCATTATACAACTAATCTTTATTCTTTTAATTAAAATGTTCTAACTTACAATTAAAATTGATATCTCCATATATTAATTTCTAACATATGTTTTATAGAGGTTTTGTATTGAGAGAATGTCACAAATCGTCCTTGTGGTTAGGCTGTTTTTCATGTATCGTCCTTTCGAAGAAAAGTTAGCACAGATCATCCTTTTGTTTTTTAAAATTATCGTCTATCGTCCTTCCGTCTAAATCCGTTAGGATTGTGCCGTTAAGTGACACCACGTGACAGGCACATGAGGGTAAATTAGTAATTTAACTCTCAAATGGGACATTCTACCTGTTGAAGAAGTGAATCAGTACGTGAACGGTTCGATCTTAACACCTAGTTGACAAACCTAAACACACAAAAACACCCCTTAATTTCTAACTACCTACCTAAATCGTAGGTTGTTCATCTCGGTCCAGAAAAAAAAAATAGTCAAAATCAAAATCACACAACAACAATGGCGATTTCATCATCCTTGTCATCAATCAACTCAATCTCCAAAACCCTAACTAAAACATCAATCTCAATCTCAATCCCAAAAACCCCTTCAAATCAAACCCAAACCCTCACTATTTTTCATCTTCAAAACCCACAATTTACTAACAAACCCAAGTCAAATCCTTGTTCACCGGAATCGTCGAAGAAATGGGTCAAGTGAAACACTACGGATTCGACGAATCCGGTGGGTCTTTCGACATGATGATCCACTCACCAACTGTCCTCCAGGATTGTGGTTAACGGGACATGTTTAACAGTAACTGAATTCGATACGAGTAAAGTCGAGTTTATTCTCCCCCAAGATTGTGCTTTTGAATTAACTGTTGAAGCTCAATTGTGTTATGCAGAAAGTAAGAAATGGTTGACGGTGATATGTTTTCAGGTATGAACTGTGTGAAGTAGATTTTTGATAATTAATGATATTTGATTGTTAATTGGATGTTTTAAGTGTTGTTGTTGATTGAAAATGATTTTGTTGTATTTTTTGATTGGAAAATTGAATTTTTGGGGAGAATATATTTTGGGGAAGATTGAATTTTGGGGGAGAATATATTTTGGGGGTTGGTGGTGAGTTTGACCATGGATTCAAGCCTCTGTTTCTTGAAACTGATATATAGATACATATAGATATATGCATATATGCATAGACATGATGGTAGATTCTGAAATTCAAAAGCCATTTTTGAATCCCACCTTTTATACCTCTACTCGAAAAAAGAGAGAAAAAAAACTTAGCACAAATTAGGGTTCATGGTTCAAGGAGAAATTGGGAAAATGAAGAAGAAGGTGCCAAATTACTCATTTACCCTCGTGTGCCAGGCACATGGGGCCACTTAACGGATTAAATTAACAGGATTTTGACGGAAGGATCACAGACGATAATTTTAAAAAACAAAAGGATGATCTGTGCTAACTTTTCTTCGAAAGGACGATATGTGAAAAACAGCCTAACCACAAGGACGATTTGTGACATTCTCTCTTTTGTATTTGTACGATAACATGTTATAAATAAGTTTACGTAATGTGCATATCCATGTTATTGTAATTTTAGGCGTGAAGCGATCAAACCGTTGCCCGGAGCCTCTAACAATGTCGTTACCACATTCCGGCGATGAATCAATAACCAACGTCGATTTGAACGATCTCTGCTACGATCTATCATCGGTTCACGAGCTCGCATGCCGCGGTGCATGGCGATCCATTATCGATAAAGTAGCTGAAGCACGTTCTAGATCACTCATTTCAAAACCTCACGAACACCTCGTGTATCTATCATACAACGCTATAGCTTTAACCAAACTACGTCGTTTTACCGAAGCAGTCGCTGAGCTAGATTTAGTTGAAAAAGGATTAGATGATATTTATAGATATGAAACGTATCCGAATCATTACCCTAACCGGCATGGCTCAATGGCGCCGTTTGTTCTCAGGTGGTTACATGCTGAGCTTCCTTCTAGGTTAGGTAAGCGTCAGGAAACGTTAGATCGTTTCTATATGTTGTTACATTTCATTAGAGAGAAATTAAGTAATAAGGAGTTGCAAGATGACGCGTTTAAAGTATGGACAAAACGCGAGTGTTTAGTCATTAATTCCATAATTAGTCATCATTTAAGTCATAAGGAGTTTGGAGTGTGTTTGGATTTGATCAAGGACTTGATTAGCCGTGAATCCAATGATTCTATTGCTAGAGCCATTTTGATGTCCAAGTTAGGGTATATTCAAATGCAATTCGGGGATTTGGGTGGTGCCAAGGCGACTTTCGCTGTGATTCAGGGGATTGTGAATGAAGGGAAAGGAGAGATTGAGATGAAAAATTTAGTGAATAGGAACAAGGCGATGATGTTTATGGTAGAGAAGGATTATGTGTCGGCGGTAAGGGAGTATCAGGAGTGTATTGATAGAGATGGTTCGGATGTGGTTGCTATTAATAATAAGGCGCTTTGTTTAATGTATATGCGTGATTTGTCGGATTCTATTAAGGTGATGGAGAAAGCTTTGGAGAGAATTCCTACGTCTGCTTTGAACGAGACGTTTGTGGTGAATTTATGTAGTATGTATGAGTTGGCTTATGTAAATCACTCGGATATTAAAAAGACGCTTGGCAGTTGGATTGCTCGTGTGGCACCTGATGATTTTGATACTGCATGTACTCGAATATGAGGTACTTTTACATTCTTTCTATGGTCAATATTAACCTGTTCTCTGATGTGTAATCTGTTCTGTTTATCTGTAACTTAGTTTATTGTGTATATGTTTAGCGAAAGACGGTCAGACATGTCCCTGCCATTTTCGGTTTACTGTTTAAGTGTTAACAAAGTGGGTGTTGTATAACTTAGTTATAAGACATTTAGTTAACACAACAGCTACATGTGGCAATTTTAACCCATACATCTACTTATGAGTTGGCCGATATGAGTTATTGTTTTTTGCATCTCTAAGGGGTCAAATGTTCAAAAAGAATTTAGTAAAAAGGAATTACAGGTTAAACGGGTTGAAAGTTTCACTGTGTATTTTTAGTGCATACAAGATGTTGTGAGATAATATAGGTTTTGTAATAATATAGAGCATTTTTGTTTTTTAAAAATGGACAAAAGATTGTTGCGGGTCAACGCAACAACCCATTTTCCCAAGACACGACAAAACGTGGTTTAATTTCAGTACCATTTATATTTTACTTGATGATTTTTGCTGGTTGCTGTTTCATGAAATAATAACATTTTCTGTATTTTATTTGTGATAGGTTCGGTTTTTTTCTTTGACACACCCTCACCAGCTGCAGTTGCTTTTAGCAGATGCTGTTTTTCCCATAAGTGCAAGTTGCTGGTAGATTATGATATTGTCGGCACTTTTTCGTCAAATAAAATGTCTCACAGGGAGTATATTTTTTCATTGGTAAGCATTATGAGATCAAATGATGATTTCCATCATGAAACGTAGAAACAAAGTTTTAGAGAATACTTGTTGATTCTGCACTGGATTGTGAGCTATTTGAATTTCTGAAGTCGAATAGATTGCTCTCACACTAGGTAGAGGATCTCTTGTTAAGATATTACTTCTATGTGAAATTTAGGTATTATCCAGCGGATCAGCCATCCACGCCCATTAACAATTGCATTAGGATTTTGTCATCCATCCCTGTAGCTGTAATGAAAATGATATCACCATTAAGGAACAATCACGCCTCACAAAAGTGGCTAAAAAGAAAAATATCTTCAACAAAATATATAAACTTGGCCTGACATTAGATATTATCACTAGGCACCAGCTACATTCCCAAAATCGATTAGACTACCTTCACTATCACTGAAACCAAGTCTACCAAAAGCACACCCCGTGATGACTTGGCAGCTTCTAGGTTCGGTTTGTCATTAACCCAATTGAACACCGACGCAGAATCATCTGAAGTAAGTGGTAAGTTGATACCTGGTTCGGGGTCAGCCGGTTCCTCGACAGACACCTCCCCGAATCACTAGAATCTGTATCCTCATCCTCGGAATTGAAATAATCTGGATGTATTCCCTCATCCCCGAAATCAGTACAATCTATATTTATTCCCTTGGAAACATAGATATCTATTGTGTCATTCACATTCAGGTAGTAATCAGTACAATGTGGATGTATTCCCTCTACATTGAAATCAATTGAATCTGGATGTATTCCCTCGTTCACATTCAGGTAGTAATCTTCAATATTTATTGCCTCGTTCACATTCACGTAGTAATGGGTTCAATCTGGATGTATTCCCTCAGAAACATTGATCAATCCGGCAGTCGCGTCCACGTCCAAAAGGTTGTAAAGCTACTGATATCAACATCCTTATTTGGAAACCTTGCACACTACTAGTCCTTAATATAAATGTCCGTCTATTTCAAACATGGTTCTCAGTTTGGATAGTTGCATGTCAATCCAGAGGATGTTGGTTATCCAGTAAGGTGTTCAAGACGGGTTAATTACTGTTAACGGGTAAGGTTGTTTGATTTCCAACGAGGTGTTCTTTAGTTTAACCGGTATAATAACAAAAATAATATAGATGAACGGAAATTTTTTGTTAAACCACAAAGACCACTAATGTAATTAACTCTGCACCCAAAGGACGAGTCTAATTATCCTCAAATACTACATATTATAAATCCATAGGATCTAAAAAGAGTCTAGATACTCTTAACACTCTAATGGATTCATAACAATTATCATTGGTTTTCAATAATAATTAATATAAGATTAAGCATATATAAGATAAGTAAATTGCAACTTACAATCATACAATTGAACCATACAGCTTGTATCATTCATACATCATAGTGTCATCTCAATTTACCAAAAATTGCACACGTTAGGCGCCAATGAGTACATAGATCTAGCCATATGACCAAGAACCATCATCGAGCACACAAGATAATTAGATCAGTTAGTCATGCAAGGCTTCAATGCCAAAAAAAATCAAAAGATGTTTTAAACCATAAAACTCTACATCACCAAGGTGCATCAGCCTCATTCCGAAAGACTGGCTCAAGGTTGTAATCTTTCATATTCAAAGTTTTTATCTCAACATCAAGATTCTTGATCACTTCTTTCAGTCCACAAAGTTTGTCGTTAATTACTCTCATATCCTCTTCTGCTTTCATTTGTTCATTCCTTTTTGCATCCAAAAGCTTTTTTGATTCAAATAATAACCCTACAAGCTTAGTAATCCTTGCTCTTAGAAACCCGACGTCCATACCAAAGTCTTCAAATGCCTTTAAGGTTTTATCCCATGTTTCAAAATCGTTACGAGTAATAGTGACTTTACAACCTCTTATGGCGTCAGATATTGTGATAGTTTCAAGAATTATCCCAACAACTAAACTAACATTAAGACCGTTGAGGAGGTTTTCATGAAGATATCTCTTTTGACTACAACATAAATCGTAGTATTTGATCTGAAAATGCTTTGGTATTTCAGAATCTATGACTAAACCATCCACAACGATACTGAAAGTTTCAATACCTTTAATATCCTTGAACTCCAGAACAGATTCTGCAAATCTGAGTCCTTCAGAAACTGCAGAATCTTCGTCATACGCACCATGGTCTTCTGATTGATCAAACACTGCTAAACCGTTTTCTTGAACATTTTCTTGATGTAAATCTATAATCATATCTTTGGCTCCTTGAAGATCACCGGAGCCCTTTTTGGTTTTCTCCCGGTCTGATCAAGTTGAAAAGGAAAAATCATAAGATTATAAAGGTCTTTATGCTTCATATTCCAAAAGGATAATATGCCAAGTAATCCTGACCCGTGGTCCTTTGGACCCAAATTCTAAATATGACTTGTTTTGATCTGAACTCATTTTCACCTATTACCCGTCTTCCCACCTTTAGGAAATAGTAAAGGACAGTAGAAAATACGTAAAGGAACTTACAGAGATTCACATCAAAAGGAACTAATTTTAGAAGGCCTAGCGCCCCATCGGTCTCATCTAGACCATTTACTCTCACAATATAAACCTGCAACAAAAACAAATTTAAAAATTCTAACTTTAAATAACCCTCTTTTACCCGCATAAGTAAACATTATAATAATATTTTGTTATATAATTACCCGAAATCTCCAATGTTCGATCAATTGGAAAACTAGAGCATCTCCCTCAAGCAACTTATGAGCAAGCGAGAACCCACGCCAGCCACCACTCAATCCAGTTTTGCGAAAAAGAAACTTCGTTTCAAATTCTTGCTTATCATCAGCCAGCAACACAATTGTTTCATCAAATTTTGGTAAATGTGCATCACAAAATTTCTTCGGTAATCCCTGACAAATGTAAGTCGAAACAAGAGTTACAGATTAAAATCGTTTAAACAAATATATTTGAAAGCAAAAAATTACATATTTATAATTTACCAGCCAAAAGCAACGGGTAACATGTGATGGGAGCATAAGTTTGACAAAACTAGGTGATTCGGGCGGGAGGCTGGCTTGAAACTCGGTAGCTAGCTCAATAGCAGATGACTTACCTTGGGAATTAAGAGGTTGAACCAAAGTAACCGGCTTTGGGTTGTAGCTTATGGAGCAAAAATGCATTGTTAGAAACAGCTAATAAATGAGTAAACAAAATTAAAAAAAGTTATCTATAGATTATGAACTAACCAAGCTAATTCATTACGTGATAGATCGAAATTAACCTGCAAATATGGAAATATAAACAGAAATGAATCACATTTCTTGTAAACTTTGATCTAAAATATCTCACTGTGTCAAAAAGTACTCGTAACTTTGAATCCTCAAAAATTAATGTAGTCGAAGCAAGTTACTAAAAAATGTGTTTAAAACATTGTATAATGTATATTGCATATTTTAAAACACATAATGCGGTTTCAAATATTTTGGTAAAACTGCGTTTTGGCTTATTTTAAACAAAAAATGCGTAAAAAATATGAAACTGACTTTCTTAACACTCTGCTTAGGTTTTTTGTGCAATATATTGTTGTTAATTTCCAATGCTTTTTCCTTTTTACACTGCAAACAAAAACACAAACAACAGATTGTTTAAAATCAGTAACCTAAATCGATTATAAATTAAGAATAAGGTGATAATATCAGATGTTACCTTGGAAGACAAAGGACTTGTGTTTGTAGGTTTAGACAAGGGAGCAATCGCCATTAATTATCAATTGTTTTTTGTTGTTTGAAGAACAACGGAAACAAAATTAGAGGGAAAATGAAAGGATGCCGAATTATTTTTAAATTTCAAAGGGTGAGATGATTGCAGGAATTTATGCACATTGTCTTGGGAAACAAAATGATTGTCCACTTTACTATTTTAAACAAAGGTTAATTATTTTACGGTTAATTTCCTACAACTTAAACTTGTATGTTCTTTCTATTTTTTGCTTTCTTTCATAGTCATCATATAATTTTATTCTCTAACGAGTCATTATAAGTTATTTAATTGTCTATTTTCTAAATTTTTTTATTTAAACTAATTTACAAAAATAGTCCTTTGTAGTTTGTATAATTATAAAAATTTTCCCTAATTTAATTTATTTTTATGGATATTGTTCTTTATTTTATTATTTTCTTACGGTTTTAGTCGCTTGTTTGTTAAACTTAATTATTAAAATATTAAAATAAAAAATAACTATTTTACCCTTATTATAAACACAATTAGCGAAAACATCACATTTTTCCCTGTTACATCTTCAAATCATATTAGATTTTGTATATCCGGAGTTTTTTTTCCGTCATTTTCGTCAAAATTTAACCAATCATAATCGTCATTGTCTTCCATTTACGAAAACCATAAGATCTACTAAAAGAGAAATATGTAACAAAAACCCAAAATCCAAAGAAATGTAAGACAATGACGGTTATGTTTGGCGAGAATACAACAAAAACGATGAAACAAAACTTTGGGTACTACAAAATCTAGTAGGATTCGAAGATATAACATAGAAAAGGGTGATGTGTTCGTTGAAAGTGTTTATAATAAGGGCAAAATGTTGGGATATTGAAAAGCTAAGGGAAAATGAAGTTAAAATAAACTCAATTGGGTTTAACAAATAAATATGTTTTCGTTTTTGTTGTCCACTGGTAATGTTACCTAAAAATGATATAATTGAAGTGATTTAAGGCTTGTTTTTTTTTTTTTTTAGTTAACTCCTGAATAGATATATTGTCTGTGTAGATATATAACGTTTGTTTAAATACAAAGATAATGTTTGTTTTGTATGTTAGATCAAGTGTTTGAATTATATTAGATTACCATTATACCTCATGATAGTGTTAGTAGGTAATGGCTTATATTTATAGCATATTAAACCTCCTAACACATGGCTCGGCCCGCAAGAAACCTCAGCTCTTAAATACGTGTCCCAGCACATGTGACCCCGCAAACCACCTCGTGCCCCGTTGCCCGGCACAAATGGCCTCGTGGCCGGCACTTGCGATTCGGCACAAAAGGCCCTGTGGGCGGCACTTGTGGCCCGGCACAAGTCGCCCCGTTGCCAACATTAGTGACCCGGCACTTGTGTCCAACATTTGTAGCTCGAAACTCGTGTCCGATATTTGTAGCCCAGTACTCGTGCCCCGTGACTCGACACATGTGGTCCGACATCCGTCACTTGTAGCCCGACACCCGTGCCCCGTGACCCGACATATGTGGTCCGGCACCCGACGCATGAAGCACGACACATGTGGTTCGGAACCCGGCACATGTGGACCAGTGACCCGACACTTTAGTGTCCCGCGTTCGTGTCCCGACATCCGACACATGTGATCGGGAACTCGTGCCCCGTGACCCGGCACTTGTGTCCGACGTTCGTGTCCAGGCATCCGACACATGTGATTCGCCACTCGTGACCCGTGACCCGCCACTTGTGTCCGGCGTCCGCGTCCCGACACCTGGCACATGTGATCCAACACTCGTACCCAATGTATTGCACTTATTCTATCCTAATAATTAGGCACTTAGGCTTGGCTGTAACCGTCAAGACTTTAATGTGGCCATTTAACAGAGGTGTAATGATTGGAGCGTTACTCCTGTCATAAATCACCATACGATGGAATCCCATGAATACCATTGATGAACCATAAATGGTCTTAATGGCCACACGTTGGTTATACCTGAGAGTGTTGAATATAAATACCTCACACTCCAGGTTTGCATCTCTTCTTATCCACTCATATACTCACCAGAATACTTACTCACCGTCGTAATCACATTTCGATCATCTTTCTCTATCAATCTCTTGACCACCTTAGACTCGTTAAGAGTCTGTTAGGTTTGCACTGCTTGAGCAGGAGGTCAAGAGAGTGATCTCCCCAAACCAAGTTACTGAGCCTGTTAGGTTTGCACTGCTTGAGCAGGAGGCCAAGGATGATCAATCACACGCTTGAACAAAGAGAAGATAGGAAGGAACATAGGCTAGAAGATAGAGGCAACAGGAGGTATCCTAAAGACAGAACAAGTAGGGTCTACTTTCAAACCCCCAACCGCAAATGGAACACATGTATGGTAAGAAAAAGATGAACAAGTACTGTGAATTTCATGAGGATCATGGACATGACACCAATGCATGTCCAGAATTAAAAGGGGAGATAATAAGGGCGTTGGATCAGGGTAAGCTAGAACACCTAGTGCCTCCCGCCATACAACAAATCAACAGGACCCAATCCAGAAAACATATGCTTGGCATATAAGGGGAGAAAACATAGCACACCTGGACGTCAAATCTTTATGATCCAAGATCAGGCATACATGGACTAAACTTATAGTCAAGGTCTGGTGGTCTTTTATTTGTCTTGTTTATTAATATTGTTACTTTTCAGTTTTCCTTTTCGTGGAGGACATGGAATGCCATGCCTCATAATAATATGAGTAATAATAAACGTTTGGTCTGCTTTTATATCTCAAGTGTGTGTTGCAATAACTTTCTTATAAGTATCAAACAAATCATGAACACTATTCAGCGTCACAAGCATAAGGCCATAATAGACACTCATGTCTAAAGCCAAAACATGCAAACACGTAATTTCATCTATATAAGCACTTCTCATAGAAAAGCGACATAAATATAATATGAAATGTGAGTAATTATTCAATATAAATATGATAATATTCATGTTCATTTAATGTTTATTATTTACATTTGTTTGCTTTAAATATCCCCGAGAGCGATCAGTATCAACACCCAATAAATAATACTAATTTTGACTTAATTACTTTGAGACTCTTAAATGCGGTCTTGGACTAGTTTGATTAGATTGAACCACGTATAGCAAAAACTCAATAAATTAATACTCAATTAAAAATTCTATAAAATTTCTCCACATTATAGTAATATCTCCATTTTATGTCGCATTTTTTTGTAGTGGCTGTTTTTGTTATACCAAGATCAACATATCATTGTGTCAGGACCATAAATCTATATTCAGTAACATGTATTTGATACAACTTTTACTGAAATACATTTAACAGCACCCACAATTAAAAGGAGACAGTTTGGATTAACCAAGAGCCGTTAATAATTTTAAAGTGATAAACTTTTTATGTTTTAAGTTGAGAAACAGCTGTTGTTTTTCATGCTACTAAGCAACTTTTTCTTAGCATTTTAATATGAAACCGCTACCGATTTATCAAAGCAACAACATTATAACACAAAAAATACCAAATGTACTTAACTGAAAGCTTAATTATAACAAAACTCAGTGCCAGGTGAAACCAGCAATAAAACATAGATGGAAAATTATGTCTAGCGGAACAAAACATTAGGTAGTCGGTATGAACTTCTATCATGAAACAAGTTTTTAAAAGCTAACAAACCAATGCAACACGAGAAACAAAAGATAGATTACTGTGAAACTCCAAGCCACTTGGTGAAAACATCAAATTCAGCATAGTCGCTGTCTGAAATCATGGTCTTGTACCATCCCTTGCTGGCGGTCTTGATCTTTGCTGCTTCCTCCTGTTTCAATAAACGAAAACAAAATAAACAATCAATAAATATAAGATATGTACTACTAAACAGCTTAGCAAAATCAAATTTTATAACCATTGCACAAGCTAAGCTAAATAATTTAGAACTAATAACTGTAAAGTAGAAAAGCAGGTCTACAATATATTTTAAACATTACAAACATGGCAATGCTATAAGCGTCTTCAAAAATAATAGCATGGTCAACACCTTTCTAGGAAGTTTAAACCAACACAAAGCAACGCAACTAGACCACTTACATCATTTACAATATCAACACATTGAAGAACAGTGCAGAAAATTCAATACCAAACGCTTTTTCACAATGTATAAAAATAAGCATCAACAAAAAATACAACAAACTCCGTCACACAATTACATATATAGTATGCAGAAGTGAGATTACAGAAAAAAAAGGAAAACACACAATTCCAATCAAATGCTAAAAAACAATCAAGAACTTATATCATATCAGACTAGTGACCACGCATAACAATAATCAGCAATAGAACGATGACTAATGCATAACATTAATCAGCATAAACAACTAACATCATAACTATTTGGACTAAAATATATTATAATCCTATACACCTAATCAAAATAAATAAACAAAAACACAATAAATAGAACTCAATATAGCGCAATCAATTAAACAAACAATCACAATACGATCAAACAAACCGAAAACAAGATATACCTTGGTAATAGGCTGCCTCTTCTTATCAAGCTTCTCCTTCTTAGCAACCTTCCTTTGTTCCTCGGCAAGCAACGCCATCCTCTTAGCAGTCTTAGCATAAGGATTCAACCTCAACATTGTGTTCAAATTCTTCAAAGGATTCTTCTTCATTGGAGCACGTTTCACCTCCTTCTTAATCGGCTTCACAACCGACTGCACCTCATCAGAGTTAATAATCCTAGCTAAATCAGCATTCAACATCTTAGCCCTAGGTAAAACATAACCTCTCTTCTTCTCACTAGTCTTCTCAAACGATCCGTAAATCGAATCAAGCTTCTCGAAAGCCGACTTAGTCCAGATGATAAAGCGACCTACATGACCTCCAGGAGCTAGCTTAAGTAAGTTCAATCGAGAAACATGAGTAAGTTCTACACCAGGTATGTTCCTAAAAGCCTTAACTAGTTTCGATCCTTCGGTTCCGTAAACGATCAAAGGTCCTTTACGAGAAATGTACCTTCGGTTCCTCATTTTACCGACTCCAGGACGAATTCCGACTGAATCCTTAGCCTTTTCGGCATCCGAGTAAGCTCCGATTTGCTTCAACACCTTGATTGCGTTCTGTGTCTTCTCAACACCTTCAGCTGAATCGCTCACGACTAAAGGAAGCTCAGGAACAGACTCGATACGATGTCCACGCGCCATCACGAGCGAAGGTACAGCACTGGCTGCGATGGCCGAAACGACGGCGAATCGTTTCTGGTTAACATTGATCTTCCTATGCCACCTCCTCCAGATCCGAGTAGGTGCGAACATACGTCCACCTCTACACATGTTACCAAACGCTCCCTGTCCAGCACGGTGAGTACCGCCACCTGGCACACGAGGAATACGTGACACGGCTCGTCCGGTTCCCCATGACTCAGCTGAGGTTTGGTGACCGGCTTTGCGAGAGACCGCGTAGGGTTGACGCGCGTTTTTGGAAATGTTTGAGTGGACGAAGTTGACGATGTCTGGACGGATGGAGGCTTTCATGACGGCTGGGAGTGGGAGTGATGCACCGTCGGTTGCCATGTCGGATTCGAGTGGCTGCACGGTCACCAAAGGGCGGGCGGCGGCGGAGGCCATTTCTGGTTTTTGTTGCAGAGAGAAAGGAAAAGGGTGAATTAGGGTTCTGTGATGGTTTTCAAACACTCAGATTTGTATATATTCAATGGGAATTAGGGTTAAGGAAATGGGCTATTGGGCCACCTACTTGGGCTGTGTTTTTGTTTTTTTATTGCATCAACTATCATTTTAAACAAACCTTTGTTTAATTTAATAAGTTTGGTCATCATGATGATAGATTGATTATTATTTAGGAAAATCAAGCTAAATGTTACGGTACGAAAATTAGAGGCGCAAGTGTAAGAATGGGTATATAGGTTTTGGAAAGTAGTTGAAGCTTAAAGTTTTTAGAATCGAGAGAGTATATATTTGGAGAATATGACGCTTTTCTATTCATAGTCGTACTTGTCTTAGTCGCCAATGAAGCTAAGAGACAGTGATCTTGCTTAGTGATCATCATACTACAATTGGCAATCATATATATTTAATTGTTGTGTAATGGCCAAGTTGATTGTTATGTATATGATGTGTCATTTTCGTAAAGATCTCGTCTAATACCATTTTCTATAATGTTAGGAACGGACAATGCATTATTCTGCAAAGCTTGTCACGTTATGATCTACAATCATATTTATTAGTTATTTTCAAAGGATGGTACTTTTCAATGGATGTTACGCTCGACCAAATGTTGTCCATTGGTGTGGCCCAAAGAGTGTTGTGTTGAAACCATAGCTACAACTTATGGAGGATGCCAGCCCTATTTCAGAACGGAATGATGGTTCCAACTTTGTTTATTTTGAACATGTAAGTCGTTCACTTCCCTTATGGAAACCTTGTCAATCCCTCGTGGTAACCTTAAGAAATGGTTTTACACTTTGTATGTGTGGTTTATTTTTAATTGTCCATGTCATGATCAAGTAAGGGCATGCAGTGGGGCGTTAAAACCCCGCGTTATGCTCTTCTATAACGCCGTCATTGTTGGCCGGCCGCGTTTTAAGTGGCGCCATGGCGGTCGCGTTACATACGCAACACGTGTTGTGCCGAATTTTTTTTTATTTATTCATTTATTTTAACGTTAAAGTTAATTAAAAAAAAAAAATTTAAAAACTATCCGTTTGTAGCCGTTGGATTTTTTTATTTTATTTTCAAACTCTTTAACCAATTCTATAAATACCCAACCTTAACTCATACACCAAATCAGTTCTATACGGTTCCGTTTAAGATTTTAGCTCGTGCAGGTCCAGCTGCGTATAGACTTGCTTTACCGGCCGAGCTGAGCAGTGTGCACAATGTATTCCATGTATCGCATTTGAAGAAGTGTCTTGCCCACAAATCGTTATTGATTCCATTGGAGAAGCTTCAGATCGATCATAAACTTCATTTCGTTGAGGAGCCGATCAAAATCGTAGATCGCGATGTTAAGCGTCTGCGACAAAGGAAGATCCCTATTGTTAAAGTCCGTTGGAATTCGAGACTTGGAGCCGAGTTCACTTGGGAGAGCGAGGATGAGATTCAGAGGAAGTATCCTCATCTTTTTTCCTGAGGTAGTACCTAGTAATAATTTCGAAGACAAAATTATTTTTGCTTGGGAAGACTGTGACAACGACGAATTTCAAGGTATTATTCTGTCATTTTTTTGTATTATCGTTTTATTTATCGATGTTTCGTTTCGACCCTATTATTCATTTGTTTTGTCGGGGTAATTATATTATGAGGTTTCTGCGTCGGAAACGTATTAGAACCTAAGTGTCTGGTAGACTTAAGTATGCTCATAAGTTAAGTTAGGGTAATAAAATTGAATTCGTTTATAAGATTAAGATTAACGTTAAAATATATTTCAAAGTTAGTCCTCTAACGACAAATCTATTACAAAGTTGGTCCTTTAACAGGAATTAACGACAAAAGTATTACAAAATCAGTCATTTTAACGAATAAATAACAAAAAGCTAACGGATGTGAAAACTAAAGGTATGTGGCGCAGTCCCTTACGACTGCGACGCAATCATCAGTCTGGCATGTATGGCCGAAAATGTCATTTTCACTAGATTTGGGGTCCCTCTCCTCCAATCTCTACACCACACCCTTGATTCTGCGATTTTGACCCTTTATCCACCTTTTGTGGATCTTTGTCTCGGCCCCCCTTCACCAATTTATTCTCATCTCAAACAAAAACACACACACCTTTCTCTCTCTCTAGAATTCTCTATACAAACCCTCTAGATTTCCAGTAAAATCCACCAACAAAACACCCATTTTTATCAAGATTTTCATCACCAAATCAAAGCATTCATCTCCTAGTCTTCATTCATTCCGTTTTCTTCGTTTTGGTAAGTTTTCCTCATTTTTTTCCTTAAATCTTATTTGTTTTCACAAATTTTCAGTTAAGATTTATAAACACAAGTAAAGTTGGAAAAAAACATGATTTTTATAACAATTTTTATATAAAAAGTTACCTATTTTTATCATTTAAACTTTTATGTGTATAAGTATCTAATTTTCACATCTAAATACCGAAAATATGTAAGTATTTGTATATAAAAAGTACCCTTGACATAAGATGTAAATATTTATGGAAAACGGTACCTAAAATGCTTTAAAACGTAACAAAAATAGTTGTTCCGTAACCTGCTGCGCCGCAACACCATTGTGGTTCGCCGCAGAGAGGTAAAAGTAACACAAAAATGTGTAACGAAACAAGCACGGTGCGCCGCAATGCTTTGTTTCGTTACCGTAACACTTAGTTCGTAACAAAATCCGTAACAAGCTACCGTAACAACCTTAGTTGTGTAACATCCCCAAACTAACGTAACAACAAGTAACGCAACACCCATGTTCCGTAACACCAGCGTATCAATCAAAATCTTGCGTAACAAAACTATCAACGTAACACGCCAGTGCGGCGCAGTCATCGACCACTGTGACGCATCAGGCAACTTTTCCGCAACACTTATTTTTGTACCGAAACAAAACGGTTGCGCAACGTGTAGCGCAACACACTCCTTGCGTAACAAGGCTGCGTAACACTCATTTTAGGGTAACAACATGTCACGAAACACTTTTTTACGTAACTGTTAGGAATAGAATATTCATAACTTTGTATTTGTAGTCATTGTTAGGGGCTTAATTGTAATATGTGAGAAGTCTTTGTAAAGTCCCTACACTCCTATAAATAGGAGTGTGGGGTGTGTTTAATGTTAAGGAGACTATGCTTAATTGATAAATCATACTTTCTCTCTATAGAATACTTTCTCTCTCTAACCTGATCGGAACCTACAATTGGTATCAGAGCGGGATACTCTCTAAAGTACCCGTTCATTCGACTGGAAATAGATCATTAGAATGCAATATCAACATACACGAATTGAGTTTGCATTCGTGTAAGAAGAGTTTTGAGTCTAACAACCTATTCGTGTGATCATTCGACTAATATTTCAACACGTTAGACTAGTCCATTAGACTAATATTTCAACTGGTTAGGCTAGTCCATTAGACTATGATTTCAACTGGTTAGACTAGTCCATTAGACTAGGAATTCAACTAGTTAGACTAGTCCATTAGACTAGGATTTCAACTGTTTAGACTAGTTTATTAGACTAGGATTTCAACTGGTTAGACTAGTCCATTAGACTAGGATTTTAAGTGTGTTAGACTAGTACACCATTCGACTTGTATATCAACATACACGAACTACAAGTGCATTCGTGTAAAGGGTAAAATCTTCAAGTATTCGAACTACTTGACATTCGACTAGGAGTATCTCGGACTAGTTGGGAACAAACAGAAAACTAACCTAATCGATCTCACCATTCGAACTCACCATTCAAACTTCCATTCGAATACACTTTGAACATACACGAACAACTCCTCATGAATAGAAATCAAGCATATTCGAATACACCGGTTAATCTACACGAAGTCAAACTAGTATACGAACAAAAACTTTTACAAAGAGTATAAAATGATCACGATCAGTTTTTGAAAACAAGGATTCTGAGACTTCCAAAAAAAATAAAAAATACTTTTAACCTCGAGAAAAAGTGAAGTTTCGCGATTCCACGTTTCCACGTTAGAGACGAAATCGAAAAATAAGAACGTTTTTAAAGAGAGCGATTTTTCTTTTTCCCGACAATTTTCGAATACCAGTTAAGCTTACACGACAAATTTTGACGAGATTCAAGCATCGGAAAAATACGAGATTCATATTTCCGGGATCGAAACTGAAAAGCGACGTCAACGTATTATTGTGCTCGATTGGTTCAATTGGTTTCGGGAAAAAGATTGTACAAGCGTGAGATACCACGGGTGAAGATTATCCGGATTTTTCGTCAAATTTTCAACATTGAGAAATTTTTCTTCAACTTTTAAGGGATTTTCGCCACCAAATTTTCATTATGAAGAAAGATTTTACCGGGAATATTGTGGATCTCACAATCGACAACGATGACGGGCTTATATTTTATTGTCCTCCGGACCAAGCTTGGACAAAACTAGAGGAGCTAGAGAAATTGTGTGAAGATACGGGGAAAAGATTGTCTCCTAATAATTGGAACGGTCATGAAAGATTGGATCGAAAGCGAAATGTTGCTACACGTGCACGAGAATTTTAATCGACGATATCGCATTCCAACTTATCATCATCACGTCAGGACAACGTCGCAAAGGTACATTCTTTATCTCGGTCTACCCTTGATAATAAGATCATTGAATTGGAAAATAAGTTGCAAACTAACACCAAATTGGTTTCAAGGTTTTCAAACGAAAAGGATAATCTTTTAAATGAGAATTCTAAACTTTCAAATGAAATTCAAGTTTTGACATCTCAACTTCAAGCTTTAAATCTTACCAATTTCAAACTCGAAGAGTTTAAAGAGTCAACAACTTCTTGGAAGGGGAAATATGATCAGAGTGTGATTAAACTTCAAAATCTTACAAATGAGACACTAAGTGCTAACGATAATCTTAAGCTTTTAAGAAAACAAATTGAAGATTATTAAACGGAAATTAAATCTTTAAAATCACAAGCACTTGAAGTTGAAAATCGAAATGGAAATTCAAAGCCAAATTATTTGAGAGAACAAACGAATGAACTCATTTTTCCAAACAAACCAAAAGAGTTTCGATTTTTCAATCCACAAGAAGGTTTGGGTCATGATAATCCAAAATATCTAAAGAAAGCTATGAATCATGCTCTCGGTCTTTACGACACAAAATCATTGGGCAAAGCAAATGTTACAATGGCTTTCATTAGATCATCAAAAGAATTTGAAGAACAAGAGGATGCAAAAAGGCAACTTTTGAATAAAATGCAATTATCTTTTGATTACAAATCGTTAAATGAGAGTTACAAAACTAAGAAAATTCCTCTTTCGGATGATTACTTTCCAAGTTATACCGAAAAGGAACTTCATTCCAATGATGTTTTGGAACAAGTTGTTTTTCAAAAAGTATATGTTCCAACACTTATTTTAGAAAAACAAATTTCGGAACTTGAACAAGAGTTTGAATGTCGAACTAACTACTTTGAGAATGAAAAACGTATCTTTTTAGAGAAAATTGCGTCTTTTGAAAAAGCAGCCCTTGATAAATCTTCAACTTCAAATGACAAATCTTCATTGGAATCTTTCTCCTCGAATTAACAATATATTGCTAAGATATCATTTCTTCAAAATGCCTTACATTCAAAAGAAAAGGATATCGAAGCTTTAACTCATAAGATTGATTCAATGTGAAAAATGAATGGTCCGGTTTTACCAAAAACCCCAAGCATTTCACATGAGGAGAAACGGAGATCTAAAACTCGAGAAAACGATTCGAATAAGGATGTTAAAGTTCCATCGAAGGTTTACAACGGTAAATCTTCAAAAACATTTTCAAAAGTGGTTTCTCCGAGTACTAGTTCTTTTCCGATAAAGAATCAAAAGTATTCTCCGAAATCACAAACAAATGGAACTTTTACAACACCTTTGAAACCTTCGAGTTTGAAATCCAAAATCATCTCAACCAAACATATTGAAAAGAAAGCACTTTGTCCTCCAATGAACAAAAAGGAAACGAAAGCGTTCACTTATTCAATACCCGAGTTATTTGAATTTGCACCATCACACTTTAAATATTCGGTGCAAAAAGTGAATGGTTTTGTTTATAAATTTAAACACCGAACTTCAAGGAAATCAAATGGTTTTGTACCAAGAAGTCCTTCACCAACTCTTAAAAAGAAATGGATTCCAAAGTCTCCACCAATTTCAAAAACAAACACACCGATTGCAAAATCAACTATTTCAAATGTGTGTTTACCGGAGAAATGGAATTCATATTCTTTGCACATAGCTAACCAAAAAGGACCAAAAATGAAATGAGTACCAAAAGCAGTTTGTTTTGATTGTGCAGAACCGTAGATCATCAAGATGACTCCGGAATAACCCAGTTTCGGACTCGAACTTCATGGAGTGCTTACACGAGGTATCAAAATTACAAACTTAGTTTATCACTTGAGAGACGTAATATTTGGAAGTGTTTAGTAGCGGATTTTTAAATCTCGACTAGAACTATCCCTTTTGAGTACTATTATCGCATATGATATTTTGAGTTTGTTTAGGCTTTCAATTATTTCAGATTGAAACCCGTTCTAAAACCGGAAAATTACGAATTCATTTATCTAAATACAAGTTTAATATGATGAATGTGAACAGTAGCGATTTTTCAATCTCGACTAGAACTAGCATATTCAAAGTATTATCTTGTGGTTGATAGTATTTTCGTAATTAACAAGTGTTTTCGAAATGACAAATCTTTTCAAAATTCTATACTAGAAAATTTGATTAACTCGACTAGAACTAGATTCAATCGAAAAAGATGATTTAATAGCGGATTGTGAATCTCAACTAGAATTATTTCATTTTTTAGAGAGGACTTAGTAGAGGTTTTTCTTATTTCAACTAGTTTTTCAAAACAATTGTTTGATCGAACATGGAGAATCTAATTTTGAGAGGTAGTTCATAAAATCAATTTTCGAACTACCTCCTCCATCTTTCAAATGAGCTTCACCGAAACAATTTTGCAAATAAATCTTTCGAAATGCAATATTCGAATGTATTTTCGAAAAAGACTTCCCATAACCAAATTTTTTGTCATGCATATGTTGAAGGGGGAGTGTCTTTTCGAAAATATTGTCATGCATATGTTGAAGGGGGGACGTCTTTTCAAAAATATTGTCATGCATATATTGAAGGGGGGGCGTCTTTACGACAATATTGCAAACCTTCAAAGTTACTTTTGACATGTTTTTCGAAAGAAGTTGGCAAAATGTTGACGCACCTTAAGCGATTTTCAAAAAGATATATTTTTCCTATAGTCCAACCAGAGCCGGAAGGACTTACCCAAGGAATCACTTTCGAATATGAGGGTTATTTAGGTCTAGGATTGGAGGTTAAAGGTGCAAAATCAACAAAAAACATTGTTTTCAAAATGCCAAAATGAGGGTGGAGTTGAATATTATGAGAGGTTGAGTGAGGAGTGTGTGATACGGTTAAAAGAATGAGAGACCGTTTCTTCGCCGATTAAATCGGCGGGTAACCAAGTTTCTATCGAATTTCATGTGTTGATTTTCGCTATTGAAAAAGACATCATGGACCTGGTGATGCAATGCACATATACCTCATCGCCTCTCAAATTCTTCACAAGAATTTGTTTCAGTATACACGGAGAAGTAACACATTTCTATCATATTCTCACTCGGAGAATGTTGATATTGAAACAAGAGAAAACCAACTCTATTTCTCGACTTCATTTCATGCACTATTGAGTCTAGCGACAAAATGTTAAACATTTTCTAAGACACGAACGAATTTTCAAATAGCATGTCCTTGTGATATAGCTCGGAACATTTGTAGTTAGTGGTACCAACGATCTTGGTATTTCACAATGATCGAATGGAAATCCTACCAATGCTAACGCTTTTCCAACATTGAACGTAGGTCACACAATCAACTTCTTTTGTGATTTTGATTGTTGTGTTAACGAGCAATCTAAGTGATCTCGTAGTTACTTACCCATTTTCACGCTCATGGATACTATTTGGGTACACGTTTACATGATGATTACAACGAGTCATAATCATCATGAGCGGGAAGAACGTGTACCAAAGGGAACAACGTGTGCAAATGGTTTTCCAATGGGAAGAACGTGAAGTAAAGAAGAATGTTCATCATCAAGCTATGGGAAGAACGTGAAGTAAAGAAGAATGTTCATCATCAAGCTACAACGAAGTAACACATCAACTTTTTCAGATAGTTGATTTCCAGTATGATGTGAGGGGGAGCTAAATGAAAAATCAAAACGTCAAGGAATTTGGAAAGATTGCTCAAACAAAAGAAGCTTCAAACAAAGAAATCCAATTAAGCTTCTACAAGCTGAACGATAAAGTGAAACTACTCAACTAAGGGGAGCACTCAAATAAGGGGGAGCGTTCCACTTTATGGTTCAAACGGTCAAAGGAAACGAATGTTATCAAAGACTACAAGTCTACATTAAACATTCGTTTGAAATGAAAGATTCTTCAAGTCAACTTTCAAAGTGTGCTTTCCGCGATACAAAGATTTAAACACTACTCTGATGAAATCTAAAGTTGAATTTGAAGACCACGAAGACAAAGGAGGAGATCATAAAGACTATCATCCAAGGTTATAAAACATTCGTTTGAAATGAAAGATTCTTCAAGTCAACTTTCAAAGTGTGCTTTTCGCGATACAAAGATTTAAACACTACTCTGATGAAATCTAAAGTTGAATTTTTAGACCACGAAGACAAAGGAGGAGATCATTAAGACTATCATCCAAGGTTCGCCAAAAAGAGTTTTTGGATGATTAGGCTATTAAGACTTCTTCAAAGAGCGAGACCTTCGAGAATACTTCATCAATGACATGTTCAATACAACATCAAGGTCAAGCGTTCAAAAGAAAAGAAAGATGCTTCAAGCAACTTATCTTTAGATACAAAAAAAAAAAATCAAAGATTACAACAAACTACTCTGATGAAATCCAAAGTTGCGGTTAAAGATCAAATCAAGCATATACACGGTCAAGAGAACAACAATGAATATGCTTAAAGAAAAAGACTTCATATTTTGAACAACTACAAATAAGGAGGAATTGTTAGGAATAGAATATTCATAACTTTGTATTTGTAGTCGTTTTTAGGGGCTTAATTGTAATATGTGAGAAGTCTTTGTAAATTCCCGACACTCCTATAAATAGGAGTGTGGGGTGTGTGTAATGTTAAAGAGATTGTGCTTAATTGATAAATCATACTTTCTCTCTCTAGAATACTTTCTCTCTCTAACCTGATCGGAACCTACAGTAACAACTTGCGAAACAAGAAACCTAGTGCAACAAGGCCGCTGCGCCGCAGTTGCTACTTACTGCGACGCAAAAAGGCCACAATTTGCCTTTTTATTGATTTACGATACTTAAACTCTACGCTCATTGTCCTAAAACTAATCTTTACTTACTGAATATTATGCACAAGTATTATACTCACCTAACCAAACGTTTTGAACTCAAAACGATACACGATCTTAAACATACATTACTTATAGGATTTTTGTCAAAGCTATATGTTTTCGATAAAAGTATACATTTCTCTAATAAGCGTTCGTAATCACAAACTCTTTTGTAATTAAAGTATAACGTTGTCATTCGACACGAAAAATGTTATCTTACATTTTAACTCGAAATACTACCTTTTCGAACACTATTATTATTATATCACATAACGTTAATCGTATAAGGAAAACCTACTAGACTTAGAGATACTTAGACTGTTTTATGTATGTTGCTAGGGCACTTAGACGTTGGATCATTGTTCGCTTGATTGTCGTTTACCCGACTTGCTTATTGCTTAACAGTGAGTTATTCGTTGCCCTTTTACCGCTTTTATATTTTATCGGGCATGTTAAACGTTAATAAATCTTTATATATCTTGATTATGCTGGTAGATTATGATGTCTTTAGATTTAGTGTCCCTTACTAATATGGTCTTGGTGGTAGTATAAGGCCCTCGGTGCAAACCTGTTAACTCTTTTGAGCCTTCGGTGCATATGCATGTATAGATCTATAAGGGTTTTACAAGCTCTCATCGCTGTTATGGGATTATAAACTATGTGCGGTCCCTAGGAGTCGATGTTATGACCGTATACTTTTCGTGAATTTGCCTTAGTTTGACACACTAAGGAGGAAGGTTTTAGTTGCCTTTGATGTAAGGTTCACGTGCAAATTTTTATCTAAGGTTTATACATAGATCTTACTAGATTCATGATTCAAGATATTAGTACTTCATTACTGATTTTTATATACATCTTTTGTAGGTCAAAACTTATCGAAACTTTTATACTTATATGTTTTTATATAAATGCGAATAACCCACCAACTTTATGTTGTCGTCGTATTTTCTAACGCTTTTAGGGATTTGAGGTTACAATTTGTTTGAAGCTATGCTTTTGATGACTGCTTGGATATTTGTTTGGAACTTATTATATTTGATTTGTATTAGTTCCCATAGTATCCAAATATTGTAGTCGTATGTTGGGATTTGATTCGAACTATGTAATTTTGTAATCATATTTTATTTATCTATGAGGTGAATGTATTGTTATCTTATGTTTATGTAACCTTTGAATCTCTGATACTATATTCACTGTACACCTCGGGTTTCCGCCTAAGCGGGGTGCGCCACAAACTTTGATAAAGTGATTTAGTCTAAGCTTTTCATCGAAATGATGCAAGTTGAACAAAGGAAAAGGAAAAGAAATAAGAAACGGTTTGCACACAGACTATACATGTATGTACTGAACCACCAAACAATGTAGAAAACGGATTTTTTGCTATAACTTGAATCGAGCCCCATACTATGTATATTGGTTTATCATATCACAATTTTATTGTCTTTAGATGCCCTTTGATTTAGCATATTACCTCGTTATCCATCAATCAAGACCCCTATGGCTACATCTTTGACAACATGTACATAATAACTCATTTAACGACAAGCGCACCATGTAAAGTAGTAAAGATATAATGAATGCCCTCACACTCAATATACACATTTGACACTAACCGTGCGATAATTTTTACATTGATCCCACTAAAAACTATCATTGGATTACTACAAATGCCCCAAATAATTCTTGTTATCTAAACTCTAAACAACAAGCGAGTATAATCACCAGTGAGTTGCAAGAAGCTACAAGACTAAAATCCATCGCAACTTTCATACTAACTGGAGACATTTAGATGCTACACATCTTAGTACCATTACGTTCTTAACGTAATTTGTATGATTCTAATATATCATAGGTAATCAAGTTGGTTTTGGAATCTCCTTCTAGAACTTCAATGCCCCATTTATAAAGCCCACACTCGTCTATTGAGACAATGTAAGTGTTATTTATATCTTAGACAATGTAAATGTTATTTATCTCTCAAGTAATCTACTTCAACACCAATGCGAAAAAACACATAGAAATGGATATCCAATTCGTTCATGTGAAAGTAGAATGTGGTCAAATTTTAGTTCTTCATGTGCCTTCCCTTTTTCAAATCGTTGACATTTTCACGAAAGGCCTACCTCGTGTTCTTTTTGATGACTTTCACGACAATCCATTTGTAACCTGTTCGAGCAGTGGTTGTCAAACACGAGGATTGGTGGTGTCAACCTTGGATCTCCTGTGATGATCACAGTGCAAACCCAATAAGTTCTTGACGAACCTAGGGTGATCAAGGTTGAAGGTGAAAGCAAGAGTGTATGAACTCTGTTTTAGCTTGTGTGTGTGTTGAAGTGAGATTCCAGTGAAATCTGTCTACCCTGATTAGACTATGTATTTATATTACCCATTTCAAGCATAGGGAACGTCCATCAATCAATGACGATCATGAATGCTTAAACTGACATATATAGTAATCAATCAGTGGTATACTAATCGTCTTCTACTTTATTATTGTTGACATGCGACGTCTCACAACCTGACAGGCGATGACAGCCTGTCAGGCAACTGACAGGCGATTGACAGCCTGTCAGGGCGATGACAGCCTGTCTCAGGAGGCCGCCTGTCAGGAGGGCGCCCTCCTCTGTCAGGAGGACGCCCTCCTCTGTCAGGAGGGCGCCTGTCAGGAGGGCGCCTGTCAGGCAATGACATACAGGATGTACAATCTTGACAGGCGTGTCTTGCTCCATGGGCTTGCTTGTAGGCAGCAGGCGGGCGCCTGCCAGGCAATAACACACAGGCTGTACAATCTTGACAGGCGGTCATATCTTGCTCAATGGGCTTACTTCTAGCACATGTTTTATTTAGGTTTTAGGGATTACCTACATAGCTAATCCTACTAACATCATCATAACCTAGATAATAACCGAAATAGGAATTCAAAAGTGTTGTATTATCTTTTGTATTGTTAGTATAGATCATAGCTTATCTTGTATTTAGTTTGTAGATATTTGTTCCCTATTTGTAGGAGTAGGAGGTCACTTGTAATTGTATAAGTATCCTTAGTCATTAATGATAAACGCATGGTTTATACCTCTTTCATTGACCAAGACTAGGTTTGTCTTCTTTGGAGATGTCAACGCATTTTGTGGTGATATGGTAGTTATGATGTCAACATGTTTTTCAATTCTTGTTACATATAAAGCTTATGAGTTTTGTAAGGGATGTGTTTCGGTTTATATAGTTGGCTTAATCTTATTTGGTTTTCCGCTTATTTTAAATAATCTCATTTTTTGTGGCTTATTTTGAAACTTTGCGGCTTATATAAGCTTATCATGTCAACAAGCTTATATAAGCCGAAAAGTTTCAAAATAAACCACAAAGATGAGCTTATTTAGCATAACCCAAAAACCATAAGCCATAAACCCGCTATATAAGCCGAAACAAACACCTCTAAACTAAACCGTAGTTCCTTTGACAAATTAAGCTTTAAGTAAACCTCTCATGACATATCAACCTAGTGTCAATCCTAGTCCTTTTTATCGAACTTATTCTTGAAAAGCTAGTCAAACAATAAAAGTAAAGCCCTTTTAAATACCTTCATTTTAGATCTTTAGAATGAAAGGATACATTTGCCCAAAGGGTAATAGGATGATTAGTCTAGGGTTAGGATTTAGATACCAAAATACATACAAATATATACATAATAAAAGTTGGGTAAGGGTACAATAGCAAAACCATGAAACAGACTTATAACTCTTTAGAAAGTCTCTTGTCTTCCAGCCATTACTAGAAATAACCCATCTCTCTCTCTCTCTCTCTCTCTCTCTCTCTCTCTCTCTCTCTCTCTCTCTCTCTCTCTCTCTCTCTCTCTTATTGTATTAATTGTTATCCTAGAAGGCAGATTGAGAGAGAATTGAAAAAATGGGTAGAGGAAAGATAGAGATCAAGAGAATTGAAAACACAAGTAACAGGCAAGTGACATACTCAAAAAGAAAGAATGGAATCATCAAAAAAGCTAAAGAAATTACTGTTCTTTGTGATGCTAATGTCTCTCTTGTTATTCATGGATCTTCTGGAAAGATGTATGAATATTGTAGTCCTAAAACCAAGTATGTACATATACTATATATATCTATATCTATTTTCCTTCATTTTATTCTTGTTTTTTAGGGTTTTCTTTCTTTAATAATTGTGTTACTATGATATATAACATGGAAGCTTGATTGATATGCTGGATCGATACCAAAGGCTTTCTGGAAATAAGTTGTGGGATGCTAAACATGAGGTATATCTTGTGTTTTTTTTCATGAAATTAAAGATCTGGTTATTAGGGTGTTGGGTTTTTTATTTACTAAAAAGATGTCAAGTAACTTGATATGAATATGCCAGATCTATACATATATAGGATCTATATGTATATGTATGTATGTGGTATAAAATGATGTTCTCTCTCTCTACCTTTTTCTTGCAAAAACCTATGAAAACTAGTACTTGCTTTATGCTTGAAATGAAACATGTAATCCAACCTAGGGTTTTAAGACTGATGTCTTTCTTTTGTTTGTCTTGGAAAATCCCATGATAGAATTTGCAAAATGAAATTGACAGAATCAAGAAGGAGAATGAGAGCATGCAAATTGAGCTTAGGTAATTGTTTGTTTTGTTTATTTATCTTTAACACTAATTAATTACTTAATTATCATTTACTTCAGGCACTTGAAAGGCGAAGATATAACATCGTTGAACTATGAAGAACTAATCGCCTACGAAGATGCGCTTGAAAATGGGCTCACCAACATTCGTGAGAAAAAGGTAATTCTTAATTAATTAAACCAAGATTATATATACACACACACACACACAAATGGCTTTTTATTTATCTAATGTATGTTTCCGATGACTTGTTTATGATCAGGATGATATCCCCAAAATTATGAGGAAGCATGTAAGTTTCGGTGCTTTGTTTTATTAAAGTTTACGAAATAAGAGCATGTACATTTAAGTGTGAGTATGCTGATCTGTTTGTGTGAATCAGGAACAAGTTCTGGAGGAGGAGAATAAGCACCTCATGTATCTGGTGGTAAGTTTCTCATACATCTTGCATTCATTTATGCTAGGCTATGCTATATATGCATAATGTGTGATCTTATTTGTGATACATGTAAATGCAGCAACAAAGTGAAATGGCAGCATTGGGAGATTATCAAGGTCACGAGCCCTTTTCCTTTCGTGTCCAGCCAATGCAGCCTAACTTGCAAGAGAGGATGTAAGCGATCACATTTGCTTGAATGCAAGTTTTTAACTTCATGAAACTTGTAGTGCGTTTCTAAAAAAATTGTAATGCTTTAATTAAGTATGTTGAATCAGCTGGCTTGGAATTGTTGTCAATAAGCCTTGGGACTTCTATGTTGTTTGTAACTTTATGTATTAAGTATCTAAAATAGTCGATTGTATGAATGGTTTGTTGGAAGGTTTTATATTTTTAATCTTTATACTCTTATAATTTATCGCTTATGTTGCAACATTGCATTAAATTAGGGCGGATGAGAGACTCCCAAACTTGGTGTGGCTTCAAATTGCGCCCTACGCAGGGGCGGAGGCAGAAATTTTTTCACGTAGGGGCAAACTTAAGCGGATTTATTAAATAGATAAATTTTCATTATTTACGTGGTGCCAAAGTTTAGATTTTTAGTTTTTATGAGAGCAAAACTTCAAAATAGCGTAAATATAACTATTTTTTATATTACAAAAAATATTTAGTGGGACAACTGACTACTTATCGTGACTCCATCCCTGACCCTACGTACACCTATTCAAATTGGGCAAACCTATCTGACCTGGTCTTTAGGACTCTTAAATTGGCCACAGGGCTTATAATTTCGGTTTTGTAAAATAAAAATAGTTATATTTACGCTATTTGTGTGGATGGAGGGTTACAAGTTTAAATATTTGGTACATTAATCGTATATCATAATAGAATTGATATCAAAATATTAACATGGTCCTAAAAATAATTAACAGTACTTGATTTTGATTTGATGTTTTGCATAAGAAAAAAGTTTCAACAATGCCATATACAAAGCTTAAGGTTTGGGACGTTTATTGTTTGTAGTTGCAACATATAGGGTCGGTTGATGAGTTCATTAATGTATTTGCTTATGTTGATGTAAGGTTAGAGTCGTTATGGTCAGATAGATTATTTTGAGTTCTTGTATTTGGTAGTGTCGGTGTATGGTCCGAATCGTTGGGGTCGGATAAATTACTTTAGGTTCTTGTAATTCCTAGCATTTTGCAACTTTTATTTATTTATTTATAAAATTGTTTTTCCAAAAGTTAAAGAAAAAAAGAAGAAGAAAGAAAGAAAAAGAAGTTTTAGGTAAAACCTCTCATGAAACAACAAGCAGTGTCAATGTAGACTTACACAAAGCCATGTCCAATCCTAGTCCTTATATAGAACTTATTCTTGGAAAAGCCAGTCAAACAATAAAAGTAAAAACTGAAAAAATCCTTTTAAATGGACTGTACAATTATGAGTATGTTCTAATAAAACAACGTAAAATTAAATATTTATCAGTTTTTATAAGATATTTTGAGGAGTATTTATTTTTTACATATGTAGTGGCGGAGATAAGGGCACTGATGGATTTACGACCTCATAAAAACGCTAATTTATATAAAAAAAATTTAGTTTCAAGCCAACTTAAATGCCAAAAGTACATTATGAGCTTCCACTAATTATCATGTGTTGCATTTATTCTTCGATAATGTCACATCCCGTTTAGTCGGAAACCTAAGGTGTACAGTATCATAGGTATCAGAAGACTAAGATTACATCGAATAAAACTACAACATTAAGTTTACAATAACAAAGTTTAAGAGTTATACAATACAAAATAAAACAACATAATAATCAGTTTGTGGCTTAAATAGAAACAAACTGCGTCTAGCTATGTCTCTTCAAAAGTCTACACAAAAATCAAAGGCAAAGAAGTGTAACTCCAAGATCGATGCAAATCTCAATCTCAAACGTTAAAATACGACGTCAAACATTAAGTTGGTGAATAATTCGCATAGTTTAAGAGACAACCATGCATGCAATTTTGTAATAAGAACAACTTTAAATCATAAGTAATAAAAGTTTATAAGTAAGTGTCTTGATTTATAACATAAGTGTGAGAACATTGTCATACATATCAAAACATTTGAACCTCACAAGTAAACCGACTAACCCCCACCTTGACGTGTCATAATCTCATATCAGCGATGAGGGTTGGTCAAACCCATATAGATCTATATATGTACATGTGGCTTATAAAGCTAACAGATGTGTAAATCGAGGGTCTTGCAAGCCATAGGCCATACAAGAAAGTGACAACTATCTAAAGGCAATTCCTAACTCACAAAGTATACAAGACAAAATTATATATATATATATATATATATATATATATATATATATATATATATATATATATATATATATATATATATATATATATATATATATATATATATAGATGTATCACGTATTCCACCCCCAAAAGTAAAACAAAAGTGGGGATGCGAATACTCACAACAATCACCAAAGCAGGTGTCGAGGTGATAATCAGCAGAAAACACTTTGTCGCCTAAGATGTGTAAACCGAGGGTGTTGCAAGACAGAGGCCATACAAGAAAATGACAACTATCTAAAGGCAAGTCCTAACTCACAAAGTATACAAGACAAAATAATATATATATATATATATATATATATATATATATATATATATATATATATATATATATATATATATATATATATATATATATATATATAGATGTATTACGCTTTCTAGCCCCAAAAGTAAAACGAAAGTGGGGATGCGAATACTCACAACAATCAGCAAAGCAGGTGTCGGGGTGACAATCAACAGAAAACACTCCGTCGCCTAAGTGCCTAGATAAAAAACATCAAGTAAATCTATGTACCTCTAAGATCAAGCCTAGTCCGGTTTAGCCTTCCAATTAACGTTATTTTATATAGTATATTCAAAAGTGTCAGAAAGATTGATATTTCGAGTCAAAGTGACGAGTAGGAGATAACGATATTTCGAGTCAATAATGACTACGAGAAGATATCGATAACTTTAGTCAATAATGACGAATGTAAGATAACGATATTTCGAGTCAATAATGGCTACTAGAAGATATCAATAAGTTGTGTCAATAACGACCTTTAGAAGGGAATGATATTTCGAGCCGAAAATGACTAACAAAAATATCGTTTGAAAATTGAATGTTGACAAACAAAGTGTCGTCAACGCCCATCGAGTTCAACGTTTAAAAAGGTTTGACTTTAGTCAAAGTCAACGGTTTCGGTAAATAGTCAAAGTTAACTAAAAAGTCAACATTCGACATTTAAAGAATTTAAATATTTTGAGTAAAAATAGTTTGAAAACAATTTTATAAGAGTTTAACGAAATGTTATAATTTATTATTAGAATTTGAGAATTTTTGAGGAAAAGTATATTTGTCGAAAATATATATGTTTAGCGAATATCATAATAATAATTATTAGGTTTATGATTGCGATTACGTATTGAGTCCAAAACGTTTCTTTGTCAATATATATTATTTTACGTATAATGATATAAGTGTATATATTTACGTTTGTTCAAATATACAAGATTTTAGTGGCAAAACCGGGCAATATACGTAGTGCAGCTTTACTGCGGCGCAATGAATCATCATTGCGGCACAATAAGCTTTGTTCCGCAACCCGTTGCGTTGCAGTCAACATGTACACTCACAGTGCCAAAAACCCATTATTATACGTTTTAATTATCGTTAACATTTTATATTAAGTCGTAATATTTATATGTCAAGAATGTTATGTTATATAAATATGTATATAAGTTATATATTTACTAAATATGTAACTTTTATATATTAATAAACCTTATTACGTAAATACTCATTATGTGTAAGTTTTATATATTAATAAGTTATATTACATGAACTTTTATATATAAGTTTATACATATTAAATATGTGAACTTTTTCTTAATAATACTTATAATACTATTTAGTGTCGAAACGTTGTATTATACTTATCTAGTCCAAAAATCGTCCAAATAGTCCAATATTGTCTAATAATCCTGATAATGGTATAACTTTTAATATTATCACATCTTTTACGTATTATTTACAGTTTCATAAACTTATTTTGTAATTATATCTTTTTTTTATAGGTCTATTTCCATATTTCCACCATCAATGTTGTTATTAACTAATATGGTGATTATTATGTGTAATATGTCATATATTTACGTTTTCGTCCATGTTAATTCATTTACATATTATTTAATCAATTTTAGTTCTAATTAAGAAACGTAAAGAGAATTAGGGATTAACTAGAGAGTACCTAAGACCTCCACAAAATCAACCAAAAATCGTCGGAATACGGTCACGGTAGTACCCGGAAAATGAGCCCCAACGGTGGTGGTGGTGAGCAATCCGACTCCAACACACAAAAACACACACCATTAATATTTGAGCTTTAGAAAAGGAAAGTAAGAGTAAATATATAGATTGTGAAAGGTTTCACTTGCCAAAACTTAAGATATGAAATCTTCAAGGTGGTAGACGAGAAACCCGAAAAATGAAGAATGGAGGTGGAAGAAGAAATCCTTGCAAGCCACACAAAGAACAATATGTTAAAAGTTTCTAACATAAACATAGGAAAAAGTAGATTAGATGTTGAAGATGGAAGCTTACCAAATGGAGAAAATCAAAGAAAAAGATGATATAAGATGATGAAATACTCTTTCTCACATGAAAACCCACTCAAATGCATGTTTTTATCTCTCATAGATTCTGGAAATTGAGAGAGAATGGAGAGAAAATGAAATAGGAAATGAGGATGGAATGAAAAGAAAATGGAAAGGAAAAGTGTAAAGTATGAAATATGGGAGGAGAGATGAATGGAATTGTTAGATGGATCTAGATTCTGACCAAATGAGCCTTATTAGAAAAAATTTTCAGCTTAGAATCACGGGTATGTAAGGTGTGGATCTCAAAACATTGGAAAAAGACGTTTTTGACTTTTTGTAGTCGAAGCTCGGACTGTGTCGCATTCCATGGTGACTACGGCACAGTCCCTTTCTGACCAAAGTCAACCGGTTAATGTTTCGTTAACTTTCCGTTGAAAGGACTGAATTTGTGATAAACTTAACGTTAACCTTGTTAAAGGACTAACTTTGTAATATATTTAACTTTAGTTCTCGTTAAAAAACTAATTTTGTAATATTTTTTAACGTTAATTTTATTTAAATAATCGAAGGCATAAACGCCTAACTTATCTTAAGAGCATACTATCTACAAGGCACTTAGCGTATCTAAAAAAAATCCGTCACGAAGGACAAAACAACAAATAAAACCCGACAAAACTAAATAAACGTGATATCGACATGCAATAACATCGATAATCAATAACGTCCAATAGATAACGATAATGACAACCGAATTAAAATTGGAAAAATCACGATTGTCACAGATGATATATAATAAATAATATATAATGGAACCCCTCAAATATAATTTTGGCTTTGTCTCTATAATATGCCACTCTTTTATGTAAAATAAACATAATCAGTGGTGTTTGCAATAGTGAAAATCAGACATCATCAAGATTGGTAATTTAAGAATGAGTACCAAATACCAATATGTACGTATTGGTTTAGTACTTGTTTCCAACCATTTTAGTTAATAACTGAACCGCGAATCCATGGATTCAAGGGGTATCCACGGGTATTCTCGGATATCGATAAATTTGTCCATTTAATGTATAAACTTGAATTTAATTATTAGCCTTTAAAATTATGGATATTTAAAAATATTCCAAAATAAAGATATTTAGAGTAGTTGTAAAGAGGAAATGTTTTTATAGGGGCGGTTGACCCAAATTTAAACCTTATCAACTACATTCTTTTTCTCCCGCAGTCACTTGTTTGGTAATACCGATTCCTTTTAATCCTAGCTCTGCCATTGCTTGAACGGGACTCATACTTATATCTAGTGATTTAGTCATAATCGAATTAACTATATAATATTTAGGTAAAATAGAATAAAAATATTTTCAAAAATTAATAAAATATTAATTAAATTGCTTTATGAATAGTGAAACACGCAGCTAGTCTGCTCGCACCGGTAGGGGTGTTCAAAAGACACGGATCGGATCGAACCGGAAAAAACCGGACCGGACCGAGACAAAAAAAATCGACCGCTTTTTCCGTGTCATTTCTGGTCCGGTTCCTAGTCGGTTCTAGCCGTTTTTCGGTTCTTTTCGGTTTTAATACCTCACACAATACACAACATAGTAATAAAAAAGGTTATTCAATTTAAAAAAGAAAAAAAGTAATGCAAAGATTAAGAATAAAGTAGGTTAAACGATAAGCAACACAAAAAGTACTCGTATCGAATTACAAATCATAAACGTAAATACGTAATAGGCATAGTAAAAAACTAAAACGAAACCAAATACGAATAGTAAAAACAAAAAACGTAAATTTTTTATTCATTCTAATTTTGGATATGTATTAAAATACATAATCAAATTAATATTAGGATAGATATAGTTTTATTGACTTTTATTAGCATTGTGTGATTATAAAATTAATTAGTAAACCTATGGATTATATAGAGAACTAGATGTATATCAACTAAACTGTTTCTATAAACAATATAATACCAATTAGGATTCCTATTTGGTTTAATTTTTTTAATAAATATTAATTGGTGTTATAATATTTCATTGTTTAATACTTTACGGTTCGATTTCATTGTTTAATATAATATATTTTACTTCCCAAAAATAAAACATTAGATTGTCACGTATAGGAGAGTAAGTACCCCATAGTCGGTACGCATGAGTGACGATGATGAGATTTGAAACTAAATTGGTATTATATTGTTTACATGTTTAATTGTTTAATGAATATAAAATTAAATATTAGCATATTATTAAAGAAAAAGTTAACTTTTCGGTCCGAACCGGTGAACCGCCGGTTTAGCCACGGACCGGACCGGATTTATTTTTTGAGTATTTTTGAGAACCGAGAACCGGACCACCATAGCCGATCCAGTTCGGTTCCGGTTCAAAGTCGGGCCGTTTTTGCGGTTCTAGCCGGTTCTCGGTTTTTTTGGTCACCCCTACGCACCGGTCTATCTGGCTGTTAAAATATTTCCATATTTTCAAACTATTTTTATTGTTTAAGTTGCTATTAAATTAGTTGATTTTTGTTTCATTTTAATTTCTCGTCCATTTCTATCATAAGCCTTTTTTTGTTTATTTTTTCTCTTTTCAAATTTATTGTTTTATCTTTCCTTTTTAGGGTTAATTGTTTTGAAATACATCGAACTTTACATCAAAATCTATTGTATACATTCAATTTCTATAACCTATATTGTATGTATTAATGTTTTATAAGTAACTTTTGTATATATAATATGACCTGAAACTTGTTTGTTGCTGACGTGGATCCGGTTTTTTCCACATACCATTTTGATTTTTTATTTTATTCCAACTCCATGACATTAAAATAGTTACTAAATCTTCAATTTACTAGTTTCCAGATCCCGTCCATCTCTTTTCAAATCCACAACTACAAAACCTTCCTAATCTGCCACAGAGTCACTCACAAACACCCGATCGTTACCTAAAATTTGATTCCAAGTTTAATAATGGCTGAAACGGGGAAGAAAGTAGGCATCAATTTGATTTCGCAATAGTATTTCGTTTTCGAATGCGGATATTAAACCCATACCCGTAATGACAACTCCTTTCTTTGGATCTGTTTCTCGTTTGGGTGCAGTGACGGCGGCGGTGAACATGGCGTGACTGCTCGTGGTAGTGGGTGTGAATGGTGGTGATTTGATTAAAATGGGTTTGTTAATCGGGTAAAGTGAAGAGACCCGAAGTGGGGTTGATTGAAGAAAAGCTTGAGATTGGATGATTGAATTTACAGATATTTAGATTGACTGAAGAAATGGTAGATATGAATGAGCGATACACTCGAATCGGATGATGATGTCATAATCATGTTCCTTTCAAAACGAACTCCATACTTTGACATGACAGTAGATTTGAAACTAGAAGTGAGTGAATTTTGGATTCAAAATTGAAACAAAAGAATTTTGGTTATGGATTTAGTGATAAGGAAAAAAAGACTAAAAAAAAGTTGGAGAAGATATAGACAATATGGAATTTTGAGTCAAACAAAATTTTTATTGTGGGTAAACTATGACGTGGCTATGGTAAATTTTTTAAAATATTTGACTTTATTTGGTGACATGACAAGCCACATCAGCAAGTCAACGATTTAATAAACAAAGTGACCGGCAACTTTGAGGAAAGGTAAAACTATGCACACAATAGAGTCATACGGTAAATTAATAAATACAATAAAGGCTTTAGAAAGTCGATGCATACAATAGGTTTTGGTGTAAAATTCGATGTATTTTAAAACAATTAACCCTTCCTTTTTAAGTTATGTTATTAAATAAACTAGTAAAATTTTCATTTCGATTATTTATTGATTTTGCTCCTTTTTTTAATTACGTTATTCAAGTTTTTTTTTTCTTTAGTGTTTTCTTTTATACACTCAATTGTAAATCAGCATTTTCATTTTTATTAACATTTCTACAGCTAATCGAATACCAGATAAATTTTAAACCCGTCACAACCCACAAAAACAATAATCTAGTTCATAATAAAATTGAAACTATATCCTTTTAAAAATATTAAACGACAAAAGTAAAAGGGTCAAACATGTTGGTATTGGTCGAACGAGTATGCATATGATGGGTATCTGATATCAAAAATTATAACTTCATATTTGTCAAGTAATTTAAGTATTGTTTACTAAAATAGAAAGGGTTGAGTTTATTTAATATCATAAAAATATTTGACTACAAAAATCAATCGTAACATTTCATTTCAAAATTCACTTTAATTTTTCTTTTGTTTAAAAATTATTTATCTCAAAAACCGTACATGTATTAAACGAATTGAAAACTTTATATTATCAAATCACAGTTTTATCACATGTGATAATAGTAGTTTGACTTAAAAATTTTGTGTTTTTCTTTTTGGATCTAGTTAAATATATGTCATATAACATATCTATGTTTTGAAATGTGATATCACCTTACGAATGTCAACATTTGACAAAAATCGAAAAAATAAAAATTCGTCAAAATTCGATTTTATTTCCGGGTTCATATAAATTATACCTCATAAAATATTTTTTGTGTTTTAAAATTCACATTTAAAGTTCAAATCATGTGAGAAATACTACGTAAATATTATAAAATCACATATTATTTACATTAATATCACATGTGATATTAGTACTATCACATGTGATATTAGTACTATCACATGTGATTTCAATGAACTTTTTATCCGTTTAATTGAATTATACATCATATAATGATTTTAGGTCTTTAAATCCACATTTGATGTTAAAGTCGCATGTGATATAACATTACGAGTTTAAATATTTGTCCAGAAACGGGGAAAAAAAAAAGTTGTGAAAATTTAATTATTTTTTTCTTGGTCTAGATAAATTATACATTATATAACATTTTTTGTTTTGGAAATTTACCTTTAGATGTTAATATCAATATCACATGTGATATTAACTTTACAATTTCAATACCCAACTAAACCTCAAAAAATAAAAGTCGTTGGAAATATATATAACCACTGCTCCAATTAAAAAGGAGAACAAGACGGTCGTAACAACGTAATTTATTTCGTCTAACGACTAACGGTTTGCAAAAATTTTAATCTAATCCATTGGATTGAAATTAAATGAATGATACAGATTAATTCTTTTGTATTTTAGAAAATGAATAATATTTAATCACCTTTTCTCAAGATAGAAAACCCAAAAATAATAATTTGCGAGGGCGAAATGTGAACGCGCAATACAATCACCATGTCTCTTCCATCAAGGCAAATTAACCACTAGAACAAGACCAATATTTGTGTTCTTTCTCTAAAAGAGCGTTTTAGATAGATCCTTCTCAAATTTTTAGGTACGGTTTCCGGGGAAAAAATCACATCGTCGTTAAAGAATAACGGAAATTAAGGTGGCCTAATATAAATTTGCCCTTTGCTTAGTCTAAACTTTCACCAAAACGACGTTGTTAAATTAAAGTAAAACAAGTAAAAACGATTAAAAAAAACTATTGGGGCCAAGGCTCACGGTGCATACCGGACAATCGAATCGGACCATACATATATGGATAAACGTTATAGAGTCATTTATACCAAAAAATGCAACGTACTTCTGTGTTTGGTTAATGGGTATGAGAATATTCACATTGAAATTGCTTAGTTATCCACTTTGTAGTTTAACATCCTTTCAAACATACCACAAAATGTAACATGATTACATTACATCTACGGGATTACATCTCCGACCATTAAGCATCATCCCTATGGCTTTAGCGTTGACGATAAGCACAAACTAACATCATCTGATGACGAACACACCATATAATGAATAAATACAAACTTACACTAGGTCAATAAATGTATGCCGATCTTCACTCTATTTTCATCATAACCCAAACCGAGAATTGAGAACAGTGCGAATGGTGAGGGTTTTGACAACATGACTAAATGTTTCATCAAAGTCCAAACCAGGTTGTTGAGATAAACCTTGGGCTACTAAACGAGCCTTGTATCTGTCAAGTTTACAAAACTCTGATCCAACTAAAGCCAAGCATTACCATACATGCCCCAAATAATTGTCGCAATTATTAACTCTAAACAACAAGATACGATAGGCACGGGAGAGTTGCAATAAGCTACAATGTGGGATTCATTGCAACTTTAATACCCGACTTTTAGAAGCTACACAACATTCTTAGTAGCATTAGTAACACATTCACAAACCAAGAAAGTGAAGAATCGACGATTATCAAACACATTTCGTATAAACTTTCAAACAATGAATATAAAACAGGTCATATTCATATTTTTCATCATATATAGACATCCTTTGATTTAACATATTACCTCTTTGTCCGTCAACATGACCCCTATGGCTACGCCGTTGATGATAAGGACAAAATAACATCATCTAATGACGAGCAAATACTATGAAGTAGTAAAAATATAATGAACGCCCTTACACTTGACAGACGACATTTGACACCAACTGTGGGCTAATCACTGATCTATTTTCATTGTCCCTACATTGGATTACTCCAGATGCCGGAAAGACTTCTTGACATCTAAACTCTAAACAACAAGTGCGTTGCAAGAAACTATAAGGCTAAATTCATTGCAACTCTCAAAGTAGTAATACGAGACGTTTAGATGCTACACATTCTTAATAGCATTACGATCTTAACATAACTTGTATGTTTCTAATACATGATTTAGTACAATTTCTTGAATCCAATCCAAAAACTCGGCATTAGCATAACCTCTTAACAATGAATATAAAACTTATGGAAACGGTATACAAATTACAAAAACTCTGTATAAAAAAACTATACGATATGCAAATAATATCAATTTCATTGAAGAAAATAACCCGACAAAAACAATACAAAGAAAGCCAAAAGACTACCATAGATAAGAATGGCCTTCTGTCCCGAAGTAAGCGTATTCCCTCCAAGTCCAAACTGTTGATTCTGAGCAAAACCAGCAATCTCAACACTCTTACTAGCGAAAAAGCTTTTCGCAGCGCCACAAGTAGCACATCTCCAATCCTCAGGCAGCTTATCAAAGGGTAACCCAGGCGCAATCGGGTAGGATGGATCTCCAGCTGCCTCATTGTATAAGTAGCCACATGACCTGCACTCGTATATCCCAGTGTTTAAAACAGCAAACTTCTCCTCCAAGCGACGTTTATCGAACTCTTCTTGCGTCTCAAGGGAGTCGAATTCGGGTTCGGGTAGTGGCTGATCAAGGCTAGGCTTGTCTTCTTTGGAGATGTCAATGCATTTTGTGGTGACTTGGATGAGAGGTGAGAAAGTGTAGGGTTTGAAATGGATTAAAGTGAAGTGTGGTTTCGGTTTCGGCGAAACCGAAGAGAGTTGAGTTAAGCGAAACGTTGCTGAGGCTGTTGAAGACATTTTTGTTTGATCAGAGAAATGGAATGGAATGAAATGAATGTGTGGTGGTTTGAGTAGAGAGAAAGGGAATCAAAAGGGAAGCGTGGAAGAGGATATCCTTGTTAATTTTGGATTGGATAAGGCTCACTGCTACGACTTAACTTGGCTTTTATTTAAGGCTTTTCGGGGCGTCTATTCTTTTTTTAACTCGCGTACTTTAAACAAGATGGTTATCGACACTCTAAAATTAGAGATAAAGTAACTTCGACACTAATATAAAGACGAAAATTTACTTCAAACAAAAATCATAATAACTTTAAAGCACATTATAGTTAAGTAATACGTAGATAACTACAGTTGTACTAAAGTATATAGTTTTTCCTCGACTAGGTATCTAAAAAATGAATTTAAGAGAAATTATTATCGATGATCTAATAGATATTGTATATAGTAATAGTAATAATCTTTTTTTTTATGCATATTGACATGTTAAAACTTGCAAGCTTGAAAATGAATATGCATTGAGAAACCCTTAAGTTATGCGTAGTGACATGAAAACTTGCAGTTTGCTAAGCGAAAAATAAAAACCATCATAAACTGATATCAAAAGTTTCACAAATCTAGTTATAACATTAAGAAATAATAAGAAAAAGTTAACTTGCAATGTCTTTCGGCAACCCCATGAACAATAAAAGAGGTATGCAGAAGTAAATCACATTCTCTATCCCCTACATTCATAAACTAATCCTGTTGTATATACAAACAAGATATACAACAAAACAAGCCTCTAACGTCACTAAATTCTACCCATGTTCGCCAAATAATAAAACCGCCCAACGTTGTGGTAGTCAGAATCTTTACTTACTTAAATAATCACACATCAAGTACACAATTACACCAACATAAAACCACATCAATATTAAATTCCAGAATCAGGATTCTGTGAATCCCGAGGTTTGATTTGATAAATCTTCTTTTGTTGATTCCCGTCACCTGTCATGTTTGGTCTTTTAATCCATGTTGAAGGTGGTGACGGAAGGCTACCAATGTTCTGGTTATTCGGGTTCTGCGGTTGCACCATTCTACCCCCAGATGGTCTGTTTCTGACCCCACTTTCCATGGCTAAACCAGCCATCCCGTTAGTTAAGTCTTGGTACTGGTTTTGATAACTGTAACTCTCTTGTGGTTTTAAATTCTGTCTATTGGGTTGAAAATGATTAGGAGGGTTGGATCCAAATCTAGGTCTAGGCATTGGGCCTCGAGGATTAGGGTATCCGTTATTATAATAATTTGGGTCGTCGTTATAGTTCCTTCCGTGACCCGAGGGGCCATCTGGTCTGGGCCTGTGGTGTAGATTGTTGGCTGGGACGTTACGGTATTGTGATTGGTCGTAGTACGTTTGAGAATTACCGCTGGATCTGTTATTTAGTGAGTTTTTAAGAAGACGATGAGCAGCTTCTCCCAACATGTTTCCATGTATTGCCCCGGGTATTTGTGGCCTAAAAGAAAGTTATGTGATAGATTTAAAAAAACAGAAAGATATCGGGTGATGTGTGAGAGAGATAGAGAGAGAGATAGAGAGATAGATGCATGTGTACCTATTATTATAACTGCCCTGTGCGCGACGTCCACTGTTGTCTTCATGCCATAAAATAGGCAGTGGTTTTATATCAGTGGGTCTCAAAATCTGCAGATATAATGTAATTAGTGTTTTATATGTTCATAACAATTAGAAGTCAATGTACATCTTTATATCCAAATAGAAGCACAACAATCTTAAGGTTTAACACGTCAAAATTGGAAGTTTTTTCCTTTTTGGGACATGTAAAGTCTATCGGGTTGATCCAAAACATCTTTCATCCAAATATACCTTCTTCTTTCTTTTTAGTTAACTAGTGTTGCTAATACGGTCACAAAAAGTATATCACTTCAATAATAATCTTTTTTGAATGAAATGACTAGGGAAGTTTTACACAAACAAATGCATTTGGGGCTACTTTCGACCTGTTTGACCTATTTGAGATACAACATAACCCAAATGGGTCGGAACTGCCACTACCTCTAATTTCAACATGTCTGTTGACAAGGCGGGCATGTTTACGATGAGGCTGATTATATCTCATTAGCTAAAAAAAGCATTCATTAAATATTATGAACGATCTCAACACACCTTCTTTGGCATGGCTACTCCTCTTGGAGGTTCTTGAATATGTTTATGAGGTGGTGGATTTATATATGTAACGTTTCTGCAAAACAAAAAATTATAAAATAAAATAAAAAGAAGGCTTTCTAATTATTTTTCAGTTGAAAACTTACAGGACATGGTTATCCGTGATATCACCCAAACCATTAATAGGGGAAGGAAGTATCGGTCGGTAACTATTTCTCTGACACAACCACAAGTAACCGTTCATTCCGCCACTACGTAAATTTCAACACGAAAGTTAAAACCCAAATATAACTAAGAAAAATACAGGTGTGGAGTTCAAAACAGAAACAATCAACCTGGCATATACGTCAACTGGCCAGACACTTCTTTGACTCGGGTGCGTATGATAGAAATAGTTGTAGTATGCACTAATTTGTGGGGCCAAGTTATTACTTGGAGACACGTATAATAAATCACAAAAAATACTATTTCTAGCTTGTTCTTCAGGCTGGAGAAAGAAAACCATAATTGTCATTAACATTTTATCGATAAGATGTACATTTATGTATACATATATATTTTTTGCAAGATTAAAATGTAGCAAAATACCGAACCGTTAAAGTTTCCTCAAGCTTTCTTGTTTCAGTGAGTAGCTTCTTCTCATCAATGAATGGTAATTTGGCTACCCCCTGTTTTCAAAGTAAAGCGAAAAAGAAAGGAGGTTGAAATGACGGGTAAAACAGTAAAATTAAAAAAGCATTGATTGTTTGACAAACTTAATATCACCTGCCATGCAAAACGTTTTCCATTCATGTCGATGTCAAAATCTACATGTAAAAATAAAAATTAAATTATAAATCCCGGAGTTATTGGTAAAATTAATTTTCTTTTCTCAATTAGCATTGAACAAAAGGAAGATTAAATGGAATTACCGAAAGGGTAGAAATCGACTATAGGTGATGATGGATCAGTCATCAATTTTCTGTAATTGTCAGGTAGTGCATTTGAACTGTAACACACAAGAGCATATACAATATGATTAATAAAGAAAACAATTTAAAACGAAAAATGTTGATTTCAGACTGATAAATGTAAAATACCTTGCAGCTGGTAGGGTTCCCATAAGTTGATCGAAGGGTTTAAATGGCTCTCCCAAGAAAAAAGTTATTTCCAAATCAGCTAAATCTTTTAGATCAGAGGCAAACGGGGCGTAATGATATGGATAATACCTGGAACAAGATAGAAAAATCAACACAATGTTTCAAACAATGTTGATTAAAGTGTTTATTTTTCTTTGTTTGAATACTTAAAACAAATCTTACGTTATCTAACATATGATTATATCCCACATTGTTAACAATAATAACCTTGTATATTCTATTTGGTTGATTCTTTAATTTAACATTAAGTTTAATTCATTTCGTGAATTTCCCCCCAGATGTATACTGCACTTTTTGATACAGTAAAGGCTTTTTAAATAGTTAGGGTTTAACACCCTGGCATACTCCCAGTTCTAATATCTTCTTGATTTAAACTACATATTAGTCAATGTAGTTGAGAGAAAAAGGGGCAGAAAGAACAAATAACGAACTAGGAATTTTTGTGACCAAGTTACCATTGCCAAGAACAGACTCCCTGATAGTAATACCGGCAAACCCAGCATAATCCTTCCACATAATTCAGTACCTGCATAGGCAACTTATGATATAAACAACAGTACGAACAACATTAAACGAACTTATGGTTAACAAACAAAAAAAATATTTTTTTCTTTAGGTTGTCATGGATACTTTTACTAGTACAAGCACCACAAATAAAGTAAAGACGGACCAAATGAAACTCACCATGTTCCTTTTAACTTCTTCAATCGCTTTTGGATCTGTCAAATTTAGCTTCTCATTATAATACCTTTCCTTGTACCCAGGTTCCCCCAATTTGATCTGGATAAAGAAAGTTAAAACGTATATTATTAGCATGCTAACGGATACTCAGTTAGACTAGTCAAGCAATACAAATTACAGAGAGCTTATGGTACCTTGTCGACTACTGGAGCCACAGGTTCCACTTCAACATCTTGTCTTCTACGTCTTTCTTCATTGTTCTCATATGCCTAAATTAAAATAAGCACCACAGAACAATGTTATACTCCGCAATTAATTGTAACCAGTAGAGGAATATATTAAGCATATACTGGGATTACTAAGAAGAAATTCTAGTGTGCCGTATGGGACATAGATATAAATGCATGCATTTAAAGTACAAAGCCATTTAAGACTACAGGAAGAACATATGCAAGCCAAATTAAAAAGTTTAAAACATAGTTGTCCACCAAAAAATTAAGTGTTGATTAAACATTCAAATTTGCTATTGCTATGAAAGGGGTGTCTGTGTGTGAGGGTTACAATATTCAACTCACCCTGTGTATACGAGCCCGTTTTTGAAATATTTGGTCTTCATGAATAGCAACTGCCTGGATAAACTGCTCAACTCTGTCCAGCAAGACCTGAAATTCAGATGTTTGTATATATACATACAAAGCAAAAGGGTTCTATGAATATGATTACAACCATTCAAAATCACACCAGGCAGCAAATATAAGATCTTCTTTCATGTCCTATTAGGTCAAGATTATGATTACTATATTATCCAATGCTTTTCTCATAAACTGATCCTATTTCTCATCACTGTGATATACATTTACTTTATGTTCGCTTAGTGTGTTAAATCGGCCCTAAGGACCATTATCTTGTAAGCAGCAGAACTGTCTAGATGACTAGAATATTCGTCATTTACAACAATAAGTGGTACAAAATCACATAAACAGCATATAAATGGAAATCCCACAAACTGAAAATAGAAGACTAAAACGAACATAATTTAAACATTTCAAAAGAAGGCACAATTACCTCCCCCGAGTCAGTAAGATAACCACCCATTGCAGAAAACTCCCTTCTATAGACTTGCACTAGCAGATTTATAGCACCCTAGGTTAACCGAAGAGAAAAAAAGATTCAAATTCATTAAGTTAAATACATAGTTTCTGCTCAATTATTTCGTATGGATGACAAGTGAATCAAATACAATTTCCAACTTCTTTGCCAAATTACTGTCACGTCATCTAGCGTGACAGAAACAAAACAATTAAATATGATCCGTTTAATATATATCCATTAGAATTCACTTTCATGCCAGATGTTCATACCTCTCGAATCTCTAATGTCGGCATGTGAGGAAGGAAATCGTTCCCCACAAAAAAGCAAAGAAACACAAAATCATCTACCAGTCTTTCCAGGTTAATCTCAAAAGGAGGATTAGGGATCTCCAAATCAACTTGCAAATATTCTCGCAACACCCAAATGTTAAGGAACTGCCAACAAAAGATGGAATATATAATGAGGCAATGATTGTAAAGCAGATTGAAGTTAAGGTTTCAAAAAGATAAGGTATGAGAATTTAACCTGATATTTCTTCTTGTGAATTGGAATATCATTTACATTAGCTACAGAGCCACGACACTCAGCAGCCAGGTGGCCTACTTGACCACATTGGAAACATTTCTCCTGCTGTCCCGGCATTGTGATCACCTGTACAATCAAAAAAAGTTAGATTCACTCTCATTGGCAGAAAAGTGAGAAAACAGTTATCATAAGGCTGGTAAGACGGGTGGGTTGGGTCACGGATCAAAAGGGATCATTTTTTGTAAGGACAGTTTAAGTTTATACACAAATGATAGTCGTCCATTATCTAGAAATAATTAAAGTTTAAGTAATGATTACAAAAACTTATACTACTATCATAACCTAAAAAAACAGAAAACATGATTTCAGAGATTGTATGTATTAAAAATACTCTTTAAAGCGACTTTCAACGATTTCGACCTATTTAAACCGCTTCGGTTCTAGCTAAATCTTTAATTTGATAGGCGTGAGATAGAACACAGGCCAAACCAACCCATTAAGAAGTGAATGGATCGAAATTGACACCTCTAAGTATATATTTTTTTACTAACCTCCCTCAATATCGAGAAGTGAACCTCATGAGTGGCTAGAGCGAGCATAATAAGATCCGCATCCTATCAAAATAAGCCACATACTTCAGTGACAGGAAACAAACTGAAAACACCATATAGGTAAGGAAGGTAATAGGCAAAATAGTAAAAAACCTATTCTTCAACTAACCAATCCATAAAGGCAGTGCCGAGTGTTTGGATTGAAACCAGGAAGGTTGCGTTGTAACCGAATGAACGACATTACTTTGTGCTCCCCCTCTCCAGGAACATTTGAGTCGGAAAGAATCACCTAAACATAAATATTAGCATCTTGTATATAAATATCCAACAAGAATAACATTCTTCAAAAAGTAATTATGAGGTGAAAGATTCTCTATAAACCTTGGTATACTGCCAGCCAGGATTGTGATTCAGTCTACATTGAATGAAATACTGAAGAGCTACAGAGAGCACAGACATAAATTCTGTGCCGGGAGTGATGACATTTGAATCAGATGTTTCAAGCTTTTCTTTGGGAGCAAGTGCAGCTCCCTGAGCTTCAAACTCATTTCTTAATCTCTCCTCTTCGGCTTCCTAAATGAGAAAAAATAACAAACTAAATTAGTTTAATTAATTTAGTTATTAGCTCAACCACTGCAAAGAAATATAAGGTAAAAAGAAGCTCACCGCTTCAGCGGCATCTTTAGCAGCCCTAAAACGGCGAGAACGTTGTTGATTCATTTTGGCTCTAGGAGCAACACCATCTGCACAAATTGGAGGTGCATTCACCTGTTAGCTAATTGCCTAGTTCAACTTGGAAAAAAGATTATAAAATTGTAACTTTAGTGTGTTACCTATTGCCATATAAAGAATCTTTCTTGGCCGGACCAATGAAAAGAGATGATCAATGTAATCAAATATTGACTTAAATACATCGTCATATGTAGCAGGTGCAGGCTGTATTAGCAGGATTGCAAGTGTCATCAGTGATTCCCACAAAAACGGGAGATATTCACAGATTAAGAAATATTCACAAATAGCAAATTATCAAGTAGAAAGACACTATGGCTTATATAAGTTATGTATGGGAAACGACTACATGAGTTTCTTATTACATAAAGGTTGCTGCCTATTAGAATTAGCTAGTACCTATGTTTACAACTTGCACTGAATTTTTGCTAGCATATATTAGTGAAGGGTAGAGATGAAGTTAAGCCCGCAATCAAACCATTCTTATTTTACACTATATATGAGAAGCGTAACAAACAACAACGCCATGCAGAATGAAATTACATTAAACATTAACGTTGATAAACATACGGTAACCATGGAACATGCCACAAGCCATAGTGATCATCAAAGGATAGAAATGCTTAAGAGCTAGAAAAACAAACTGTGGTGCACTCATGTCATTACTCATTATGTAGGGAATTGTTATCGACCTAAGATTATATGACTGTTTTACACTAGTGTCCGCATTACTTAGTTGGCTATGCATACGGAGTAGATATTCATCTTTCGGGTATTAATATATATCTCGTAGTTGGAAAAACAAAATACTATCCTGCCACAAAACGCTAAGCATTTAAAGTCATTCTTACATAACTATTATCCGTAGCTCGAAAATCAAAACTGAAAACCTAATCAAGCTATATAATCTCTTAAATGATACACACAAATAATTTCCCACAAAAAAAAAGTAATTACCTTTCCTTCAGGATGAAAACAAGGATGAATAATTCCATTCATATCCAAGTACAAATTATCAAATTCCATATTATTAGGGTTCGCTTTCAACAATTCAATCCCATTTCCTTCCCCAATTTCTTCCTCAACAACATCAGCAATTGACCGAGGATAACGGTCAGCTAACCACCTGTAAAACGCCGGAACTCCCATTGATCTTTCTTACTTCGTGTAGCTGTAATCGGTTTGGTATGATTGGTTATATATATATATACGTATAGTTACGTATATGTATAGATTTGTGGGTTTGGGTTAACGAGATCGTAAAGATGAAGATGGAGAAGATGTTTGACGGCAAATCACGTTTTTTTGTAACTAAATGTAACCCCTTCAACTTACTTGTAACAACCGTTTAGTCCCTCTTATGTATTGTAGACTTGTAGTTTTTTTTTTATTTGAAAAGCCAATATAAAAACCCGCGCGATACAGGGGAGAAGAAAAATTTATGTTCAATAAAATTTTGTTAGTGTGAAACTGTTGATGGTAGTTTTTCATTCATCGCGTAATATATTTGTTGACTATAATAGTTTCTTGTTCGGCCCTCGAGCCTTAAAAAGAATAATGTAGTAAGGTTTTATGGTTCGGTCATTCGAGTCGTAAAATGAATTAAATGGTAATCGTTTCTCAATTGTTATTTTCTCTTAATTATCATAGTAGCGTCTACATGTAATAGTTTCAACTTTCTACTTAAGTATTCGAACTATAAAAATAGTTACCTATTGTTATTTCTAATAGTTTAACGTTTTATTTTTCAGGACATAAAAATAATATTTTATTTTTGGGTCGTACGAAAAATTTAGTTTGTTTCGGGTCATTTGACTTATTAAGCCCGTTTGGGGCATTGAAATTAAACCATGTTTTTCATAAAAACTTAACTTTTTTTTTGGGTTTTTAGTTGCATGTTTTAACGGTTTTATATCTTTGTTAAGTTTAATATAGCGATAATTTGTAGTTCATATATATGTTTAAACTATTGTTGTCCTCAGTCTCGAATGTCATGTCAAATTATGAGTTCAAATGTTACAAAGTCAACACTCTCTCACTAACGGTAACCAAATCTTTTAATTTTGCAACATTCATTATTTGATTGGTTTTTTAATTTTACAAGAAAAATTAAACTTTTAATATTTTCAGCAAAAGTTTTTAAAATTATTTGATATTTTATTTTTCATTCTTTAATTTCCTACTTTCTTCATTTATATTATTAGAAATATTTATTTATTTTTGGGTTTATGACATATTTTACCAACATCCATTGAAATTTGATATTAAAATGACAAGAGTCAAACAATCGTGATCGAAACTATAATTGTATTTACTTCTTCATTTGGAACCGAAATCTATATTATATCATTTTAAAGCACAGTTAAACAATAAACCAACATAATTTGAGAGAAAAATAAATATGTAAAAAGTAATATAAAATATTTTATTTTCTTAAAATAAATATAATTTAAGTGTTACAAACAATAATTATTTAAATATAAAAATCTTAAATATTCAAAGATTTTAAATTTGAAAAACAATATAAGTGTTACAAATAATATTATTGACTTTTACTATTGGTTTAAATTTTATAATGATTGTGAGATTGTTTCAAAATAAAAATTTAGAAAAAATAGATAATATTTTAGTTATTTTGATTTTAAAATGTTAAAAGGTAAATTGTTGAATGTTGAAAAATTAATTAGGAGAGAGAGTAGAAAATGTTTTATGTAAAAGATATAAATTGATTTTATAGGGTTAAAAACTAAAATATTAAATGTTGAAATATTATATAGGAGAGAGTGTGTCAAATGTTTTATAGAATAGTATAGATATAGATATATATCGGGCTAATTGTTTGGAAATGCATCGAACTTTACATCCAAAACTATTGTATGCATCCATCTTTAAATTGGTCTATTATATGTATCTAACTTTCAAAAATCGATATTTTATATATCCAACCAATGAAATCTTAGCAAAACGATGATGTGGCAACTTACGTGACACATTATATGGATGACACATATTGTTGAATACATACAATAGCAGATTTTTGAAAGTTGGATACATTCAATAGAGATTTTTGAAAGTTAGATACATACAATAGACCAATTTAAAGATGGATGCATACAATAGTTGTGGAAGTAAAATTCGATGCATTTCCAAACAATTAGCCCGATATATATCTATCTTATTTATAAATTCAACATATCTCGCATTCACGCCCCCTCTGACTGCTGCTGTTAGAACACCACAATATTCGTCCTTTTGGGCTAAAGTTTTGTAACTTAAGTAGATTATGACATGTACGACTTGAATAAAATTACACCGAGTACAAAAAACAAAAAAACGAAAAGAAAAAGGAGAAAATGAAATGGAGACATTTTTCCATTTTCTTCTACAATCTTACAAGTTACTCAAGATGGAGAGGTGAAATATTTTGAAAATAGCTTTGTAATCCTTCTCTTAATGTTTGGCAATTATTAAATGATGGTAACATTTGCTAAACTTGTACATACTATAAGGGTGTTAATATAAAATTATTAAAGTTTTATATTCATATATCATTGATAATCATTTATCTTTTATCAATAATATACTTAGGTATATTCTTGAAATTTAGGTGGATAAAATGATTATCTAAGTTAATTAATAAGCTAATTTTTACATTAGAAATATTAGATTTAGAACGTAAGAATTTACAAAGTGACAGAAGGCAAGTGGGCAACAAGCTGCGCCGCTAACCTTTTTTGGATTCCAAAGCCAATACGTATAAAAACTACATCAAAACGTCTAGGAGTCATAACATTGCTATGCATAACCCGTTGAAATCGACTGAGTAGCTCTACCGCCTCCGGTGCAAGGAAACCGAAGGTATCAAAAGCAAAGGGAATAAACACGTGCTGATTTTCAATGCATGCTTTCTCGTGTTTTGTCACTTTGCCTGAAGCGGCCTTCAAAGCAGCCTCACCCGCTGTAAAACCGCTACTACTTAACCCCACGAGAGGAGAAACCCCGGTCAGATCCACACACGCATGTTTCCCTCCAACCCCGGTCAGCTAATTAATAATTAATAAAACTAAAACAATTAAGAAAAGATGATCTCATTTGTTTCGCTTAAAGTATCTATATTCCTTAAATCATTAGTAGCTATGTTCCGGCTCCGCTATCTTCAATCTATTAGAAGAAAACAATTTATTGAAATCCCTAAGAGAAAATGAATTTTCTTTTACAAAATTTTTGTAACAAATAATATATAAATGAAATGAGGTGCTTCAATGGGTTAGCACATTTCACCTTTTGTCAAATAAAATCATTTACTTCAATACATTATCCCTATTAAAAGATTGTGTGAAATCACATGAATTCATTCATTAACTTACCTTAACCAATCACAAAGTGTTATGTCGCATTGTAACTTCAAAAGTTATGTTTATAAATAGCAGAAGTTATCATTTCATTGATGATACGTTTTTACTCCCGTTATTCCCTACCATTTTGATTATTACTAGTTACTTATTCGTTTCTCATCTGATTTGGGGAGTACAATAATGAGACTTTGTATGTATAATGTGACCCTTCTTTTATTGTTTTAAGAAGCAGAAAAGAACGAAATAAAAACCTACAATCATTCAATCCCCAATTTTTTGTTCTGTTAACTTTGGAATGAATAACGTGTGTTTAGTTGAATTAAAGTTTTCCTATTTATAGAGTTGATTTTGTATATAATGTTACAAATGGTTGCTTCATAAAAGAAAACGTTACTTTTTCATTTGTAAGAGTTTGTGTTTATTCTTTCCAATTATTTCCATGTTTGTGTTGTCTGTCTATTTTTAGTTAAGAGGCATTGTTTAGTGGTATCTTAACTTTTGTATAATCAGGATACGCATTGGGTCATTTCATCTGATTTATGTTGTTAAGGGTTTATAATGGTATGCATATTAACGGTAAGTGATTTATTCACAACAACTTTAGCTCATTCACAACAATTATATATACTTTGACTATATTACCCCCACATTATTTTTTATAATATTTTACTGTTGAGCCCTCCTAATCTTACTTTTATTGATAAATGATAACACAATTATATGTCAGTTTATTTTTCAAGCTGTAGCTCATTAGCACTAACATTAAGAATCACATCCTACACCAATATTGTAAAATACGATTCGTTCATTTCTCTTAATCTAAATTTCCACAAGTTTACATCTAGACTATCATTTTAAACTAATAAAATATATGATTTAAACAACAAAATATGTGGGAAGTTTAAAAAGATTTTATGATTATGTTCTAAGTCAAATGTTAATTAGTAATTATTTTGTACGTGCACGGTAGTTTCAAAAGATTTTATGATTATCTTTTAGGTCAAATGTTAATGGTAATTATTTTAGACGTGCACGGTAGTTTCAAGCGTAGAGCAGTTTTTATTACTTTTTGGATCTAGGCCATCCATTTTAAACTAAATATTTTACGGGAATTTATTTTTGAATGTTTAATCTAAGGATTGATGCAACATTCAACATTGATTGATTTTTATTTTATTTTTGGTTTAGTGTTTGGTCAAATGTTATATGTTTGCTAGAAATTTTCGGAGATCAACAAAGTGATTTACAGCTTGTTTATCTCTTCGTATATAGTTTTTTATTTTTTTATTTTTTTAAGGTTGTTGGTGTTTCTTGCCGGTTTCAGTTCGCAATCAATTGCATTGATTTTACAATTGAAGTACTTAAGTATGAGGATCTTTAGAATATGATGAACATAATTTTTTAGTGAGAAAGACCATAACGTATAAAATGGTTTCAAAATCTAAAAGATTGCAATGACAACTTTAAAGAATGTGAAGCATAAATGGTAAAATTAAATGATTAGTTAGAATAATATAAGGGTTAAATATTAAAACTAGTAAAAGGATACAATAGTCTATTTATATAAACTTGTTGTGTATGGCTATAGTTTGTTGTGAACAAATCACTTTCCCATATTAACCCCGAAAGGCTATGGATGACATGAATGTATGGTATGTATGCGCTTATACTACAATAGTATCTTGATACGAGAATCGCAGAAGCGTTGTACTCATTATTATATTTTAGCATTTGGAGTAATATCGACCAAGTTGTCGCATCAGATCACTTCAACAGGGTTTAAATATTATTAGAGTAATTAGACGAACTCAAAAATCTAAATTATATGGTGGTTAAGGCCGATTATGATCATAGTTCAACCGAATGTAAAAACTTCTCACAATAGAGGTGTCGTTTTTTGTTGGTAAGTTGGTTAAAAACTATTTTTTCTATCTTATATGGTTTACTAGATTATTGCCCCGCAATAATGCGGAAAAAAATAAAAATTGAATCGTAAATTTTATGTTTATGTAGATTTTAATTTATTATGAAAAAAATAATGTTATATGTATAATAATATATATAGTTTTACGTTTATAGTCATGTTGTTTATAGTTATAATAACATATACACTTTTAGTTTATACACATATTTTGATATTTTGTATTTGAAGATTTTAACATAATGATAAGTTAAATCACAGTCTAAATTGAACGATTCTGTAAGTAATTATAGTTATTTTTTTTATTTTTGTAAAGATAGAAAGAAAGAGAAAATGTAATTATGTATTTTAAGAGAATGTAAAATGAAAATAATTTTTGATGACGTCATCAATCTGATCTAACGGCTGTCATCAAATAAGTTAACTCATCGAAGGGAACTTAATTCGCCATGTGGCATTTAAGGCCCCTCTTTTATTATATATTAAAGATACATAATGTCAATTGTTTTTGATGTAATGGCTTTAAACTTTTATTTTGGAAAAAAAATCTCAAATGAACAAGCGTTTTAAATAGTTTTAAATTTTTAGAAATAAAAACTTTTACTTTTGGCCTCCGACAACAGTCTATAGCTACAACTTTTAGACTCAGATATTTACAATTATGGTTCTAAACATCACCTCCATTCTCAAACTCTACGAGATACCTAACTATTTCAATACCGACATGGAGGAAATATAATGTTACAATTGGAGCATCTGGATTGTAACATATAATTTCTTTTTTCTGAATACGTTTAAATCTTTTGTCAAATATATTGTCTAGATACAAATTTGGTATTAACAACTATGCTTGAATTGTTATTGTACACTTTTATGTGTCTAGCCCATTTGCCGAGCTATGAAAACTCAAATGACCTACAAATATCCGATATTTTCTACCATATAATTTTTAATTTTTAGTGATGAATACTTCACTTTCTTGTCCCATGCGTAATCTATAACCAGATTTGTTGGTATGATAGAGAGAGGCTAACAATTTTTGTATAGTCCAATAAATATGAAACGGAGACATGGAAAATGTTAGACATGATGCCTGTCTAAATATGTTATTTCGTTACGTAACACCATAGTTTTCAAAATTTAGCATTTACAAAAAAAAATTAAATTATTTATTAAATATATCAAAGTCATTCAGCGGAAGTCTTTAAAACATTTATTAGTCACGTGCCTCTTAAACCAAATGCACGTGAACAACATCATAAACTAGTGTTACTTCAAAATCACTTCAACAAAGTTTAATAATCAAAAGTACTAAAATGTAAAAATTAAATTAAGTTTCGGTCTTCAACAATCTAAGACTACCTAAAGTAACCCATCTCACAAGTCTCCACCTAAAAGGCAAAGCTACCTTCCTGTTCAACCTACACGAATGCAAGACATCAAAAGAACAAGTGTTAGCTAAAAGCCAAATGAGACACCGTAGGTTTATAAAACGTCTTTATCGAAAACATCTTTAAAAATAGTCTTATAAAACATCTTTATTAAAAACCTCTTTCTTTAACATCTTTATTAGTTAATATGTCATTGATAATATTAACAATTCAATATCCAATCAAACAAGCAATAGAACAAATACTCAAGTACACAATAAGAAGGTCAAACAAATTGTCTAAGTCTATCGCAACTCATATCTTAAGGCCATCTAACCATCAATCCATCTAAATTTCCATCTTTCATCTTTCATCTTTATCTAACACATCTCAATCCATCTAACGTGCATAGCACGTGCTCGGGCAACACATCTAGACCCCGAGTACCTCAAGGTCATGACTTTGACAAAGCACGGGTTTCGCGAGTACCTCGGCAACCATTGGTTGCCTAACAATCAGGGAGCTACTCCGTTATTAGTATGACTTCCAGTCATCGGGCCCCACTACTCCGACTTTGTAACATATGAATATGTCACTTGTCGTTACGGCGAGGATAATAACGAACCCAATTTATCTAGACAGTCCTCTCTATCACCTAGGATGACATTATGCATATGTGAACATCTAATACGAATCATGTCGTACCATCACATGTCATCGAGTATACAAACACCCGAAGGCGCCCACATTCCCATGCTATAGACAGTGTCTAGATTGTCAGTAGTAGCATCTTACATATAGCTGTAAAGGTAGTTTTGCGCTCTTCTGACCATTATTTCATCTTCACATCTAAAGGTCGACCACTTATATTTATGGTTTCAATCATTCAATATTCTAACTCACGATAAACCTATTCCATCTTCATCTTAATTGGTTTGGTCATGTAATTATCTAGTCCATGATCAACCTACATCAATCCACATCTAATCGTCTAACGCATGCAAATATCTAAAACATGCAAATATGATAAACCACAATTATCACAAATCAAACATCTAACCAAACAAGCGTATCAATCCCCAAACCGCTTGCCCGCATTATCGATGGCTAAACATCTAACAAAACAGCCCCCAATCCAACATAATACAACATCAAATAAACAATCTAATTAACAAACATTACTCGTTACTCAAAATCCCATTTTTGTCATGCATTCGGTTTTGAATACGTATGTACTCACCTTAGCAATCGAAAGCAATGAATCAACGAATGATCTACCAAAAATAAGCAGGCACGATGATCACAAAATGATCATAAAACAGCCCCCAATCGATCACACACGATAACCTATCGAAAACACGAAACTCTAAATCAATAGGACCCGAAAATCAATCGGAAATGTAAATCAAATCGATATGAACGAATCTAGATTCAAACGATCTAAATGAAATGATCAAAAGATCAATAATGTTCTGCAATATCAAAGAGGTGTGCAGGTTTTACCTTCCGAATGAAAACCGAGATGCTTAACGGAAGGAATCACTCGAACGGGACGATCTAACGTGTGAATTACACCATCGATTGCTCCACAAACACTCTAGTATCGATTAGTAATCTCCTCTGGTCGAAACATACACAAAAACGCAGCTAGGGTTTCAAGAAGTGAAATGAAAAACCCTAAAAACGTTTAAATAGAGTTTCAGTCTGGCGGACATTTACGACGTAAAGGCGTGGGCGGGTGAAATCCCAATTTTTGAATTTCAAGCTTTACTCCGTAAAGGCTTTACGCCGTAAGGCCTTATGTCTTACGCCGTAAAGGTCTAACTTTTGACTTCTTGACCGAAACTCCGCGTCATTATGCCATTATGCCGTAAACCTTCAATGCATACGTTGTAACCCGAAAGCTCATAAAAATGAATTTTGGGTCGTTACAGTTATAGCCTTACAAGGGTTGGTGGGTGTGATAGACACGCATATGGTTTGAAATCAGAATTTCGGTAAAGTGGCTGGGCAGTAGGAGTGTTCTCGAGCTAGAGTGATAACGAAGTAACGAGCTTTCTTGAGACAATATAACACATGTGAATCAAAGATGTTTATTACCATTTACCTGGGCTCTAGAAGTTTTCCCAAATTTGGACTTATTAGATGAAGACGGAGTACATAACTGATAACACAATCACAATGAAAATAATCGGTTAAAATGGATTATGCAGTAATCTTTATCCAATTTCTTTCATAATGATTTATGTCACAGCTAAAATTTAACAACTAAGATGATTATTGGGCATCGAGTATTAAAATTCTCATGTTACTTGAAATCTCTTGAAGTAGCTGAGACATGATGATAACTTTTTATGTTGTTTTCCTTGGATATACTACTATCGAGTAAAATTTTGAAGCTCTAAAAATTTTCAGGCTCGTGCGGTCTCTCTGACTCGCACCCTCGAGGACGACCTGAAAATATATTAACTAATAGCGAAATATAAAACAATTGAGTGGTAGACGGCCCTTTTGACGTCAACCAATAGGAAGTTACTTAACAAGTAAGCTAGAATCTATTATGATGAAAGGCCCTTTTGATGTCAACCAAAAAGAAGTTACTTAACAAGTAAGCCAAAATCGATAAATGTTTAAAAAGAATTTCCATTTCATTTGTCATCTTCATTGCAAGGGTTCATTTCTCCGTTGCTGGTCTCGTAAGATTTAATCTTATTTTTGTGTTTAATACGCGTAACATTGTTGATCATCTTTCCTTTTCCCTTAATAAACATGTTTTTTTGGTATAAGACTATAAGTACTTAGATATTTTTTTCTGATCTTCAAGTGTATACTATCCTTATCGGTTATCATATTTGTTTATACTCTGGATTGTATCACCATCTATACAAATGCGGCTAGATTCGTTATATTTGTGGTCTTATGAGTGATCAAAAAATAACTATGTGATATAAATTTCGGCCAGTTGCCCATGAGGAAATTTGTTAGTTTGTTTATTACTTAAATCGTTTTGATATTTGTGATATGATAATTTAACCAAACCAAAGTATTTGAGCTAAATTCCATCCATTTACTGCTGTAAATGTGTTGATTTTCTTTTCAAACTTTTGCAGAGCTCGACGCACGTTTTTCTCCCCACTTGATACCATGAACTTGCAACTCATATCCAAAGAAAGTCTAAAAGTCGAAGCACCTAATCCTTGCAAATCCTTTTCAGTAGCGGGTTTTCTGAGGAAAGTTTTCGCAGAGGAATTTGGTGATGATGGTGATCGTCCTAGTCACAAGGTGTTAAAAATAGCAGTTGCTGCTGTTTTATTAGAATCTGGCTTTGTGGAGATCGATTCCACTCCATTTTTGTTAAAGGGTATTAATTTTGATATTAAAAGAAATTGGTATCTCCGTTCATATTACTACGCTCTTCCTAACACCAACGAAACTATCAAGATCAAATTTCAGAACCTGGGAAAGCATTGCAAGGTTTACGGATCTCTGATTAATGGAGCCGGGTTACATTCAGTGCTTGTATACAAAGATACACTAGTGCCATTTTTGAACATGGTACGGACTAATTGTGAACAAGTGGAGACTGAAAAATTAGCTTACGGGTTTTGGAGAAAAATGAAAGACAAGATTGCGTTACCACTACTAATCGAATTATGTTACAAGGCTGGTCTTGAACTTCCACTTTGCTTCATGAAACTACCAACCGAACTCAAACTCAATATTCTAGAGTTGGTTTCTGGTGTGGATATAGCAAAGGTGAGTTGTGTTTGCTCGGAACTTAGATACTTGGCCAAGAGTGATCATTTGTGGAAACAGAAATACATCGAGCAATTTGGAAATGTGAAAGGGCCGGAAAGTGGGACGACGTTTAAAGAGAAATTTGCTAAAACTTTTAAGGGTTATAAGAAGAGGAAGATTACTCGCAAATACATACATAGATACAAGCGTAAGTATCAGAACTAATATTAAGCAAAATAAATCAGACTAACAATACTTAAGCACGTTATATATTTTTCTTTTATCGAATTTAAGCTAGAAGGGTGATCGAAATTTAATCTAGCTTTTGAAGATATCTACTAAACTATTCTCAAAATTTTAACAAGCCATAAAAGCATTAGAGAGAAGTATCAAACTATTCAATCATATACTCATTTGCAATTCAAGCTTCAAGATGCAGGAAATCTTGTAATAAAGGTGTTTATGGACATCTAAAACTGATTAAGGTATACAAATGTAATTTGTTTTTATAACTTATTTGTTTGTTCGCCTAGTTGAATGAATCATTTCCCAATTATAATGACACCGACCCGGTGAAATTGAATTATCCATGAAGACAAGGAGGCGATTTTTATAATGTTAGTTTCCAGTGTGAATTTGATTGTTTCTTGTATATTGGTTCGGTATGGAACATGAAATTAATGTGAATAATGTTCCAAAACATTGTGGAATTGTTGCATATGTATACAAAGTTTGAAGTTTCTATGAGATATTAAGATTAATTCCACCACTCGCTCTTTGGAATGTTATGTGAATTGATGGGAAAATGGAACCTGATGGGTCGGTCCTAACATTTTGGATATACAGTTCAAGAAATGAAAATGATCCCCTTAAATGCAACGATCATGTCACATAAGCGAAAATTACATCATACATAAAATTACCTCCAACCATAACATTAAAAATTAGACTCACTTATATACCAACCGCCATAACGCACAATAACACCGCTCACCCAATGGTTAACGGTGCCATAAGACGCCTTATTCATTGAGTGGTTGCACAAATTTACTAATAACAATAGGAATATAACTTTGAGATCTTACTCAAGCATATAATGCAACTTTGATCACTTGCACACACATTTTGAAAACCAAACAATAAAAAACGAACAGTAAATGGAATAGAGTCTCTTCCTCGAGCACAATATCAAGAATCAAGCAAATCGAACTAATAACACGTTTCTTTAATCGTTTGAAATATTAAGTGCCTCTTTGATGAACCGTTGAAAGTTTTTATAGGATGAACCACTGATTTCACTAGCTTCTTTTGCTTTTCTTTTCCATTCCTTTGCATTTCTTCTCATTTCCTTTCCTTTCTCCCCTTTTAGCATTTCCTTAATAAGAACTTCAACATCATTTCGCTTCACATCATGATTAATCTCCATCCCAATCCCCCATTCAGTACAAGCATATCGACAATTTGTTTGTTGATCCGAGAAGAAAGGCCAGCAAATCAATGGGACACCTTCAAGTATGCTCTCAGTAGTTGAATTCCATCCACAATGTGATAAGAATGCACCAACCGATGGATGAGCTAAAACTTGATCTTGTGCACACCAACTCACGATTAGCCCTCTATACTTAATCTCTTCTAAGAAATCTCCAGGCAGCATCGTGGAATCACCCATAGTGACATCTGGACGAACAATCCATAAGAACGGTTGCATACTATTAGCTAAACCCCAAGCAAATTCAATCAAGTGTTGGTCGGTCATAGTAGTCACACTTCCATAATTGACATAAATAACAGACCCCTCTTCCTTTTGGTCTAGCCATTGCAAACATGTCGAGTCTGGCTTCCATAGACTCGAATTTAATGATTGTACCGGGCTATCTTGTGGTACATATTTGGCTAGTAAAGGAAGCGGTCCTAGTGTATAAATATTAGGGTAATTGAATTTTGAAGTAATAGCTTCTAATACTTTGTGCTCTAATGCATCAAAAGTATTGAACATGATCGCCGAAGCATTCAAGTTGTTTTGGGCTTCCTCCCCCATGAAGTCAAACATGATATCGTCGGGATCTGTTGTTCTAATGAAGCTTGGAACATCTTTGTAACGAACATTGCTCATCCCCGGAATCCAATCGATTGGTTTTTCCAGTGTACCATCCGTAAGGTAGCTATCGTCTATAAACACATTAAAACAATTATTGAAAAATATAATCCTTGTTCTATCTCGCATATTATATAGCTATTAAACTATATATGCATATGTACATATGTACTTATATACCTTTAAAAGGAACAATCCCCCTTTTGATGAACTCTCTATAATGCAAAAACCCCATGAAAGCACAAGCCGGAGAAGTCCAAAACTGCACCTCCGGTATCCCCAAGTCCTTAGCCGCTTGTATCGCAAAGCTCATCACACCATCTCCAATAACACAGCTAACCGCCGGGACTCCATCCAACGCGTTCAACTTACACAATAATTCCTTGAACGGAACCAAACAAGTCTTTCGAGTCATATCACAAAGCATGGGTATGTCTTGAGTGGCATCTCGGTCTGAGTGTGGCATACCATCAGGAATCGTCTCAAATCTGAAGTCAGGTAATCCCTTGACGGATTCCGGACCTTTTGAACGAATAAGACGTTGATGGTTGAATTCGGTGTTGACGAAAGTGATGTGGAAGCCATTTGAATGAAGAAGCTTTCCAAGCTTCATGAAAGGGTTGACATGGCCTTGTGCTGGGTATGGCACAAGAACTGCATGAGGTTTGTTTTCATGACCCATTGAGATTTGAATTGTGGAAATTGCAATGAAAATGCTACAATTATATAAGGAGTTTTGTGGTTATAAATTTTTGATAGCAACGTTTTTATAACAAGACCACTAAAAAGTACTTCTTGAAATGATATGACTATCTTATATATCAGAAAACATAACTACAATTGTTTTTATCTTAACATTCAAATTCAAATGGTTAACATTTTAAATCTCGTCGTGGTACAGTATAAAACCATCCTTGTTGTATTATAGATTTCACACCCGACGGCCTTTCTTCCTATTTCGACATGATCGCTCATGATCACGATAATCCGTTTCGTCAACGAAACTCTTAAGTCGGTAAAGAGTTTCGCAGCGAAATAGTCAACCTTAGCCTTTCATGATAGGATATGTGATTCCTTAAGAAGCTCCACCGAAAGTAAAACCGTGACCGACAAACAGACAATATAATGGTCATGAAAAGACGAGATGTTATAAAAAACGTATGAAAAAAATTGTGATCGTAATATAAATATTGAATATTATAATATTACTAATTTAGAAACTACGTTCTTATCCAATTTCGTGAGTAGACACACTATTCCGTGAATAGTGTAGCTCGCTAGATAGCTGCTCTAACAGCAACCTACCTGTTTTTTTTTTTTTTTTAATTTAATATTTAAAATTTCTTTTTCTTTTAATTCTTTTATTTTTCGGTTAGTTTTCTTTATTATTGGGTTACTTTTGTTATCTTTTTTTTTTTGTTACATTTTGTTATAGCTTTAATATTTATTTTTGGATTTTCTTTTGTTGAAAATAAGTTAACGCTATATAGTGCACCACTTTAAAGAAAGAAAAATTAAGGTTTTATCTTTTGATTTTGGATTACCGTTCTTTAACTTTTGTTTTAGGCTAGTATTTTTTTTTCAGTTTTTATTTTATTTTATGTTTTAGCTTGATATTTTTTTATCTTTTGTTTTTGAGTAATTTTTTGAATTTGTTTATTTAAGGTTTTTATTTCTGTTTTTGTTTTTAAGTTAGTTTTTTAAATATTTTGTTTGTAAGTTAATTTTTTCGAATTTTAAGTTACGATATTACATAAAGTCATAACATATTCATTTTTTCATACACTTAATTGTATGAAGTTGTACACTTTTTTAAAATAAAATGATCAATATGACACACATTCAACTCCCTTTCCATTACCATCTCTCCCCCTTAGAAAAAAAATAGTAATTAACATATATACAAGTTCAAGGAGAGTTATTATTATATAACATGTTGCTCGAGTGTTTGAGACACATCTATTTTTTCGGAGACTCGGATTCGACTCTTTTCCTCGCTACTTTTTTTCTAATATTACTTTTATTATACGATCATTATTGTTAAACATGTAACAATTTATATACTAACTCTTTAGAAGTTTTTTAACAAATCTTTTTAATGTATTATTCTAATATATACGGCAACACACGGACAAAACATCCTCTTTAAGATAAAAGCATTAATTTTAATCATAATATAAATATTGAATATTAAGATAAAAACAATATTTCATATTTGCGTGTATCATATTCGAAACACAAACCCATTTAAGTGAAATTTAGCTATGCTAAAAAAAGAAGTCATTATGACAATTAACCTTTAAAAACATCTAAGAAACAAATCATTGCAATAATTAATGTTTAAAAACATGCAACGAATAAAAATAAATAAAACTATTTGCTAAATATAGCTCTTAAGATCTATTACCAATGTATTTTCAATATCAAAATTATACCACACGAGGGCCATTATTCTTGATTCATTTTATCATGAGTGTCAACCTCACTTTTAATCATAATCTCAAAAGTTATTGTTTAACATTTTTCGAATATAAATTTCTTTAGCCGTTTCTAACCGTAAGGATGTTGATTTGATATTCGTGAATATGTGATTTTGTCATTCGATGCTACAATTATTGGCATGGGCGGAGCTACATTGATTCGAGTGGGTTCAATCGAGTCCGTTGAATTGGAATTTTTTAGAATTTTTTGTATACGTTTAGCCTTAGTTAGTGTATTGACTCATTAATTTTACATACAAACATAACTAAAATATAATCATGAACCCACTCAAAAAAATTTTAGCTCCGCCCCTCATTATCGATTTTGTAGCGTTTTGTTGATTGATTTTTATTTGTAAAGTTACATGACAATCAAAACAAAGAAACATTTTGAAAAGGGTACAACTTTTATTAAAAAAAGGTTTATATATCCCGATCCTTAAACAAAGCAGTAAACATTTTAAAAGCATATTTTTGAAACGGTTGCGGCGGGTCAAGAGGTGCTACTTATGGTCGGGAACGAGACATATGAAGGCACCATGACTCAAGGGTTTGTTTTGTGACTTTGGAGGCTTTTTTGACTCCAAATTGCACTTTGGGACTCACCGCTACGCATCAAGAATTCACCGCTACGCAACTAGAGATTGGAAACACAGAAGGAACAACCTGAACCCCCATTGCGCCGCATCATGAAGTGATGCTCCGCATCGGCGTTCAAGACTGATGGGTTTCGTTTTTAACTTGTTGGGTGTGGCCCAATGCACTCCACTGCGGCGCAATGGAGTCCAAGACCAGTTTTATTATTTGTAACCTTTCATTTTCTTTTCTTTATGGTCTAGTTTGATACTCGTTCATTTCCTGCTATATGTAAACGTTTTTGGCTTTTGAGAACTCAGTTTTTGATCAAATAAACAAGAAGGTTATCCTTTTCTTTGAATTGTTGTTACTATTTGCAAATTGTCATTTCTAGATAGCGTTATCTAGTTTGATTCGATATTTTAAGTAATAGGTCTTGTTTGATTGTCAACGTTGGTTGATTTATATATCTAAATCAATTAACAAACTATCTTTGTTTGTGTTTTCCGCTGCAATATGCATCATAAGTGGTATCAGAACCACGATTGGCTCTTGATTTTAAAGAGAGAAAAAAAAGTTGAATTTCGATGACGGCGATTTTCTACATAATCTCCGTAAAGCATTACGGAATTTACTGGAGAGTCCTAGATTGGCAAGGTGGGGAGAAGTTAGAGCCATGGATGAATTTAAGGTTAATGAATTGTCGGAATTTCTGGTTGAAGCAGACCCGGAAGAATATTTGGAATGGGAAATAAAAATCGATCGAATGTTCGACTTGAAAGAACTGGAGGATGAAAAGAGATGCAAGTATGCTATTCTTCGATTGGGAAGGAGTGCCTACTTGTGGTATGAAGGCGCGAAGAATAAAAGACTTCATGTCGGTAAGGAAAAGATTATCTCGTGGGAATCATTGAAACGGAAACTTCGTAAAGTGTTTGTTCCGACTGCACATCGTATTTCTACCTATCGTAAAATTGTTGATTTGAAACGAGGAAAACTAGGTGTTGGGGAATATATAGGTGGGTTTGAAAACTTGTCTTTGATTGGGGATGTAGAGGAGGTAGAGGAACAAAGATGACACGATTTGTGTGTGGGTTGAATTACAATATAACCAATGTCGTTGAATTGTACCCGTATGCAGATTTTGATACTTTGTGTGGGTTATGTTTGAAACTGGAAACGCAAGGAAAGTCGAAGTTTGGGGGTAGTTCGATTGTGGATTATGCTAGAACCAAACATGGGGTGAAATCCGATTTTGCTATTAAGACTACCGCCCTGATGGGTAATACGGGTGGGTCTTCTAGTGCCCCGTTTGGAGGTTCTTCTCCATTTGTTCCAAAAGTGTCTAGTGTACCAAGGGAAAAAACGTATTCAAGACTCGTTGCTTCAAATGTCAAGATTTTGGACATTTTCAAAATGCATGTCCAAACAAGAGGGTTGTCACTTTGAGGGAAGCGGTGGAGTGTAGGGATGAGTTGTTTGAGGAGGAGAAGTCGTTGGAAGAGGCGGTTGTGTATGATGATTACGAGGAAGAAGATGAGAGTTATGTGGCTCCTAATGTGGAAGCGACTTTGGTTCTTAGAACTTTAAAAACCCAAGTTGCTTCTATCGATTTGGATCAATGGGATTAATTATTTCACACCAAATGTCAAGTCAAGGACAAATAGTGTAGTTTGATTATTAATGGGGTAGTTGTATTAATGTGGCTTCTAGTGAAATGGTGACCAAGCTGGGATTAGCTACAACGACTCATCCTAGACCTTATGCACTTCAATGGCTCGATGACGGGAGTAAATTCAAGGTATCAAAACAGGTCCGTGTTGGTTTGACTTTGGGTTCTTATATTGATGAGGTTTTGTGTGATGTCATTCCAATTGATGCTTATCACATTCTATTTGGGTGTCCTTGACAATTTGATAGAAAAAGACAACTCTTAATATGTTGGCTAATGAAAGAGATGTGGAGCATGTGATTGAAAGGGGGATATTGTATTTTTCCTAGTTGCTAAGGAGAAATTAGAGACGGGTTGGGTTGAAAATGTTACGGGTGGATGGCTGAGTTGTTTTTGGAGTTTGGAGATGTTTTTCTGAATGATTTACCACCAGGTTTACCTCCTATTCGTGGCATTGAACATTAAATCGACCTTATTCCGGGTAGTCCCTTACCTAATAAAGTCGCGTATCGTTGTAATCCGAAGGAGACTAAGGAGTTGCAACGAAAGATTACGGAGTTGATGGATTGGGGGTATGCGAGGGAAAGTTTTAGCCCTTGTGCGGTACCGGTTTTGCTTGTCCCTAAAAAGGATGGTTCTTGGTGAATGTGTGTAGATATTAGGGAGCTGAATAACATCACCATCAAGTATCGATCTATGCAGTTAATCTCGGCGAGATCTCGTCGGGATCTCGGGGTAAAAAAAAATATCGGTCCAAAATCTCGGAAACGAGATTCTCGGCGATATTTAGCGAGAAATCGGCGAGATGAAAATCTCATTTTTTTGACTTTTTTTGTTGACTTTTTTTTTCTGCCAGGCCAATAACTTTTCCAGCTTTTTCTGCCAGCCCAATAACTTTTCCAGCCCACTTTTATTACTCACAATCCAACTGTGATTTAAACCTACTTTATCTTTATCTTTTCCACCAAACACAACATTAAACCTGGTAAGAATTAAGAACACATTCTCTATTCAAGACTAAGTATGGAAGGTCAATCTTCCCATGCTTCAGTTAATCCAATCAGTGCTAATACCTCATCAGATGCCGGTACTGGTATAAGATGTTCAAATGGAGATATGGCTTGGGAATGGGGGGAATGGAGAGAGCCCACAAAAAAATTTATTTGGTGCACACTTTGTGACAAGAAGGTGTCCGGAGGGATCACAAGGTTAAAACAACACCTTACGCATACAAAAGGCGATGTAACAGGCTGTACTAAGGTAACAACGGAAATAACGAAGAGAGTTCTTGCATCAATGCAAGAAAAGGAAAAGATAGCAAAGGAGAAAAGGAGAACTATAGAAATTCTAAGGTCGGATAATACTATAGATTTATCAGAAGACGAGGATGCGGGTGATGTGGTACAACTTAAGGGTAAGGGGAATGTAAGTAAGAAACGGAAGTCCGTAGGTGCTAGTAATGTCCGCGGTCCTCTTGATTCTATCCTTAAGGTTGATCATGGAAAAACAAAACAAAGTACTTTGGATAAAAACAATCCAATAAAACAGAACTTGAAGATGCTTGCTTGGAAAAAGATCGCAACCTGGGCTTATACAGATGGTTTACCTTTCAATGTCGTACGTGATGATAGCTTTCAAGACATGATTTATGCTGTTGGAGAATATGGAAAAGGTATGCCTGCTCCAAGTTATCATAATATTCGTGTAACTTTGTTGAAAGATGCTTTAGAAGATACAAAAAGGTTTGTAGATTCGTTTAGGCCGCAATGGCAAAAATACGGATGTAGCATCATGTCTGATTTTTGGACAGACGGGAAAGGAAGATGTTTGATTAACTTTTTAGTCAATTGTCCTCAAGGCATGGTATTTTTAAAGTCGATTGATGCATCGAAGCATGTAAAGGATAAGGAATTAATCGTGTCGATGATTAATGAAGTGATTGAAGATGTTGGGGAAGAAAATATATTGCAGGTACCTGCTACTAGCATATAATTATTTTGGACAGCAGGCTGCTAGTTTCAGTTTATGCTTTTTGTTATTGATTATAATTATATTCCTTTTTTTGTTTTAGTTTATTACCGATAACGGCTCAAACTACAAAGCCGTTGGAGCAATTTTAGAAGAGCAGAATCCTAAGTTATTTTGGACACCATGTGCAGCCCACTGTGTGAATCTCATGATAGGAGATATCGGGGAGAAGATACCGAAAATAAAGAGTGCTTTAAGTGATGCAAGGGCGGTTTTGGTTTACATTTATAACCACGGAAGGGTTTTAAATATGATGCGGAGGTTGACAAATAATAAGGAGTTGCACAGGTCTTGTGTAACTAGGTTTGCAACTCAGTTTTATACGCTAAAGACTGTACATGAGAATCGCCATCATCTACAAGTGTTATTTGTGTCGGAAACATGGACCAAAAGTGACTTTGCAAAGAAAGCAGTAGGAAAGAGAGTCGAGAGAATAGTTGCAAAACAAGAATTTTGGGACAATGTTTATTTAGCTTGTCAAGTACTCTCTCATTTGGTCGATGTGGTTCGGTTGGTTGATACGGAAGAGAAGCCATGCATGGGTTATATCTACGACGCGATGACTAGAGCAAAAGATCAAATAAAAAAAAATCTAAGTGGTGGGCCGAATGAGAGACTATTCAGCAGAGTTTGGTCTATGGTTCAGATAAGGTGGACCGACCAATTCCACCATCCTTTACATGCTGTTGGATGTTTTCTTAACCCTGCTATTTTTCATGTAGAAGATTCAAAGATTAGTGAGAATAAGGAGATCAAGGCAGATCTTTATGTGGCCATTGATAAGCTTGTTCCTGATCCTGAAGAAAATGATACTTTGAGAGGAGAATTGAATGTGTACATTGATTCTGGTGGCCAATTTGGATCTGCATCTGGTAAAAGGACTAGGACAAAATTTGCACCACATATATGGTGGCGTACTTATGGGATCGATACACCTTTGCTTCAAAGCTTTGCTTTCAGAGTCCTTAGTCAAACTTGTAGTGCTTCACCTTGTGAACGCAATTGGAGTACATTCGACAATTTACACTCAAACAAAAGGAATTGTCTTTTGCAACAAAAGCTCAATGACCTTGTATTCATCCAATACAACACTAGGCTGCAAAAGCGATTCGAGTCTCTCAAATCTGGCAAGCTTTTAGACCCTATCTTGTTGAGAGACGTAGAGGAAAACGATGACTGGACGATACCAACAGAGACTGAGCTTCAAGACTTTGTGAATGCAGGTGACGATCTTCTTTGGTCTGATGTGAGAGAGGCGATGGGAGGAAATGAAGAAATCGGACCAAGTACAAGAAGTAAAAGGGAGCGTTATACAGATTACGATGATGAGACTAATGTGGGAGTGGGCTTGGAGGAACAAGTGAATGCTTTAGACGATGTTGATTCGGATGTTGAACCCGTGGACTGCAATTAGAGTTCGACACTTTTATCAATTTATGCAGTTTATGCAATTATGCTATGTGTTTTATGCAATTTGGACCTGAATCTGCTATGTTTTATTAGGATTTTATGATTTGAATTTAATGTTGTTTGACACTTTTATGCTATGTTTTATGTTTAATCTTTTGCGATTTTAATATATTATTTATATATATAATATTCAAAATAATATAAAAAACCGAGATCTCACCGAGATAATCGAAATCTCGGATCTCGGACCTCGAACGAGATTCGAAATCTGACCGAGATAACTGCATAGGTATCGATTCCTAATCCCGAGACTTGATGATAAGTTGGATGAGTTACATGAATCGGTTATATTCTCAAAGATCGATTTACGAAATGGTTACTTACCATCTGTGAGGGTGATGAATGGAAAACGGCCTTCAAAACGAAACATGGGTTGTATGAGTGGACGGTTACGCCCTTTGGTCTCACTAATGCACCTAGCACCTTCATGAGATTGATGAATGAAGTTCTCAGGGCTGGTCAAATTTGTGGCGGTATACCTTGACGACATTTTGGTTTATAGCAAGATTGAAGCACAAAAGCTTTATGGTAAGAAGGAGAAGTGTTCACTCAGTGTTGATAGTGTAATGTTCTTGGGTTGTGTAGTTTCGAAAGATGGAGTGTAGGTTGGTGAAACCAAGATTGAGGGGATCAAGAATTGTCCTAACCCTTGCACTATTACCGAGAAGTTGAACCCGAGGCATGCTAAATGGGTCGAGTTTATACAATCATTTCACTTCTCGTCGAATAAAAATGGTAAGAGCAATGTAGTTGCGGATGCCCTTTCTTGCATGTACACTTTACTTGCTACTCTTGATGTGCGTTTGTTGGGGTTTGATACTTTGAAAGATTATTATGGAGCGGATACGGATTTTGGAACTATTGTGAAAAAATGCACAACTGGTGCGTTTGAGGATTACTTGTTGCAAGATGGATTTCTATTAAAAGGTAACCGCCTTTGTGTTCCTAAACATCATGTTCGTGAATTATTGATTAGCGAAGCACATGGGGTGCTTTAGCGGGTCATTTTGGCATTACAAAGACTTTGAAAATGCCAAAGGAACATTTTTATTGGCCTAAAATGTTGGGGGATGTGACGAGTATCGTTGGGAAATGTGTCACTTGCCATATGGCCAAGAGTTCTTTCAAACCAAGTTTGTACACTCCTTTACCAATTCCGGTTAGACCTTGGGAAGACGTGTCTATGGATTTTATTGTAGCTTTACCGTGTACTCAAAGGGGCAAGGATGCAATCATGGTGGTTGAGGATCGGTTTTCGAAAATGGCGCACTTCGTTGCTTGTCATAAGAGTGATGATGCTAGTAACGTGGCAGATATGTATCATCGGGAAATCGTTCGTTTACATGTCATTCCCAAGAAGATAGTTTCTGATCGAGATTCCAAGTTTCGTAGTTACTTTTGGAACACGTTGTGGAGGAAGGTTGGTACCAAATTGCTATTTAGTACTTCTCATCATCCTCAAACGGATGGCCAAACGGAGGTTACTAATAGGACCTTGGGAACATTGTTACGAGGATTGGTTAGTAAGATGCAAAAGGATTGGGATATCATGCTTGCTCATGCCGATTTTGCTTATAACAGATCGCCCACCTATGCAACGGGTCATTTTCCATTTGAGTTGGTTTATGGATATAACCCATTCATTCCTTTGGATCTGATGCCGAAGCTAAGCCAAAATTGATGATAAAGGGCTACACAAACAAGTGCACGATCGTATAGAGGCCATCAATGCGGTTTATCAAAGAAAGTCAAACAAGAACCGAAAGCCAAGGGTGTTTGGAGAAGGTGATTTGGTTTGGGTCCATTTGAGGAAAGATACGTTTCCTAATAAACGAAAGAACAAGCTCATGCCTCGAGCTGAAGTTTCGTATAAGGTAATGTAAAGGGTAAACGATAATGCTTACAAAATTGAACTTCCGGGTGACAATGGGGTGCATGCTACTTTCAATGTTGGTAATCTCTCGCCTTACCTTGATGATGATGGGATTTCGGAATTGAGGCCAATTCCTTTTAAAGGATGAGGGGATGATACGGCTGCGGAGGGTCACGAGGTGGTATTTGTGGTTGGGAACGAGGCATATGAAGGCACCATGGCTCGGGGGGTTTGTTTGGTGACTTGGGAGCCTTGTTTGGCTCCAAATTGCACTTTAGGACTCACCGCTACGCATCAAAAAGTTACTGCTACACAGCTGGAGAATGGAAACACGGAGGGAACAACCTGAACCCCCACTGCGTCGCATCATGAAGTGATTGGCCGCATAGGGGTCCAAGACGGATGGGTTTCGTTTTTCACTTATAGGTTGCGGCGCAATGCACTCCATTGCAGCAGAGTGGAGTCCCAAACCAGTTTTATTATTTGTAACCTTTCATTTTCTTTTCTTTTTGAGAAATGATATATCCTTCTACAAAATTCTCCTAATAATCCTCCTAACAACATGATCATGACACTTGGTAAAATTAAAGGATGAGATGATGAAAGAGAATTAGTGGATTACACTTGTTGCATTCTTATAACATTAGGAGGATTATTAGGACGATTTTGTAGGAGGATAAACAAGAAGGTTATCTTTTTCTTTGAATTGTTGTTACAATTTGCAAATTGTCAATTTTAGACCCGTTATCTAGTTTGATTCGATATTTCAACTAATAAGTTTTGCTTGATTGTCACCATTGGTTGATTTATAGGTTTAAATCAATTAACAAACTATATTTTTTCGTGTTTTCCGCAGCAATACGCATCAGTTTTATAACATTTTGTTGATTGATTTTCATTTGTAAAGTTACATGACAATCAAAACAAAGAAACATTTTGAAAAGGGTATAACTTTTATTAAAAAAAGGTTTATATGTCCCCGATCCTTAAACAACGCACTAAACATTTTAAAAGGAACAACCTTAATACAAAGTCAACTTATACATTGAAGTTGAATCTTTATTAGAATATTCTTTTAAGAAATAAGAGTATATCCTAAGTTTTAATTAAAAAAAATTGGATTTTTATAATTACACACGTCTTTGGTTTCCCTTTCAATACGGCAAACTATTGATTACATAGATGATTAAAACAGTATGTTAAGTTGATCATAAACAACTAGTAATTATTAAAATCAAGGGATATTTACATTGACGTCCTTACAAAAGATAAATATTACGTCAATATCCTTATAAATTTTAATATTACGTCAATATCCTTTAAAACTTCAAAAATTCTCGTATATATCCGTATAAACATTTTTTTTTGAATTTTATGATTTTAATACTTAAAATTCTTATTTTAATATCTATTAACAACTTATATTACCTTTTTACCCTTTTTAGTTAAGATGGACTAAATTCTTCCCAAGTATGATGACAACAAAAAAATTTAATAACAAAAAAATTTAGAGGTATATAAAAATGATTTTTTATAATCGATTTACGTTATTTTAATATGGAACTGGTGGGGAACTGGTGGAACGGTGGCAGAGCATTTTAATGGTAGTTCATGGGATTTTGGTTCTTTATTTATTACTGATTCTACAAACCAATGATAAGAACACGATTACTTTTGGTCTTGAGAGTGAGGGAAAAAGTTCATCAATTTTTTCTTTCAATAGACCATGTGAAAAGAAGGAAACATTGATTTACAGAGAGGAGATTTGTTAATTTGGGAAAGAAGGGTATAAAAGTAATTTAGATTGATAATAAGTATTTAAATTAAAGTTTTGAAGACTAAAATCAATTATTTATAATAAAATAGTTTATTTGGATATATAAGAGTATTTTGAAATTTTGAAAGGATATTGACGTAATTTTAAAATTTATAAGGATATTGACGTAATTTTTAAGTTTTGTAAGGACGTCAATGTAAATATCCCTAAAATGGATGTCAATAATGTGATGCATCGGGTTTTATACCCATGTGGGCTGAGGGCCGGGGGTTCGACCCTTGTGGGCGTCGCAATATCGTAATTTAACTCACACCTCTTAAGGCACGCATGGCGAATTTTCCCCTGAAAACCCCCGTGGGGGGCTGGGTTTGCCCGTTATGCGGAGCTCGAACCTGGGGTGCTCGTTGGAATATTACGAGTAGGCTCCGATGTACAAACATTTGCCGTTTCCAAAAAAAAAATCAATGTCAATAATACACAAAATAGAGATGAATTCATCTTGAAAACTTCTTTAAGACTTGATCGTTTGTTTTTTTAGAATTGCAAATATTATATCACATTACAACAAAACTTGAATACACGACCTTTAACTAAATAAGTCACTGGCATATTAGCAACTACACCAACAAGGTACTTGATATGCTCTAAAAACTACTCGTTTTGGTATCGACATAAGTCTCGTTGATCTAGCATCCATACTAATATGGAGTATAGAAAACAAAACTAGGTTACATGTTCAATCATATCAGTTGGCATATAGAAGATGACATACGTTGGCATTGACCTATATATGATCATTTTATTGTTTGATATAAATTCGGCTTTATATTTTAAACTTAATAGTTTAATGATTGATTAATAAATTGCAACTTCAACTTCAATACTTTATAGTTAATATAGCCGGCCGATTCGTTGTATAAGATTATAATATCCGAGATTCGATCTATTAAACCTTTTTAATCAAAAGATCCAAGATTTGTTCTATTGTACTTTGCGTATATTCATAAAATTGAATCAAGTTTTCGAAGGTAAATAATTGTCAATAATGTCATAATCAAGAACGACTATTAGGTATTAGTTTAATTGAAGTAGTTTATATTAAAAAACCAAGCGACAAATATATAACTATAAATATCGACTAATATGAGAAAGGTAAATCATATAAACCGTATATAAAAGTCACTAAAGTGATCACTATTTGACCGTGAACATTTATTTTTTGTTACATTTATCCGAGCACCAACTCCGATAAGCAACCATCAAGAAACCATATGTAGAAGTGTGTATTCTCATTACTTCCGGATTCGGTGTCATAAGTATCATTTCCCTCTAAAAAAAAATTGATGACAAACAAATTTGAGATCTCAAACATTTAACCAGAAATATCGAAAATACTTTTTCTTGTTCATATCTATTTTTAATTTTAAAAGAAACATAACAAATAAAGCAAGAAAGTAATCGTTGTTATCGGTTCTAAATATCTTTCTTTTTCACTATTTGAGATCTCATCCAAATATTATTGTTTCTATGTATAGAACATTTTACAGAAACTAGTGGCGGTTGTAAAGCATAGGTAGGCGGGTTATATTATATGCAGTGGTGGAGTTGTGTGGAGGCGAGGGTGGGCCACACCCACCCATATATATTTTCGATGTATATATATATCTTAGTATTTTTGTTATAAAAGTTGCAATTCACTTACTTTTTGTCCACCTATTGTCGAAAACGAACTTAATTTATCTTTGAATTTGCTAATGAACTTTTTAGTTCTCATATTGTTACGGAAACATTCACTTTCAACACACCCAAATAATCACCACATTTTCATCATTCGTTTTTATTATAACAAAAAAGATAAGGGAATGCATATTATATAGAAAAATGCATTCTACAGTCTTAAATATATAAATAAACCTATATAGTGACCTTATTACATTAAACTATTATCTAAGCTTCGTTCATACACTTTTTAGTATCGATAAGTTATATTGGCACACCCACAAACAAATTCTGGCTACGGCACTGGTAATACGACCACTCTTTATAAAAAATTAATATAACGCCTATGGTAAATTTTTATAGACAACCCTTGAAAATATGTAATGAACCTCTTAAGTCTAAAGAAAATTAAAACAAAGTAAATATTTTAGTAAAATAATCCAGCAAAATTATTTCGATATCTAAAGAAATAACTTATTTTAAGCATGTATGTTCAGCAGTTAAGTTGATTAAAACTTATTTTGCGTAACATAAATGAGTGGTCTATTTATAACATGTTGTTTAGTTGTTATTTCCCACCTTCAAAGTTTAAAACCACGTCAAATAATACCGTAATAACTTCTACTCTTTAATACTAGTATCAAATATATGTTATATGTTTGCATTTGTGACTCAACCGGCCGACCCGACCGTTTCTATATTCCTTTTGCTGCTTTGATTAAGTGGTTGGGATAAAGTCTTAATGACCCTTGTGATTTGTGAATTGGAATCATAAATCCGCCACAGCAGGAAACTCAATTTCAACTTCTTTAGCACATTTTTGACCGATAACGTTTTACCAACTAAACTGATTTTATATGAAATTAAATGTGAAGAATAAATTAATAAAAAAAAACTTGAAAATTCATTATTTAATATTAAACTAAAGTAAACAGCACACATATAAAATTTATAATCAATTTAACAACGAACATATTTTTAACTCTTTAAAATTCAAAACAGAAAGCCTCTGGGCTGCTCATTATTGGGCCTAACATTTTGGGCTTAAGAATTCATAGCATTTGGACTAAAAAGCCAATATAGCAAGGACTGACCCTTTGATACCCAATGCTATGCCCTCGTTGACCTCGCTTTTACACATTTGTTTTTGGTTCACCACTAAATCCGATGATATTTGACAAAATAATTCACTTGAATTTGGTGTTTAGGGGGTCTCGGGTTCGATCCTCCCTCTCAGGTTTTCCTTTTTTGGTGAATATTATGTAATATTATGAGATAACTAACTTTGGTGTAAAATTTGCAGGTTGCACATATTGCACAATTGAATGTCATTGTAGCTCCGAATCACTAACATAGCCGTTTTAAAAATGTAATAATAATTTGAATCAAGAGCAACTAATAATACTTAATATCGTGGGATCTTACACAAAGAAATACAACAATTTTGATTGCTTATAACAAAGATCGACCTTATTGAACTTATAGGACTATTTTAAACGTGGGAAACATCACTCGATAGAAAGGGCCAGTTTGATTAACCGTTGAAAGTTGTTATACGATGAGCCATTGATATCACATGCTTCTTTTGCTTTCGTTTTCCATTCCCTAGCCTTTCTTCTCAATTCCTTTCCTTTATCCCCTTCAATCATTTCTCTAACAACGACTTCAACTTCATGTCGTTTCAAGTCAATATCTATCTCCATTCCGATTCCCCATTCAGTGCAAGAGTATCGACAATTTGTTTGTTGATCCGAGATATTAGGCGAACATATCAATGGGACACCTTCAACTATGCTCTCAATAGTAGAATTCCATCCACAGTGTGTTAAAAATGCACCAATTGACGGGTGAGCTAAAACTTGATCTTGTGCACACCAACTCACGAGTAGTCCTCTATCCTTGACATCGTCTAATAATTTTTGAGACAACATTGTCGAACCTTCCATTATGACATCAGGTCGAACAACCCATAAGAAATGTTGCTTACTATTTGCTAAACCCCAAGCTAATTCAAGTAAGCGTTCATTAGTGAGAGTAATCACACTACCAAAATTAACATATATAACAGACCCCTCTTCCTTCTGGTCTAGCCATTGCAAGCATGTTGAGTCTGGCTTCCAAAGACTCGAGTTAAGTGATTGTACCGGGCTATCATGTGGTACATATTTAGCTAACAAAGAAAGCGGGCCTAGTGCATAAATGTTGGGGTAATTGAATTTCAATGCCATAGCTTCTAATACTTTGTGTTCCAAAGCATCAAAAGTATTCATGATAATCGCGGAAGCTTTCATGTTATTATGTGCTTCCTCACCCTTGAATACGAACCTGATATCATTAGGATCTTTTGTTCTAATGTAGCTTGGAATATCTTTATAGCGAATATTGCTCATCCCAGGAATCCAATCGATTTGTTTTTCTAGTGTGCCATCCGTTAGATAGTTATCGTCTACATATGTTTAAACATGATTAATGAATTATATGATCAGGGTCCTATCTCAAAAATCATTTACCAACTATATGATAGAGCATAAATAAAAACATTATCAAAATGTTAGTATACGATAATTACCTTTAAACGGAACAATCCCCCTTTGAGTGAACTCTCGATAGTGCAAAAAACCCATGTAAGCACATCCTGAAGCAGTCCAAAACTGAACCCCAGGAATCCCTAAATCCGAAGCAGCTTTTATCGTAAAGCTCAACAAACTATCTCCAATGACACAGCTAACTTTGGGGACTCCAACCGTCGAATTCAGCCTAGACAACAAGCTCTTGAACGGAACCAAACATGTGTTTCTAGTTGTTTCAAAAAGCGTTGGTACATCTTGAGTAGAGTCTGGGTCTGAATACGGCATACCATCAGTAATCGTCTCAAATCTGAAGTCATGTAATCCCTTGACGGATTGTGGACCTTTGGAACGAATGAGACGTTGATGGTTGAATTCGGTGTTGACAAAAGTAATGTGGAAGCCATTGGAATGAAGAAGCTTAGCAAGATTCATAAAAGGATTAACATGGCCTTGTGCTGGAAATGGCATAAGAACAACATGAGGTCTGCTGACACTACCCATTCAGATTGATTTTAGCTTCTTGGTTTTGGAAAACATTTTATAATGGATTCTGTGGTTTAATTTTAATCATTGATATAAAAATATTCAAAACACGACAACACATGAAACGTGCAACAATTATTAAAGTTTAAAAGGCTAAATAAAGATATACATTTTTATTTCATGACATTAACGTTTTATATAACTTTTTCTTGGTTACCTTGAATTATGAGAAATGTCACGTTATCGAAAATATTTGTATTTTGTTTGTAAATGTAACGTTTGTTCGGAAGTTATTCAAGCTCAAACCCAAGTCGGAAGATAAAAATTTCCTTTCATTAACCAACACGAAATGAAAGAACTAATATGAGATATATCAAATCGTCCCTCAAATGTTTGCATATATTGATATTTTGAGTTGGGGTAGACGTGTCCTCAACAAAGAAAAGCATATGATAATACAATTGACAAAATGTACCTTCAACAAATTGGAAAGGGTAAAAAAAATCCGTATTCTTCAATTACTCTCTCCGTTTCTAGGCAGTTCTTCCTTAAAAATTGGTCAGAATATACAAAACCAAGTATCCACATTTCATCTTCACGCAACAGAGGTGTAATTATCCAAGGATCCGTCACTTTAAACTTCAATGACATTACTGTTGGCTTTCTTTTTGCAAGAGAAAGGTCGAATTTCATCGATGTCCATCTGATTTACTTCCACTTCCAGTTAAGTTGCTAGTTTGACTTTTCTTTTGATCGGGAACGGGGACAGGTTTGTTGTCCAATAGTTTCCCACTTTTGGCAATGGCGAGGATGAGTTCAAGTTGCTTTTGTTGTTGATCCTACATGAAAAGGAACGATATATTCCAAACATTAGCTTGAAACAATCAGTAACCACACTCAATAATCTTTTTGACAGGTCTTATGATTACAAGTGACCATAAACTAAGGATGTTCTTGAGAAAAATATCAGTCAAATGTGATTTATGAGCAGTAAATTCGGCAATGGAGTCAATCCTATTTTCATGATACCCAAACGACGTAATATTCTTAGAGTTATGCCTATAGAGAATTGACCCTTTTTATGTAAGTCTCGACCTTTTAAGATGTGAAACCCAATAAGTCGCTATTAACATATCATCTTAAAAGATTAATATTTATTAACATGTATTACTTTACGATACCCGAAACAAAAAATATGCTATCGTGTGCAATTTGTGGCACAAGAATTTTATGATACACAGTTCAATAAAATAACAAATTATAATGAAAATAGTGGTAAATTTTTAGATGACTTCCTGCCATATGTTCTTATACCCAACATATCAAAAACGCATTATTTTCTTCTCACAGATAGTTGAAAGAAACAAAAGGCTCAGTTAACTGGAGCAAAACCAAACACTAAGGCCAATTATATGTTCCTGTCTATGTTGCTAAGATTCTAAAGTTAGCACTTAAGAGTGTAACTAGATACAAAACAACGTTATATTTTTTTATGTAATCATGTGATGTAGGGTGGAAATGGCACATTCAACTATATATTACGGTGTAATCAGAATTATAGTCAATGAAGCACTAACCTGCATCGCCAAAAGAACCTTCTGAATTTCACCAAGCTCTTTCTCCAGATTGTCTTCTTGCATTGCCAATGCCCGAGTAGCCTCCGAATTCTTTTGAGCTAATTCTGCAGTCTACAAACACAATGAATTCAGATCTTTGCAACCAAGAATAACAAAGCTTGCTACGGCTACAAATATCGGCATGTTTTATGAAGCATGTTGAGATCTTATATCTTATTCTAGTGTCTACATTTTCAGGAGTAATCAAGAATATATCGTTATGCAGACATCTTTTTTCTCAAGTAAAGAATATATCCTGAACTCACTGAGATAATCTCATGTATAGCATCCTTAACAATTTACCACGAATTCTTACATTTATACCAGTACTCACTTTCATATTTCAGAAACAATATTTCCCTTTTTCAACGTCTCTTTTTTAAAAGGTAACTTAGCTAACACACTGAACTTGGGCATTGCTTGTTAAATTTCTCTTGTAATTAATTAAAAATCACCCTGTTTTAATGCTACAAAAAGAGTTCCTCCAAACCAACGAATCGACCTATCAATATCAAACTAACAAAAACGCATACCATAATTCAGACAAAGATATAAGAAAAAATTTTACAATTTTATATTCATTTTCTATAAATAAACGAACTTTAAACATAGCTTCCAGTTTTCACCAACCTTTTCGCACTTTCCGCACATGAATATAAAAGCACAATGCTAAATTAAAACCCGAAAAAACTAAAATTCAGTTACAAATCATAATTCAATAAACGTAAACAAAATACGACATACCTGAGCAATGGGTTCCTTCATAGACTTCCTAGTAACCCGAAACCTAATCCCTAGTTTCTCCAACTGCCTAGACAAAACTCTAATAATCGTAGCGGAATTCCTAACATCCTGTTCCACTTTCTCAATCCTATCAACCAAATTAACCGAAGAAGAACCCGACCCCGGTTTACTAAACCCTAAACAAACTCTCCTCCACTGTCTTTTCCTAATAACAACACCAATCACAATCCCAACTATCAACAACACTGGCTGCCACAGTATCACCTTATTCGTCCCACACCACTCGAAAACCGCCTTCTGCGAACTCGAAAGAGTTGCATTTACAACAAATCCTATGGAAAGTATAGTACTAGAAGCTAGACATAAAAATTCCGATATCGATAAAATGTCATCTAAATCGAATGATTGTTTTTCATTGGATTGTAAAGCTTTAACTGAAGAGTGATTGTGTTTGGGTAATTTTAGGGTTTGGGGGAAAATTGTGAGATTGAAATTGGGGGATTTGGGAATATGGGTTTTGAAATTGATGGAGATGTGAGTGTTTGGATAACGAGTGATTGGGTTTTGAAATGTGATTGACATTCTTGATTTGAGATTTAAGGATTAGGGTTTGGAGTGGGTTTTGGGATTGGGATGATGAAGATGAAGATTACAGTGGGGCGATTATGGCAAAGGGTTGCAGATTTCGCGCCTTGGAATATCCGACGATGAGTAGGACACTTTATATCAAAGTCTAACAATCAAATATGTTGTCGTGAATATTTGAGATTCTTTATTAAAGTCTCGTGTTCGATTTTAATTGAAGTAAATATTTTTTTGATTGTAGTAAATACTTTGAAAAACGACTATCATATATTGAACTATATACTAGTATTATTTAGTATCGATAACATTTTCAAACCAATTTAGTCTCAAAGGGTGAATTATACTTGAAGTTTTAATTAGTGATTAGTCAAAAAAAAATTTCAGAAAAAACGTTAAGCTAAGATAAAAAAATAATAAAACGAATTTGGACCAGACCGTATCATATCAAAAACTTTAAGGTAAGATTATTACTTCAACTCGGAATTTAGTGCACCCATATCTCCCAATACACATAATTTATATATATAAAGAAAATAACTACTTTTATTTGTTAAGATGTTTTGGATTTGGTCGCTAGTTAGACGATCTTCGGAATGCTAACCGTAAAGGTGTATGAGTGGTGATTGGCTCTCTGCTTGCGCAACAACTTCCACCTGGCTCACCACCTCATTTATGCGTCATGACTTGTATCGTCTTGAGCGTATTGCGGGTTTTCTATGTTACATACCTTTCTGATGGTATCATTTTGATTGATCGAAGTCCTTTTTTATCTTGTGTTGCCTTTGCGACGCATGATGAACCTCGAGGCGGTCTCTATGTTCCACCACGTTGATGCTAGTGTTATGATGTTGTGGGCCATTGAGCGTTGCTTGGTTTCATGAATACAAAACATGATTTGAACAGAGGATAACTCGTGACTCTTATTCTGTCAATTATCAGTAAGTTGATGATTTACTATTAAATAATACTCCATGATATATCTAGCAAAGTTGGTACCTAAAAGGCATAGTTAGTAAGAAAATGGTTTTTCTTTCGAGCATAATCCTTTATACATCTACTTTTGTTTCAATAATTTGATCTTACGTTAAGAAAGGTTTGATTTACATGATTTGGCCAATTAAGTAATCTTTATATGTTAAAGGGCATGAAGAACATAAGAACATAAAATAGAAGCTTCCGAAAATTGATTATTCTTTATTAAAAAAGCAACAGAGTCGGTTTTTGTAAGAACGAGAACATTCTTTTTGCACCAACGAGCAAGTGCGGTAAAGATTCAAGGCATCAAAAACATATGACATTATTCAACATGATTTATGCAACTACACATAAATTGAGTAGAGCATGACTTCAAAGTTCCAACCTAACAGTTTATATTATACATTATACATGTATACACAGTGGCGGAACTAGAAATTTCAAAGACGGGGGCAAAAAAAATTACCTTTAGAGATGTTGAGGCGCTAAAAAAGAAACGATAGCGTATATTGTAGACAAAGAGTTTCAAAACAGATTAGGATGTTATATTATTGACAAAAAGTTCTAAAATAGCTTACGATATCCAAAAAACGGCTTTACTTTGCTAAAACAACATCCCAAACGAGCAACAAAAGTTAATCTACATTTCTCCTCGACGATCTGTCATATTTTGGAATCGCTTCATTACATCTTCATCTTTAACATTTGAAAGCGCTTCTTTTTCTAAAGCATATATAACACAAGAGTTTAGGAAGCCTTGACCAATTCGATTCCGCAAATCAGACTTTATAATTTTCATTGCAATTGCAGAAAAACATCTCTCTACACTTGTGGTCGCAACGGGCAAAATCAAAGCTAACTTTAATAATCGATACACCAACGGATAAGAAATGTGTTTTCTTTTCTTCACCATCATTATAGCAAGGTCCCCGATACTCCTTAAGTTGCAAAAACAGTTATCATTTGTCACATTGGCATAATACAAATTCAGTTGACACTCGAGTTCCATCCTTTCAACGCTATCAAAATCATTTGGATATAACTCACTTAACCTCACTAACTTTAATATGTCAAATTGAGCAAATGACTCACCTGGATTCAAACAAGCCATATTTGTAAGTAATTCGGTGCTCGCCTCACTAAAACGATCACTAAACTCTTGAATTTGCATATCCACAACCGTGTTAAAACATTCAATCTCAAAGAAACGACGATTAGTGATATCGACCCTTCGCCTCCGACCACTTGGATTAACATATACTTCATCCATATTCACCACTTTAATATTATGTTTTTCGCAAAAAGAAGTTATCCTAGTTAAAAGGGGAACATAACCGTTTACCCTAAAGTCTTTCAATAACGCCTTTGTTGATTCAACCAATGAAACCGCTCTTACGACATCTTGGTCTCGTTTTTGTAAAGCCTGTGACAATATATTTGTTAGACCCAAAATGTATTTCATTAGATGTAAATAGAACACAAAATCAAACGATCCAAAGTACACTAGGATACCACTTGCTTGGTTTTTGGTGGAACCATTATTTCCTTCGTTTTCGACATATTCAAGAACCTTTATAACAGATGGAAGCATATCAATCAAACGCAAAATTGTCTTGTAGTGAGAATTCCATCTTGTATCCCCCGCTCGTATAAGCGAAAGCTCTTGGTTTTTACCACTTCCTGTTTGAACTTCACCGGTACCAATTTCTTTTTCCACTCGCTCCTTTTCACATTCTATCAGTATATCTTTTCTTTTGCAAGAAGCACAAACAACATTTGTCACAAGAGATAACTTATCAAAGAAGTCCACAACACCTAAGTGTTTCTTTGCGACGGCAACAACTACTAGCTGAAGTTGATGGGCAAAACAATGCACATAATACGCCGAGTTATTTTCTTCCAATATTTTAGCCTTTAAACCATTGAATTCGCCACGCATGTTGCTAGCTCCATCATAACCTTGACCTCTAATTTGTTTCATGCTCAAATGATGTTGAGCAAAAAACGTATCAATGGAAGATTTGAGATATGCAGAAGACGTCTCTTTCACCTTTATTATACCGACTAAGCTCTCTTTCACTAGTCCATTCTTGTTGACATATCGGAAAACGATTGCCATTTGTTCTTTTTTTGTTACATCACTAGACTCATCAACTAACAATGCAAACACGCCGTCACCAATTTCTTTAAAAATGATTTCGAGTACTTCGACTTCAAAGCAAGTAGCAATGTCTTTTTGAATCTTTGGAGACAATAATCGACAGTTCTTTGGTGCCCTTTTTAACACTGCGCCGATATTCTTATCTATCATTCCAATCAATTTTACCAATTCTAAATAGTTTCCTCTATAAAGAGAAGATTCCTTTTCATCATGGCCACGAAATGGCAATTCACCATTTAAGCAATACCTGATAGCAATAACTGAAACATGTAATCTGATACGGTAATCTCTCTTTTGTTGTTCAGTTCGCCTATTCAGTGCAACGACAACAGATTGGTTTTGACACATTAGAGCTTCACATTTTTCTAATGCTCTATTGTGGAAACTATTAAAGTCACCCACATGACGAGCAAATCTCTCTGTTTTGTTCCAACCATTAAAACCTTCGGTTACAAATGCCTCATTGCCACCTCGGTGCTCGATATCATCTCTAAATAAGTAACAACATAAGCAAAAGGCTTTATCGGCCTTTACACTATACTCTAACCAATTACCATATAAATCAAACCAACTTGGGATAAAACGCCTTGATTTGTTCCCAATGATTGTTCTTTTGAAATCATGAGCACGTGGTTGACAAGGTTTACGCTCCCAATATCTTCGTCTTATGTCATCTCTTTGATTTATTACGTTATATTGTGAAATCCTTGGTCTATCGATAGGATCCCAAGGAAGTTCATTGAAGTCGGTCACATTAATAGGTTGTGTACTAGATCTTTCCCGCGTAGGTTCTGTGTTAACATGATCCGTTGTTGATGAAAATGGTGTTTTTCGTTTATAGTACGCTTCCATCTTTATAGTATGCTTCCAAATGACACAAATAAATCCCCTGTTTATGAGTTTATCTACCGGACAAAGGACAAAGTAAAAGTTAGATAATCATTTACTAGACCATATGTTTAAGAACATACCTACTGAACAAAAAAAGAAGCCCTTTGTTCTCATTTTTTAACGAAATCAAAATGATATTTGCAAATTGCAATCTATCTATTCTTATCTAATAAAACAAATACAAACTAACAAACTAACAATAGCACAATTTTATATCACAATTATAAAATTCACAAAATTAAAATTGAGGTCAGAGACTTAAAGTTAACACTTACCACACTCAAAAGATGCAATTATGCAAATGTTAGATGAATGAGTTGTGAATATTTGGGGAAGATTTTGATGGCGTCTAATTTTGAGGAAGATTTTTAGGGCGTCTAATTTGGGGGAAGAAAATGAGCTGTGAATAAGTGAATTATCCTAAATTCCTATTTATAATTTGTGGTTGATATTCGTTTAAAAAGTTGTGATTATTCACTTAGACATATTAAGTAAATATTTAGAATTATTAGGCTTAAGTTTTAGTGGGGGGCAAGTCCAAAATTTAATGGAGGGCAAGCCCAATAAGTAAAAAAAATTTCCACTAAAATCTACAAATTTTGGGCTGTTTATGGAGGGCACTGCCCCCCCTATCCATCAAATACATCCGCCCCTCAGTATTCATTACCGGAAAATTCGTGTTTGCTGACGTGGTGTCGTTCAACAGTATTCATTGGGGGTATTTATGACATGATTAAATCTTACCTCACCCCTAAGATAGGGAAAATCCAAATATTCACTAAAATAATCCGGATGTTATAATTATCTCTTACATAAATATTCTTACCCTTTTTGGTCTCGTAAGCAAATTGAGGTTAGAGGAATCACCCGAGTTGGTTTGGGGCACGATACTCGAACCGACTTCCTTTGGAAGCCTCATAAATTAACACAATCTCTACTACTATATAAAGCATTTAATGTTTTAAGAGTTTAAGGGATTAAAAGGTATAATACTTTAAGCATACAATACAAGACTTTAAGCATACAATACAACACTTTAAACATAAAATACAACACACACAACACACACACAAAACAGACACAACACACAACACAACTCTCTCTCTCTCTCTGTCTAAAACCTCTGACCTTTCTCTAGAGTCCGCCGGAATCTCGCCGGAACCCTCGTCGGAACCACCATCCGTCACCGCCAGCCACCACCCTTGGAACCGTAGCTGCCGCAACCAGAATCCGTGGAACCCTAGTCGCCGCAACCACCATCCGTCAAACACTCACACTCAAAATCTCTCTCTCAAAAACCGTCGGAACACTGCCTCCGCCGGATACCACTAGCCGCTGCCTGAAACCTAGCCGCCGATGCCGGAAAACCTAGTCGTCGGTCCCTTTCTTTAGGTAAATCTCTCTTAAACTCTTAATTTTTCTCTCTTTTATTTCTTTCGGACAAATGATTAATCTTGACATCTTTTTTTTCTTTCGGATCTTTCTCTCTTTTCATGGTTGTTTGTGGCTCTGTTTGTGGCTCGATTTGTGGCTCGGTGGCTCGGTCTGTGGCTGTTGGGTTTGTCTACCATTGTTTGGATCTTGAGGTTTGTGGATCTTGACCGATATTTTAGTTTTTTTTAGTTTGTGGATCTTGAGGTTTGGATCTTGAGGTTTGTGGCTCTGTTGGATTTGTCAACCGTTTGGCTGGGTGGCTCGGTTTGTGGCTGTTGGATTTGTCTACCGTTGTTTGGATCTTGAGATTTGTGGATCTTGACTGATATTTTAGTTTTTTTTTTAGTTTTTTTTAGTTGTGATCTTGAGGTTTGTGGATCTTCAGTTTTTTAGTTTTTTTTTTTGTGGATCTTGACCTATAATTTTCCAATTTTTTTTCCAGTTTTGTTGGTGGATGTTGACTGATCTTGAGGTTTGTTCTTGGTGGTTTTTATGGCGGTTTAGAGGGTTGGTGAATCCGGGTGGTATTTGGTGGATCCGGTGGCATTTGGTGGTGGAGTTGTTGCTGCATATGGTTGTTGTTGGATCTGTTTGTGGCTCGGTTTGTGGCTCTTGGATTTTTCTACCGTTGTTTGGATCTTGAGGTTTGTTCTTGACTGAGATATTCTTTCAGTTTTTGTTTGTGGATCTTTTGACTGATTTTCGTTGATGGTACTTTGGATATGTCTACCGTTGATTGGATTTGTCTACCGTTGTTTGGATCTTGAGGTTTGTTCTTGACCGATATATTTTATCAGTTTTTAGTTTTTCAGTTTTTTTTTGTGTGGATCTTGACTGATGATTTTTTTTCTTCAGTTTTTGTTGGTGGATCTTGACTGATCTTAAGGTTTGTTTTTGGTGGTTTTGATGGCGGTTTAGAGGGTTGGTGGATCCGGTGGCTTTTGGTGGTTTTTATGACTGTTTAGAGGGTTGTTGTTTGGTGGTTTTTATGGTGGTTTGATCTTTGTCCGGATCTGTTTGTGGCTCGGTTTAGTTATGTGGGCTGCTTTGATCGTTTCTCGGTATGTTTACTTTTATCTTGGTTTATTGTTGCATATAAGGGCCTTATTATTACGAGGCATTTATGCCGATGAAGTGATAGTATTATGAGGCCAATGATTATATTAAAAATATGAGGTCGATGATTGAATTAAGTTATTTAAAATCTGTGAGGCAATTATGATATCGTGTGGTATTTTTTTAGCAATATGATCATATACAATTTAGAGTTAATTACATAAATCGTCCCTATGGTTTATTCCAAAGTACGGATTTCGTCCCTAAGTTTAAAATGTTGCATAAATCGTCCATTTTTTGAAATTAATTACGCTTTTCGTCCCTAATTTCTAACGAACATCCATTTTAGGGACGAAATGAGAAATTAGTTAGAGATAATTTTAACGGAAATTATTAACGGACATCCATTTTAGGGACGAAAATGGGTAATTAATTTCTAAAAGTGGACGAATTATGCAACGTTTTAAACTTAGGGACGAAATCCGTAGTTTTAGGTAAACCATAGGGACGATTTATGTAATTAACTCTACAATTTATAATGGCTTGGCAACTTGTTTGATGGCATCAATTAAATGCAACTACATGTAGCAGCCATTTTTAACGATTCTGAGCCAAATGCCAAATTTATTATGACGTTTTGTTACTGTGCATTATAATACTAGTATGGTACCCGCGTGATGCAGCGGATGAAAAAATCATATTCAACAACTTACAGTGGGGTAATGATTTATCGTAGTTTGTCATTTGTCTCGTTACATATATGTGGAGTGTAATAGTTTAAAGTTTGGCCCTTCGGGCAATATAAAAAGAATGTTATGATAATAATTATTATGTCGTATGATCGATTTTCTCAATTCTTCTCCACTACCCTAAGGAATCTCAAATTTGTAAGTAAAGAAATATTTAGATTCCAACGGATTTAAATTCCGTCATAAACTTCAAACAAACAAGTTATAGAAAAGGAATTCAATTCAAATTCACTCAATTTTTTCTAGATTTTATGAAGCAAACACCCCCACTATAATATTTTCCGTTCGGATCATTCAACTCATTTGGGTAATTCGACTCATTTGAGGATTAAGCTCATTTGCGAATATAACAAAAGTCTAATTTTCAGGTTATTTTGTTTTTTAATAGGTGACGTCTAATAATTTCACGTTCGGTGAAAGAGAGAATTAAATATATTTCATGAATAGTATTCCGTATAAACACATGTTTTCTATAAACAAAATCTAATTTTCCTTCAATGATGCAACAACAAATTAAAAATCCATTCAAACACTACGCTTTCTAATCGTTTATCGTTCTGCTTTTCAAGCCGAAATTTCTTTCAAGACATTCAAATTCAGTGTATTTTCATGAATCCATTAGGTAACACAAACTTTCGAATGTTGTAATGAAGGATAATCAATATGGTAACAAGGTTTATTAACCTTAAAAGTATCAAATGTAATACTACTCAGCTTATTGGTATTAAGATTTATCGGTGACCAATAGAAGAATATAAACTTCTTATGATAACCATCTTGATAGAATTATAGAGCAACACAAAACACAACACTATCAACTAACTTTATAAAATTTAGATTATAAATCAAATATTTGAAAGTTTACTCAATCAAACAACGTTTAAAGTTAAAAAAAAAAATGGTTACATGAATACCACTTTTATATCAATTAATTTGAATTGCCTTTTTTTATATGGGTATATTTTTTTATGAAATTACTAATAGAATTAGGTAAATGAAATTACGATTAGTTTATATGTTATATTTATTACGTATATTACCAATTATATTTTACTTAAAATTTAAAATTTTAATAAAAAGTGAAATGTTTTATATATTAGTGAAAATAAAGATAAAGATAGTTATTATTATTTATTAGTTATTGTTGTAATTAAGAAAATGTCATTAATTGTAAGTGTTTTAAATGATTAATTTTGTGAAAGGTATAAAGAAGGTAGATAAGTAATTTCAATTACTTAAATTTTAAGGGATTAAGATTCTGGGGAGATTGTTTATAATATAGTTAAGATAATAGAGATTAGTTTCAAATGATGTTCAAAACAAATACAGTTTATAAAAACTTGTAAATTTGATTAATGAAAAACATGAAATTTTTTTATTTTTTTAATTATATTAATTTTTAACCTAAAATAATATGTTTTTAAAATAATATGTTTTTAAAATATATTTGGACAAAAATTTAAAATAATTTGTTTTTAAAAAACAGATTATTTTAAATTTTTGTCAAAATATATTTTAAAAACAGATTATTTTAAAAACAGATTATTTTAGGTTAAAAGTTAAAATAATCTGTTTTTAATCTAAAATAATCTGTTTTAAAAATTTATTTGGACAAAAATTTCAAAATATTTTAAAAGATTTCCAAACTTTTGTCCAAATAAATTTTAAAAACAGATTATTAACGGTTAAAAACAGATTATTTTAAGTTAAAAGATTAATATAATCTGTTTTTAACCTAAAATAATCTGTTTTTACAAAAAAAAATCAATATAACATTAGTATTTATAAAAAAAATTAAAGCGAGAAAAATTAAAATTTTAAAATATATTCAAAAGTTTGGTGGTGGTGGCTACTCTAGCAATCTGGGATGAACTTAATAGATGATGTTATAGAAAGTATCATTGACAAGGTACTTGAGTTATTACTATTTTCTACTTTTGAATAACTACGTATTGAGTGATAGGTAAAATGGGGATTTTATCTTTGTTGGAACCCCAAAGTAACGAGTTGCTACATTATTTTTAGACCTTTGAGGAAGTTGATACTAAACACGATGGGAAAATCGACCAGGAAGAATGGAGAAACCTCGTCTTACGACATCCTTCTCTTTTGAAGAATATGACACTCTAGTACCTCAAGTCAGTTCTCATATATTATAGGTTCCTAAATAAACTCAACACTTAAACGCAATATTTAATGTTTACGTTTTGTTTTGTAGGGACATCACGACTACTTTCCCAAGCTTTGTTTTTCACTCAAGGGTTGAGGATATGTAAAACAATTTCAGATTCATCAACGACGATACAAGATTTGTTCATCATTTTGCAGTTGCAACAAGCTGTCCAGTTTGGTCATATTATGACTCTACATTATGAGTTGATTTTTCTTTTTCAGTGCATAAACAACTTTAATATTAAATATTTGTTAATAGAAACTTTTGGTGACACTAGACATGTAATAAAAATTTTGTTTTCTTATTTCGCTTTGAGTGTAACGATGTTTTCAGACCTATATCTTAAAGCATAAACCATACGCCACTCTTTAATTTCGCATGGTTGTTGAACCATCTAATTGTGTACGTTTAAGTTTAAATTGTTAAATGGGTCACATAAACGAGATTAAATTGTACAACTGTGGTGATCAAGGATACTAGAAAAAGATATTCACTTAACCATTCATGACTATTGAATTCCACAGTACTTAAGATTGAACCATCCGATAGTAGTTTAAGTTTAGACTGATAAATGGGTTACAATAAACAGGATTAATTGGTACCATTAAATTGAACGTTTAAGTTTAAACTGTTAAATGGGTAACATAAACGAAAAATATTGAGATTCAAAAGATAATAAACTAGAAAGTGTTATACTTAACATATGGATCACGAGACGGATTAGAAACTACTGAAACCGTAGCCGCAAAACCATTTTACGAAACTAACTTCATCGCCGCCGCCGCATAGCGCGGGCTCTCTACTAGTAGAAGTTAAATGGAAGACCCTTTCAATTTATTTTCAAGTAAACCCAAACAAGGTAACAAAATAACCAAGTTACAACTGAATACAAAGGCTTATTAACTGTCTTCAATTTTTTTGTTTAGATACATCGGATCTTTTACTGCAAAAACAACAATGTACACACTTCTCGAGTTCTCGTCTTAGCTTCTGTAACCCTATATAATTGCAAACACTTCTCCTCTCTCCTCCAGTTCACATTAATAAATAAATATATACAAGAGAATGAAAAGAATCAAAATCAAACATCTCATTGCCATTACTTAACTGCTAACAAATTCTAACAGAACAGAAATATTCAACAAATATGTACCAAAATCGAACTCAGCTCAAAACATACACAGGTAATACTTCAACAAATAGTCAGATATCAATATAACTAAATATCTTGCAAAGATGCGTCAAATTTGGGTCGGAAAACACCGCTCCAGTTTGTATGCATGTATAACATCAAAGGATTTCAAATCACACGGTAAGCATGAAATTACATAGCATGTGCACGACCAAAAAATGCTCAATTTTACCTGTTTGTAAAATGCCATAATGCACACTAAATATTCATGAACAATGCATACACAGAGAATAATGACAACCCTCGCAACATGCTGATGCATAAAGTTATCAAATACTTATGGAGTATTCCAGTACACGTGCCCATTTACAATAATATAGTTTTCTTTTGATATATAATCGGGATTTAACTTAGGGTTCAGTGGGTTGTTTAATTTTTGTACTGTTAATATCCTATATATCTTATAGATTTCAAAACAACTCCAGAAAACCAACCTAAAGGACAATTTTAACCAGATTTATCCAGTTTAACTAAGGTGTGCACATGTGTCCAATACGAAAACAGTAGACAGAAAGAACTGATATAATAGACTTATGGTAACAGTGTCGCACCTTCTTGTTCTGACTAAAAGCTAGGTAACAGCCCATTATTTCAGAGCCAGCTATGAAACCATCCTCTATACTATAGGTGACAATTTTGATCTATTTACCGATGAAAGGGTCGATTTGGACGGGTCAAATCAAAATCATTAGCTAACAGGATAACTGGTCAAAAAGGTGGTTAAAAGTCGTCCAGAGTCTAATTTTGATGCATACAATACCTAATTAGTTTCATAAAAGGATTTAAATCACTATTGTGATAGTATTATTTTTGTAATCATAATTAACAAATTTATTCTATCCAAAAAAAATTAGAAAAAAAGAGACAAACACTGTTAGCAGGACAACCCAGCTCCGCCCGTACAGTAAAAAATGACGAGTTTTAACCTGAATCCTTTTTGACCCGTTACCCAACCTACCAGACCAAGCCATATTGTCACCTATACTCTAAAAAAAAGACATTTATTTCATACAAGTGAAACAATAAATCAATATCCTCTAAAGAAAGGACGTAAAATGTAAAACATGTAATCATTAATCAGAATCACTGTCAATGCTGACTAGTATCTGTTTGAATCGAGTCAAAAACACGAGAATACTTATGGGATAGAGGGAGTCTAGATTTACTGGCCTGATAAAGAAAACTAAAAACGAATATAAAATGCAATTTTCTTGTAATTTAAAACTACAAAAACCAACTACAGATTGCTGGCAATCAGGAAGGAGGATCAAATAGAGAGTAATAGCCAACAAAGCAACAAAAAGTCAGAAGCAAAGTTGCAAAGCTAAAACCTAAAAGACAGAAGTCACACAATAGCCTCTTCTCGCATGCAATGAAAAGTCCGTCACTACTGTATTAAAATTTAAACATGAGAAAATGAATGATAAATGAAGCTTAAAAGTCAAGATGTAAAGAAAAGAATCATAAAAATCTATGGGTAAAGGTTAAAAGCAGCAATGATGTACAAATTGAGTCCTCAACAATAGATAAACGGAAAATAAGGTTGTTCAATCCTTCACATTTTTTTCTGATTTAGAAAAATACACATATTCATAAATAGACAAATCTCGAGTCATGCTTTTCAAAGTCAACATTCTCAACACGTGAAACTTACATAGTAAAGATAGGATACGGAAAAGCGAGACTAATGTAAAAAAACAGAAAAAATAATAACAAATGATACAAGTGTAGGGCCAATCATGAAAGAAAAATGTCAACCATGTCATTTTGAAGATAAAGAAAGAACATTCATAAACAACGTGAAATCAAGAAAATAACAAAAATTGTGATTTATGACAAAACAAATCCACATACAAACCAAAAACATAACTTAAGCGCTATAGCAAAGGTAACCAGAAAACAAAAGTAGAACTCGATGAAAATATTCCTGAAAGATCAACTATAAAATATCATTAAATCCATACAATAAAATATTGAAGTAAATTCAAAGTACCTAAAAAAATTGGTGAAACGAAAAGAACTTGACCAAAGAAAAACGATTGAAATATGAAAGATCATTCTACATGCACAACTTCCAACACATAGCAACTGACGGAAAATAAAGCCTTTAAAACAGATTCTTCAATTCTGAATGAAAATTAACATCAATGACAGCTGCACTTTATCTGCAAATACACAACTCAACATGTAAAAAAAGAACGAATTTTAACTTTGGAAAATAGTAGTTGCAAACAAATTGAATTTAAAAACAAAAATTAACAATAGAAAATACGAAAATTCACTGCTTGCTACAAACAAAACAGAAATTTAAAAGCTTGCTACAAAGCAAGGTTGAAAATCATACAGTATGCAGATAGTGCTTTCTGAAATGTCAATCCTTAAGTATCACCCCCCTTGCCCTGTATTTATAAAGGGGTCGATTTGGGATTTCGGGTTATGTTCTCTAACCACTCAAACGCGTAAAATCAAAATCAAATTAACTTTTAAGGAAAACAAGTCAAATGAACTGAAAGCAGGTCGAAAGTAGCCCAATGTGTATTTTTGATTTTCCAAAATTGCTCTATTCAACAAAAAGAAATTATTGTATAAATACAGTATGCAGATAGTGCTTTCTGCAATGTCAATCTTTAAGTATCACCCCCCTTCCCCTGTCAGTATTTATAAAGGGGTCGATTTGGGATTTCGGGTTATGTTCTCTAACCACTCAAAGGTGTAAAATCAAAATCAAACTAACTTTTAAGGGAAACAAGTCAAATGAATCGAATGGGTCAAGCAGGTCGAAAGTAGCCCGATGTGTATTTTTGATTTTCCAAAATTGCTCTATTCAACAAAAAGAAATTATTGTATAAATACAACCTAACACATTGAGTTTTTTGAAACAACTTTGGTTAGGAACTACAGAGTGTTTACGGGTCAGCCGAGCTTGACCTTGACCCCTACCAAGATTACCCATCCGCTACCCCAGCAGCCCGACCGGCCCATCTTCCACCACTAATTGAGAGAATGCAGATCACATGCCGTAACATGTATCGACAGCATTATTTTTCCTTTTTATAATCAAAGATGTTGGTCATAGATAATGGTCATTCAGAAAGATGAACATTAATGCAGAAGCACCAATAAAATTGAAAACGCAGTTAATGAACAATAAACAGAACCACCAAATTTAACAAATACATAACCATGTGAATGAAGTTATGGAGGGGTGTGCCTGCTATGATAAAGCTAACCCAAAAACTGCAAATTTATACCTCTATAAGTACATAAAACCAAAAATCAATCAGTTATGTACCCTTTAGACATTAGTCAATGTAGTCAGTATTATAAACGGTAAAAGCCAAAAATATTATTACTCCAACCTACATAGTTATCTGAACAATGGTTCTTTCCAAAACATTTTATTTTTTAACCGGCTTTCCTACCCTATTAGTTACTAAACCGTGATAGTTAGATGTCAACAAAACCTAGTAAAATGCATACAGGGGACTCTGATAAAGTAGTATAACATGTTCCGTCCGTACCCAATAGTGCATATTAATCCATTCTATATTTAGATTACACCCTGCATGATAACGAGCACTAAAACAAACCATTCACAAAACAATGACGATATATTGATATTCACATAAATATAACAAAACCAGAAAGAGTCCATCAGATCATACCATCTACGAGACGGATAACCATCGTACAAGCCACCAGCGCGTTGAGACCTGGAACCAGAAGCTGAACCCGAACCTAACTCCTCTTTTTTTGGGGGGTAGGCATGCTGTAAACCCAAACCCTGAGCCGCCGCAGGAGGAGGAGGAGCCCCTATATATGACCCATTACCGACACCAAAATTTAACCCATGAGGTGCACCAGCGTAGTAACCACCTGGCACACCCCCCATTTGTCCCATAACCCCTGGAGCAACAAGTGGATTCGCAGCAATAAACCCTCCATTCGGATTCACAAACATCCCTGCATACATAGGATTCAACCCCATCGGACCCTGACCAAACATTCCATTAAACTGAGCCAACATCTGCGGTGCAGGTTGCTGCACAACCGGCGCCGCCACACTAACCGCCCCCTGACCCACATTCCCTTTATTCTTCCCACCAGCCGCTTTCTGACAAAACAACCGATGTCCTTCAAACACCTTATATGGCTCCTCTAACGCCTTCCTCAGCCCTTCCTCATTCCTATATACAAACAAAGCAAACCCTCTACACTTCCCCGTACTCGAATCAAACCCCAAAGGCCCAACCTCAATCTCTCCATATCTCGAAAAGAAAACCCTCAACCGTTCAGGATCAGTATCACTCAACACATTACTAACATAAATCTTCCTACTCAAATTCTCCCCATTCCCACTCCCACTCCCCGGTCCCATACTCGCCAACTGACACGACGCCATCCGATTACCAATCCTCTTCCCGGGTTCCTTCAACGCCTTCATCGCGCCTTTCCTAGTCCTAAACAACACAAAACCAAATCCTTTACCCTTCCCAGTCCCCTTATCAATGACCACATTACAGTCCTCGATTTCGCCGAAAGGTTTAAAAGCTAAAGCTAGTGTTTCTTTACTAGTATCCCAACCTAAACCGTATACGAAGATTTTCCGGTGTGACTCGTCACTATCGGCGGCGTTAACTATGTGGGTATAGAGTGTTGGGTTTGATACTGCGGCGGTGATTATGAATTCGATTAATTGGTCCTTTGTGTAGGATTCGATTACTTTTTGGATTTGTGATGGGGAATTGGATTCCTCGGATTCGGAATCTGATGGATTGTGTACGATGTTTTTGTTTTTTCTTTGTTTTTTGATTTTCTTTTTTGTTGAGGAATTTGGATTTTGGGGTTGTTTTTGCTTTTTTGATAGTTTCACCATTGTTGGAGCCGAGCTTACAACCGGGGAGATAAGTGAGATTAATTTCCCGGGACAAAACTTTTTGATGTGTGATAGCTAGCAAGTAGACAAAGTCGGGTTTGGATTAGCAGGCAGTGTTATCAAGTTCGGATAGACTTGTTTAAAAGTTTTGAATAACCAATAAAATCGAAGAATTGATTTAGGTTCTTGACCGAAAGCGTCATAAATCATTCATATAGATTCTTTGGTATGCGGTTTATTATTTAACCAAAATCAGTTTTCGATTCAGGTCGGTTTAGACTGATGAGTTCAGAAACCGAACCAAATAACTGAGTTTTGAAGTCTAGTTTGAGTTTGAGTGGGAATTAATTTAGATGGATTTTGATTTGGGAAAGCATTGTTGTTTTGTGTGTTGTTGTTTTGTGTTTGTAATGCATATTTGAGTGTAAAAATACTCATGGGTTGTATTATATATAACATTATAAGAGAAAAACATGTAACGCTTGTATTGTACAACAACTCTAAGCTTTATAGTCGGTTCGGTTTTTTGGATTGAACCGCAACACCAAAACTTAACCAAACCGCAATATGAACCTGCCGGTTCGGTCCACGATTCACATAGTTATTCACTTTCGGTTGCGTGGTCCGGTTCGACGTCAGTTTTGGACTATTCTGAACCGTGAACATGCCTAGGTTCGGGTTAGTAGGTTGTGAGGTTAAAATTACTCAACTCAGACCTAACTCGTGTAACCTGTTTTATTAAACATATTAATAGGTCGACGAGTTGGTTTCAGCTTAAACGATTTGGTTTCGGATCAATCCGGTCAAAATAGGTTTCATATATGGATTGGTTACATTATTTATATTCTATTTTTCAAACTATTTACATAAACAAATATAATATATAAGTTTCTTAAAAGAAAAAAGTATGATAAAGTATTATCAATCAAATTATTAAGATAAGAGGATAGTTTAGTTAAATATGATAGAATATATATTATTATTTATAAAAGGTGATTTCTTAATTTTTTTGGTTGTTAGGTCGGCCCATTTAACCAAATGATCAACTTGAAAATAATTCAAGTTAGCTGGTTAGAGGGTCGAGATTATACAACCTAACCCGTTAATTTTCGTGTCGATTTCAGGTCAGATATCTATCGTATTGAGTATTGTCACCCCTATCGCTCAGTCCGTGTCACAAAAACTACTAAAACGATTTTGGTCACAAACTTTGTTCATTATCAAGCACTTGTACTACACATGTATGTTTTCCTCTTCGTTTGTTACAAGCACGTTATACTAATTTTAAGTATTCTAGTGTTTGAAAAAAGTGAGATATTGTCTTATGATTTATGCATGATTTAGAAAACACAAGTACCATATTTTTGTATGATTTGTTCCATTGGTAGAAGTTCAAAGGAAAGGAGTTTGAGTCTATCGATGACACGCATCTCACTCGCAACGAGTTTTCCTTTTGCAGTCGAATGTTTATTTCAATTGGTGTTGGTACTTCTGCATTATCATGTGATTGAGATACGAAGCGCGTGGACTAGTTTATGCTAATTGACAACGGTATATGTGTTATGTTAGTTATTTCATATGATTGACTTCTATATAGTGTGTTTCTTTTCGTTACATGTTGCAACTTATAAAATTACAAGTCTTACGCTCTGTTCTCAAGTTAAAAATTGAAGTAAAGGAAAGTAAAGGAAGGTAAAGTAAAGTAAAGGAAAGTAAAGTAATTAAATTTAACCTTGTTCTCGAGTTAAAAATGAAGGGAAGAAAATGAAAGAACAGTTTATTATAAATCATGTTCTTGAGTTGAATGGAAGGGAAAGGAAAGTAAAGGAAAGTAAATAAAATATTTCATTTTACAATTATACCCTTGTCAAATATTGAGTCATAATGACAACACAAAGATGTTCATTCTATGATCTAAAAATCATGAATCAAATCTAAAATAAATGACAAAACCGATAAAGAAAATAAACTCCGTTCCGATCAAAGATCATGACAAAACTAGACAACGAAATATAAACTTTTTAGTTCAAATAAAAAGACTACGATGATAAATAAGAGATAGGCAATACGTAATAATACTTCTTAGTTCATTTGCTTTGATCTTCCATCATTGCTTCGAGCATGGACATCCGAACATCGATTGGACAACCAAATATGGTGATTCAAATAAACATAACTCATGTAGATAAGTTGATAAACATAAGCTGTTTGTCTCCATCCAAACTGTCATAAGAATTGGTATTTAGATCCATGTTCTTACATTAGGTGTCCTTTGTTATTGGATTTCAGATAACTCAAACTATTACTAATTAGCTTGAAAACAACATTAACAATTCATGACAATACCAGCTATCATTTTAAACTTTCCAAATCACGGCAACAGATTTTAACCTGAATCTGGTTCAGAACATTCACAGTACAATTCTGAGTTTGGTTTTTGCATTCAAAGACTGATTAACGGCTAATCTATAATGCAGATTTTGTACACTACTAAAAGAACTCTAAAAGATTAAACTCGAGTTGACTTAAAACAAAGTAAAGGAAACACCAGAGTAAATATCAAGCTTTTCTACTTTTTTCTGATGTCAATGAGTTATAAAAATATAGAACAAGCTCTTCTTGAGTAGAGATGCTCACTAAAAGTAGTGACGAAAATGTTAGCTTACGCATGAAGTCAAACCATTTACCTATAGTAAGACAATGCGACACTAACCTAATGTCGCATGACCGATATAAATATATATTGTACATTCATAAATAAAGTCAAAATCAACTCTTGTCCTCTTGCTCAATCAGACACTCACCGGAACAGGTATCGATATTTGTGTACTTAATCCTTAATTGCATTATTACTTGAATATTTAATTTGTTTGGTACCCAGGTGTTTGATTAAATTCATAAAATAGGCTACTGAAATCACCAATTCAAGCAGCAGCTTATATACTAGCATCACGATGTTTGATGTTAGGTGTGTAGCAGATCATATACTAATCAACAACTATGGTGATTCAAATAAACATAACTCATGTAGATGATCATATACTAATATCAATTGAATTAAAACACATATCATAAATATAACATTCAATAACAAGAAGAATAGAGAACAATTAAATTTATAAAAAAAAAATTGATTAAAAAATATTCATGAAACCTAATAATTTGTAAATAATAAAGAATAATTTCATAGATAATCACCTATTTTGGAGAAAGGAGGGATGATGATCATGTGGAGTAAACCGGTATGTACAGAGATTTACGTGATAGAGAATAATCAGGTATTATGGGATTGATGGGGGTAAATATGTAATTAGACATTGTTAGGATAAACTTTACTATGAAAACACCCCATATTTGGGCAGAAAATAACTTATTCAAAAAGTCTATCAGTTTACCTTCCAATCCCTTCCTTTACAATCCTTTACCTCCATAAAAAAAACTTAAGAACACAGTATTTTAATTTTTTACATTACTTTACTTTCCTTTCCCCTCAAATTAAAACTTAAGAACACAGCGTTAGTAGATAACACCTTAATTATTTGTATAGAATACTATAGATAACTCATATTACAAACAAATATGAGAAATTTGTATGTCCCAAAGTTAGTTAACTTAGATTTGTTATAATATGATTATTGAAGCGTTTTTCAATAAACATTTCATATATGTTCAAACTTCAGCTTAATGTAATCTAAAGTCACCGAACATATAATGATACAAAAAAGAAAGTATGTTGATTTTTTTTAACCTAACCCATTAATCTATTTAGAGAATAATTTATCTAGGCCACTACCTTCGATCTTTTCAAAATATCAATAGAAAATTTCCATTCAAAAAAAAGATGATCATGAGTTTTAACTAGATTTTCAAAGAAAATACATCTCATTTGTCTTAAGTTTTCAAGCGTATTATTGATTGCTAACCAAAAAGAAAGAAAAAGGTGCCTGGTTGCGAAAATAATAGATAACATATGCGTCTTACATTGTTTTTTCCTTTAAATGTTAATGTTGTTACACATGAAACGGGGTTCATCCCCCGCTTGAGAAGTTCTGTTCGACTCAGTTTCTCACTTGTAGTATATGTTGTGCACCGCCACCTTTTGCAGATAGAAAAAAAAACTTGTACTTGGGAAAAGTCTCGTTCGCAATTTACTAATATTTTGGATTTCAGAAATGGGAAACCCTTTAAGGTTTCTAAGCTTGAAAATGAAAACAAGTAAACGCATTTTCAAACTTTTCAATAGTTTACTGAATATAAAAAATCGTTTTAATTCTCTTGAAAATGAAAATGGAAATTTTAACTAAAGGCACCCTTAATCGTGCAAAATGATGAAAGAAGTTAAGGACCTTGGTCTTTATCGCGTGAGTGAGGAACCAATTCCTCCTCCACATCCTCTTCCCCCTTCTTCTCCTCCTCCTTCTCCCCCTCGTCTTCGTCATCCTCCTCATCCGAAAGAAGTTGCATACCCTGCAGTAGTGTTAGTTGTGGTTGAGCAAGGAAGTTGTAGAAAGTGTACGTGTCGAAATAAAAGTTTCAATGCAAAAGTCTTCTTAGACCATTCCATCAAAAAGTAAAATATATTTGGCAATGTTATTGTATTTATATTTATTATAAGAAAACGGGAATCTTTTGTATAGTAGGTAATTAGGGCCAAACCAAAAGAATTACCAATATTTGACATTTCTTGAGATGTTCCCATTCTCATCATGAATTATAATATCACCCTCCCATTGCCATAGATAGTAAACTTGACAATGAGAAACACAAATTTGATATAACATTCTCATCGGAATTTGGTTTTAAAGATTCCACATCTCCGTTTGAGAATTTTATTGAATACGGCTTCACGAATTCTTTCAATCTCTTTATCTATCGGATTTGTGTGTTGATTAAGACACGGAAAAGCTCATCGATAGTAATATGAATTGGTATTTGCTTGATTAATTACTGAATAATTACAATACATATATACAACATTACATGTGATGGGCTAAGCCCTGGTATCGTAAACTGGCTATCAAGTCTATAGGCTCTAATATGCCCCCGCATATTGAGCGGGAGTAAGAGGAACACTCAAGTTGTGCCGAAAATCAGTGAACAAGGGTGATGGTAGACCTTTGGTACAAATGTCAGCATACTGATAACGAGATGGAACATGAAGAACACGAACACTGCCGGCAGCTACCTTATCCCGAACAAAGTGAATATCAATCTCAATATATTTAGTGCGCTGGTGCTGAACATGATTCGATGACATATAAACGGCACTGACATTATCACAAAACACAATGGTGGCAGTCTGCAACGGATTATGAAGCTCACGAAGAAGATTGCGGAGCCAGGAGGTCTCAACAACAACATTAGCAACACCACGATACTCGTCTTCGACACTGGAACGAGACATTGTATGTTGTCGTTTGGATGACCACGACAATAAATTAGAGCCCAAGAAAACACAATAACCGGACGTGGAGCGACGAGAGTCCGGACAGCCCCCCAATCGACATCAGAATAGGCAGTAAGTTGAGTAGTCGGAGAGGAGTACTAAAATCACATTTGATAGTACTAAAATCACATTTGATAGTTATGTAAATCGTATGTAATATTATAATATACGTAGAATTTTAAGACAAATAAGTCAATAACATACATGTTTTTTACTTCAAATGTGAATTTTAAAACACAACAATATGATCTCAACTAGAATCGAAAATAAAAACACAAAAATTAAGAGTCAAACTACTAAAATCACATGTGATAAAACTGTAATTTTATAATATAAATTTTTCAATGGTCTAATTTATTTGTTTAATGGTCTAATTTATTTGTTTAATGGTCTAATTTATTTGTTTAATGGTCTAATTTATTTGTTTAATGGTCTAATTTATTTGTTTAATGGTCTAATTTATCGGGTGAGTACTCTATAAAAAGAGGAAATAATGTTTTTTTAATGGTCTAATTTATTTGTTTAATACATTTATGATTTTTGAGATAATTATCTTTCAAACAAAAATAAATTAAAATGTATTTTTATAATAGAGACCTATGATTAATTATTTTAGTCTTAAAATATTTAATGATTTTCAATGATAACAACCAATAAACAATATCAAAAATATTTGGTTCGATTTTTAAACGTATTACATGGATAAAAAAAACCTAACCGTCCGTCTTTACTACTATTCATGTTTTTCGATCTGGTTACCTCCATTTCATTTCGGGTTTTGGAAAATTGAGATTACATTAAATTAAACTAAATTAGAAATCTATTAAAATTTTCCCCAATTCCCGCCAATCCCCATATAAACCACATTCATTTCCAATTCCTTCATTTTCAATTCTTCGATTACGACACTGCCATTATCGCTCTTTCAGGTGATTTCAACTCTTAATTTGCTTCACATAACTTGCTGCTCCGATCTACGATTCTCAATTTTACTGAAAATTATTCAAAATCCTCAACGAATTCACAAAATTAGGGTTTTATTTGAAGTTAGAACACAATTTGCTTCAGTTTATGAACTAATTGATTAATTCGGAATGTGTTTTGGTAATGATTGTGAATTTTGTTTTCAGGAAGGCGATTTTCGATATATGTAGCTGATTCTGGATGAATAGTGGATGTGACGATGAATTCGGAGCTGTTGGAGATTCAACCTGATGAAATTAGATTCATATGTGAGTTTTTTTTATCTGTTTGATTATATTTGATTTTATTTGATTTTATTTGCTTGCTAGTTGTGGTTGAAGTTTAAGATGAGATCACGGAATGTAATGCGTTATAAAATGAATAGAAGTTGTTGCGGTTTACCTCTCTGAATGTTAGGGATGACAGTTATAGTAGTTATTGGAGGAGAAAGTTAGGTTTGATTGTTTACTTTTTTGAATATTGTAGAAACATTGTCGTCTTAGTGTACTTAGTTCTGATCAATGCCATAGGTTAAACTAACAAAATTGAAGTTTGCTCCACTAAAGGGATTAGTCTATTAGATGTCAAAAGATAAACTGATAATCCATTCAATCGAGTACTTATAGCATTCTAGTTGGCTCCCGAGTTTGATCTTTCAATCAGAAATTGTGCTGTAACCATGTGTTGTAACTGTGTTTTGATACAACATGTTGCTTAAGGTGATGAAAAATTTAGTCTAGGAGCATATATTCATATCGAGCACAGAGCATAAGGGGAACAAAATCAAATTTTACTAAACATATCCAACCAAGCCATCGCCTTATCAGTTCAAAATCAATGGATGAAATGCATATTTAACATGTTATAATCACTTAAAAGGGAACCAGGACTTATTTTTTTTGATAGGGAATGGCGTTACTCTTAACGTTTTTATTTTCTATTCACGTCAGTTGAACTCAAGAAAGTAAGCTCCTGCTTTATTCGACTGGTCAATAAGTCCGATAACAATGTTGCTTTCAAGGTCATACCTTTTATCCTGATATCTTAGTTCTCTTTTATCTCCGAAGATTTGATAGCAGTAGACTTATACAGCTGAAGTAATGTTTTGCCAGGTTAAAACTACCTCTTCAGAGAAATACACTGTCAAACCAAATATCGGAGTTATTAAGCCAAATTTAACATGTGATTTGACAGGTATAAGTCTTTTTTTTTTTTAATTTTTAGATTTTGGTGGCCGGGTCTCACTGATTTGCCAAAAATTAAGTGATGTTGATCTATTAAATGATTCCGGCTGCTATATTCTTGTCAACCAGAAGTTTTTACTTTTGGGGTACGGTATCATGCCTAGAGGCATTGTACACTCTTTATTACATGTAGTGTTTCTATTGTATCTGTTAGAATGCTGTTATTCTTACTTCCCAGTGTACTACTTATACTTGCTGGCTTTATCACTCATATAGTCATATTCAATTCTAAAACAAAGTTTAATGATGGCTGAGATATAAATTGACCAGTAAATATGGAACCCCAAATTTTAATAACGATATTGTATGCATTTGGTCACCATATGATAGCAGATGGCAAATTGCACTTCAATAATACCTATTTACTTCTCAAACTTTAAAACAGATGTATAATTAACAGTTACTATACTAGCATTTCGTAAAGAAACAGTTTATATTTTATCATTCCTTTCGTTCTTTCCCTATAATTCCATCTTATGCATTTGTAATTATTAGTTTCCCATTTGTTCCTAACAGAATTAGTTTCCCATTTGAGTTTCACACGTTGACTCTTCCTAACTTGTTGGTCACAGTTATGATGCAAGCGCAAAATGTAGCACCTCCTGATAACATATGCAAGGACAAGTTCTTAATCCAAAGTACAATTGTTCCCATGTGGACTAAAGAAGAGCATATCACATCCACCACGGTTAGTATCAAGAATTTGTTTCTTTTATGGTAAATTTCTGTATCTGATACATCACTTTTTCAGTTTGCTAAAGAGGATGCTACTTACATTGAGGAAAAGAGGCTTAAAGTGATCCTTGTTAGTCCAGTTCAGTCACCAATATTGACGCCAATTACTGGAATATCGAGGATGAGGTCATATAATGCAACCACTGAATCAGAAGATGAATACAATAGCTTTCACAACAAGGTAAGAGTTTTTTGTATATGCGAGGTGTAACTTATCTTAACTAGAGGTGGAAAGGTGTGTTTGATAAGGGATGAAAACGGGTCATCTTTTTGTACGGTTAGAAACTTGTTTGGTTGGTTGAATTGGGATCCTCTTTTTGTACAGGTCGAAACTTGTTGGGTTGGTTGAATTGACCCACAAACACTTTTTGGTTCATTTTTTAAAATTTATTTATATACAAGTGAATGTCTTAATTACTATTACAAAAGCACTATCATTACTATAATATTTTAGATTCTGAATTAAAAATGATTTATTAGGTTGTATGCTTCAAAAAATAGACTTTAGGCGACTTTCAACATTTTGACCCGTTTAACCCATTTGACCACTTCACCTTTTAGGTAAGCTCTTTGATTTGACCCATTTGAGATAAAACACAACCCATATTAACCTATTCCTAAGTATATGTATCGAAATTTTACCTCTGATGGTAATATGACTAAATATCATCTAATATCCATAAGTAATCTGTGGGGCAGTTTTGTTTGTAAATTGACTCCTCAAGATTTTGTAACTGTCTCTCGGTTACACATATTATAGGTTTTTCATTTGGTAGTATTCCAAGAACTTGTTTCTGGTACTTTCAGTTGTATTCCTGACTGTAAATCCTTAAATTCTGTTTATCTAGAAATGCTTGTTTTAATGTTATTTTTATACTTATCCAAGGTTAATGAGGACATAGAGATGTCCAGACGAGATAATTCACTTGTAATGGGAATGAAGAATGAACAAGCTATAAACAAGAAGCATACAGAAGAGCTGCGATTAAGCAACGATGTGGAAGAGATGAAGTTAAAACTGAGAGAATTCGAGTCAATACTTCTACAGGTCTGTCCTTTATGAGTATACTTTTGGTTTGTGCTCTATAACAGGTCAAATTTGTTTTTTGTTCCTCAAAAGTCCTTTGAAATTAAGTTGTTTTTGACTCAGGATTTATTTGATTCACAGAAAAATTTGAGAACCAAGGAAAACACAAGAATAAGAGTGATCGGGATCCAATTGCTGTTTGTTTTTGTGGTGGCACTTGTTAGCTTTTACAGTGGATACATGTTACACAGTTGATGAGCAAGTCCTAGAGTATCATGTTTATGAGCCGAGTTGAACGGGTGCTTATAACCACAGGTTAGTGTCTATATGATATACAGACTTCGTGATCAAATACCGCGACAAACAAAGCTGCTTATGATATAAACACTTGATCATGTCAAGAAAATCGCAATGTTTGACTCTATGTGTATTCTGATAGAATTTTGAAGAGTGCATTACTTCAGTCACAGTTGGTAGTTTGATTCGAGTTTTTCATGGTCGAATTACCTCAAAAATATCGATGTATGTGGCACAAGGTATCAAAATGTAGAAACTTAACTGGACCATCAAAGTACTATAATACCCATTACACTACAGCTTGTATGCATCTATGTCTGTATAGTGTATACACACCGACACACATATATGCTTATATTCTGTTTACAATCTATGCTTCAGGATTTGACACTCGTTTTTTTACTTAAAATAACTATTTCGATTTGCGTGTATACATTAGCCATTGTATCAAAGTATTGTTAGATTTAAGTCTACATATGGTGGTGATTTGGTGAGGTTTAGAGTTTTCTAATATAGAAATTCATTACATAAAGTACTTCCGCATATATACATTTTCCAAATTATTATGGTTGATTTGTGTGATCAACCAAAAACATCTTTGTGAATATGAGTTATCCAATTTATCCAACTACGTATAGCATATAGACACGTAAGCTTAAATCTAATGGACAAAAACCCGCATGCTATTCTAATATTTCCTGGCAGTTTGAGCGATAAAATTGCGAAAACTCGAATTGAATAATAAAACTATAATCAAGAAAAATAAATATAAAGACTCTGATTGCAAATGATTAGTTGCTAGCTGCGGAGCGTGATGACTTTTGATGGTTGCGAATTCTGCGATTTTGAATGCATTTTCTTCGGAATTAAACTACGAATCCACAGCCGGTGGCGTCGTCAGGTAACTCCATGCGATTTGAGAGTTATAAACAAAACATTGAATTGTTGTTTTTTAGATATTAACCCACATAAATGATTCGGAGCGTGAGGGCGTGTCTAGAGATATCCTTTTGTGATTCATGTATGTTTGTCTTCGAAATTTGATTACGAATTCAATAACGTTGACTTCATCAGTTAACTCCAGACGGTTTAGAAGTAATGACAGATCAGCGAACTGGTTCACCCCCCTCCCCCCAAAAAAAAAAAACAATTAACAAGTCTTGTAGAGCAAGTTAACTTGGTGAATAAGTTTACTTAGAGAGTAAGGAGTTTTAATTTGGTAGATTTCTAAATTGTAAAAAGATTGTTTTGGCCTATATAAATAAATGATATTATGAAGCTTAATTGTAATTTTAGAGGAGAGGAAAACTTTAGAGAATAATATTTTTGAAAGAGTCAAGAGTATTGAGATTTGTGCGTCTTAATATTGTTATTCATTAATTTTTAGTGACTTTTCGTTTGTGGATTTACCTTGAGGGGGTGAACCACCCAAAAACGTTGTTGTGTTTTCTTTTTCTGTTTACGTTTATTGTTGTGTTGATTTTTACTTGGTGGTGACCGATCCAAGAAGTGGTATCAGAACATGGGTGGAGGAGGAAGAATCGCACAACTTAGAGGAAGCCAAACAAAGAAACAGAAAATCCGTTTTTTTAGTTCATCATAATCTGCGGAACGGTGGTAGAATTGACGTTAAGAGTTCGTTAGTTGTTGGATCGTCATCAAATTTTCATTGTAGGTTCTCTACACATTGATCTAATATCCAACATTTGGAATTTTGGATTGTAGATTTTATAGGAAGATATAATCAGTTGAAGTTGGGTGCAAAATTTTCGTCAATTTTGCGCAGCTGTGGAATAACGAGTGTTGTGGGTTCATTAACTGTTGGATCATTGTGATTTTTTAGGTGGTTTAAGACATATAGATCTACTTTTTCACCTTTGGTATTTTTGATTCGAGCTTTGTACAAAAAGTTATTGATCGTCGAAGTTTCTACAAAAGTTCTATTTTTTTGGTGAGCTGTTTTGGGAGAAATTGTTTGTTGGATTGTGGTGTATAGTTATCAATTAAAGATGGATAGTGATGCGTCAAATTTCATGATCCCGACATTCGACGGGAAGATTGATTTTACGGTTTGAAAAGTGACTATTAAAGATGTGTTGGTACAACAAGGTGTTGATGAAGAACTACAAGACACATAGAAGAAAGATCCAAGGACAATCAGGTTAGCACTTGATCCCGAAATTAGTTCAGTGTTATGAAGGATTACACAATGAACGGTATTTGGGATAAGCCCGCTAGTATTTATGCTTCAGATTCGCAGACGAATCGACTATTTTTAAAGATGGATTTCTACTCGTCAAAACTCGAAGAAGAAGGTACTTTTCATGATCATATTAACTATTTTAATCAGTTGATTTGTCGGTTGCCTAATGTGGATGAGGTGATTAAAGATGAAGAGAAAGCCTTGTTAATGTTGTAATAATTGTGGAATAAGTATAAGTCGTCTGTGAAGACTATGTTGTTAGGGAGGACCACTTTGACCCTTGAAGATGTGCTAAAAGTGTTGCGGGATAATGAAAGAATGACTAGGAGTGATAGTTTCTCGCTTTGGGAGATATTATAATTTGGAAATGATTCTGAAAGAGGACAAGGCTTTAACCGTGGTAGGCAAAGGGGTGTTCAAAGTATTGAGAGGAAAACCAAACATGATTAATGTCGAGTGTTACTCGTGCGAGGAGAAAGGTAACGTGCATATTCGGTACCCTCAATTTCGTGAAGGTTTGAAGAGCTTATGAGCTTCGAAGGGAAAAAAATAGGCTATGTTTGAAACATTGAACGGTTAGAGACAATTTGGTGAGATCAAAGTTGGTAACAACCAGAATATGAAGATTGAAGGTGTTGGGAGTGTACGCTTCAAACTTTTTGATGGAAGTGTGAGAGCCGCTTTGAATGTGAAGTATGTTCCGGGTGCGACTAGGAATATTCTTTCACTTGGAGTTTTGACGTATCATGATTATCGTTATGTTGGAAGAAAGGATACTTGCAAAGTTTACAAAAGAATTAGTTCCCCAGGATGGAAATTTCTAAGAATCTATGTTAGTATGTTTCTTGGAGGGGGAATATGTGTAAGGTAAGACTTGTTACGAAAACGATAAAGAAAAAGAAGAACAAAAATGAGAAAATAGTGTATTTTTCGGATAAAGATGAAGTTTGAGTCAATTTGAGTCAAGGGAGGGTTTATTAGTGTTTGACTTAATTTGAAAAAAGAGAATTATACTTGTAGAGCAAGTTAACTTCGGAAATAAGTTTACTTTAAGAGGACGGAGTTTTAATTTGGTAGGTTTCAAAATTGTAGAAGGCTTGTTCTAGCCTATATAAATAGGTGATATTATGTAAGTTAATTATAATTCTAAAGGAGAAAAAACTTGAGAGATAAAGATTTGTGAAAAAGTCAAGAGTGTTGAAAATTGAAACTTTCTATCTTGTAATTCATTAATCTTTAGTGTGTTTTCCTTTTTTTGATTAACATCACTCCTTTAGGAAGTGAACTACAAAAAAATCATCTTTGTGTTTGCTTTTTCTGTTTATATTTTTGGTTATTATCATTGTGTTGATTCCAGCTTGTGATGACTGATTCCAACTATAATTGTGGCTAGTAGCAAATTTTTTCAATATGGATGAGAAGTTTTGTTTAAATGTGTATATACGTATAGATGACTATATGTATAATCAAAATCCGTTTCACTTCTATATTCTAAATAGTATCTAAAACTAGACATTAGAATTATAATTAAATCAAATTCAACCTAAGATGCAATAATATATTGTTGATCATTGATGATTAGCTCCATTTCATTCGGTCCATTTTCTCGTAGTTCTGTTAAGCTAACTTCGTTATGTTCTGTAAAGTGTAAACGTTTTTCAGTAAGTTTGTGTTTTGTTAAACTCACTTCCGTTAAGTTCCATTTACTAGAATTATATTCTGTCCCTTGAATTTCGGGTCCTGGCCGTTACGTCGTATGGCAAGAATTGTATATTGATTTTTTTAGAACAATGATTCACAAATCTAAAAAATATGTCAAAATACAAGCCTAAGCAATATAAAAATGACAAGTGAATTTCACAAACTTTTTTATTTTTTATTAACCAATCATTTTTTAAGTTAACCAATCAAAACTTTAGATCTTTTTTTAGGTTTATATAACTAATGCTATGAATCATTTTTCATTTTTTTTCTTAAGTATTTGTCTCTTTTTTGTATTAATATTTGTTTTTTATTTTTGATTGATTTACAGATAAGTTGTTATAAACATGTTGGATTATAAATACAAACGAAGATTGTGTGCAGTTTATGACTTTGATTGTTGGACCTAAACTTGACTTGCCTTGCCTATCGGAGGAATCATGGACTAGGAAGTAACTAACTATAGGCTCCTAAATGGAGTTGTATGGCGAACTAGTCGAAGCTTGCATTAGGTAAATATGGGTGCAACTAGAAGAATAAGGAGTTTGGTGAGTGGTAGCTACCTATATTACAAAAAATAATACTTTAGTTATAAATAATCAAATATATTATACTTCTGAGCATCGTACCCGTGCAAAGGTGCAGAATACGGTCCCGAGTGTTTGTGATGGCGAGAGTTTTCGACATAAGATGGTTATTTAGTAGGTTAATTGTTTTAAAAAGTTTTATAACAGAAAATAAAAGAAAGATAGTATTTAAAGTTAAAATATAAATTTTTGAATGTTGAAAGTTTTAAAATTAAATAGAAATAATGTTAGTAGGTCTAGTTGTGTCTTCACCATCACAGTTCTCCACATCGCCACAACCGGTGTGGGGCGGCTTCTTGGTTATGCGGGTTTGGACCGATGTTTCATTCTAAAGTTTATTGCGCTTATTATTTTTTTTTTTCAAACGTTATAAATGTGAATTGTAAGAGTCATTACAACGGATTTAGTTGTGGTAATTTGTAAGTTATTCATATCTAGTGCAGAGTCAACATTTCACTAATATTTGAATTTTTTTTTTAATTTACTTCATAATTTACATAATGTTTATATTATTAAAAATGAAAAAAATAAACATGAAATTGTTATACATGTAATCTTATAGCGAAACCAATTCAAATTACGTTATTTCGTTAAAATTATTCAAATATATCTAGTTATAATCATATTTATTAAATTAATTATATTAACCTTTATCTATTTACATCTTTTTTCATTTGATTATGTTTTCCTTTTCTTATTACAGATTTATGGGATATTATCAATATAGATAACTTCAACAATTTATTTATAATAAATAACGATCATCTTTTCCTTAATGAATATAGAACCAATCATACCCGTATAAACTATTAGAATGATAAAACCCCTTAATTATTATTATCATTATCAAACAATATAAGAATACAATGGAAACCCTAATCAGAAACCTAATGGACTCAAACACACATATCGGGTTTGGGCTTATATTCTAATACTCCCCGCAGTTCGAGCGGCGAAATCGCGAAAGCTCGAACTGGATAACAAACTCTAACTATGAAAATAAAGATAAAGAAATAAAAGTAAAATAAACAAAGACAGTAGGAACTTGAGATCCGGCTTTGACAAATCCGTCGTCATAAACATACGCTTGAATTTTTTTTATTTTTTTTTTATATTTTTTGTTTTGATTCTTGATAACTTTAAACTTCATATTTGACTTGCTGATGATTTTAGCCGGCTTTAGGCGGCTGTAGAAGAAAAGAAAAAACGAATTTCCGAATTTAGGCGGCTGTAGAAGAAACTAAAATGTTAATTTAACCGGCTTTAGGCGGTTGTAGAAGAGAAACAAAAAAAAAAGGTTTTTTTTTTTTTTTTTTTTTTTTTTTTTTTTTTTTTAGGGTTTGGAACCTAGTCAAGCTAGGCGGCTCATCCCGCGCCGATAGAGACGGGATCAGACCCGCTCTGATACCATATTAGAATGATAAAACCCATTGATCAAACATATATATAGGAATACAATGTAAACCACCCACATATCGGGTTTGGGTTTATATTCTAATATAAACTACAAAACAAAATAATATTTTTTTCCTTTAAGTAAACAAATTGTAAAGAAACTGAAGATTTCTAGGCAAGCAACAAGTAAACTCAAGTCAACTGAGGTGAAGTAAACTGATTGTTGTTGTAGCGATGAAGTTGTATTCACACCCATCGAGTTCCTGCTCTCGCCGTGTTCGTCTCGCTCTCAACTTGAAAGGTTTCGAGATTTCGATCTCTCGCTTATTAAATTCATAATATTTACAACTAATTTGAATAATATTACTTGCAGGCCTGGAATATGAATGCATTAATATTTCATCTGTAGGTGATCCAGGTGAGTCAGTCTCGCGTAGGCAAAGTAAAGAGTATTTATCAAATGAATAAATTTTCATTATGGCCAAAGTAATATTGGAATGAAATTTATAGAGCCAAAAATTCAAACACAAAAATTACTAGGCCCTCGTCTTGTCTCCGCCCATGCCTAAGATGGTGTCTAATTTACGAAATTCTTGAGCATAAGGGTGCATGTTTTCCATGCTTCGTGCTCATTCCGTTTCATATATGTCTCGGCAACTTGTTTAATTTTCTCCGTATTATATAATGAGGTTGTGACATACAGACATACAGTAATAGATAGTATTATGGGTAAATTCTAGTCCAATATAGTGTTGTGACTCAAATGTCGTTTTTTCTCCAAAGAGTGCAAACTTCCATGATTCATAATTGTCGGATGCCTAATTGCATTTGTAGTTACATGAAACACCTTTAAATCTGTATGGGCAAGAGTAACCCGACTCATTTAGTACTTAGGTATGCAATGTAAATAAAACAACCACAATACCCAATCCCGTCAAGGGGACCAGGAACTCAGGAAGGTAGGATGTAGACAGTCATACCTCTATCCGTGTATGCAATATTGCAATGTAAATAGAAAACTTAATTTCTTATGTTGAGCTTTGAAATGCAGAACTTCTAAAGGTCAATCCTATGGGTTATGTGCCTGCATTAGTGGATGGCACTATTTTCGTTTCCGATTCTTATGCTATCTTATTAGTGAGTCATTTGTTTTTGTTCTTCCTTCTCATATAATTATAGCTGATTCGTAGTAAATAATGATCTTTGTCATTTACAGTATCTGGAAGAGAAATACCCGCTACATCCTTTGTTACCTCAAGATCTTATGACAAAATCAATAAATTACCAGGTAAGTTAGTTACAGTATATTCACTCATATGACTATGGAAAGTTTCGTTCTAAATCACTAATTCCGTGTCTGTGGTAGGTGGCAAGTATCGTTTCTTCCAGCATCCAGCCTCTTCAAAACATGGTTTTAGTTGTGAGTATAAACTTGTGCCGGTTTCTGCTTTCGGTATCTCATCGTATGCTATTTCCTTTTTCTCCTCATATTCCAATATTGCACATGGTTAAATTTTACAGAATTATATTGGGGAAATTGTTAGTCCTGATGAGAAGCTCCCGTGGGCTCAATATCATATCAGGAAAGGCTTTCTAGGTAAAGATTAAAAGGACGAATCCATGTCTTGTTTTTATATTGTTTGAAGATCTTTTTTTCTTCTCACTTAATTCCTAGCTTTATCCTGTTGTGATGTATTATTAACAAATGTCAAAAGCAAACGCGGTTACATCAAATTAGGGTGATTTATAAACATAATGTTTGAGGCTCGAAGATGAAATTAGACATTACCAAATTTCGAATGATGTGATAACTTGTGCAGCTATTGAGAAGCTATTAGTGAAGTATGCTGGAAAATATGCAACTGGAGATGAAATTTACATGGTATAAGTTTATGACCACATACAATTCTTTTAGATATTATGAGCATTAATAATCAAACTGTACTTGCAGGCGGACTTATACCTAGCACCCCAACTCGATAATGCAATTAACAGGTTCAAGCTTGACATGGTAATCTTTTTAACCCTCAGAATTTTTTAATGTGAGACAAGAGTTTAGTGTTTAAATCTGAATTATTTTATAATACACACATTAGTAAGGGCTGTTCTTTTTTGTTGATTTATTACTTTTTAATTGTGTTCTTTTTCTGCATAACCCATTTTTCCAACCAGTGAAAGATTAAATCTTATCAATGATTTGTGCAGACGGAATTCCCGCTTCTACTTATATTGAACAAAGCTTACGGTGAGCTGCCAGCTTTCCAACAGATTATGGGTGAAACAAAGGAGCAAAACACAGGTCGAGTGAAGTACCATTCAACTCTACGGAATTTGAAATGAATAGGTTGCAAAATGGGCTGGTCGGTTGGGTAAATGGTAAACTGTGGTCATTTTTTCGTACGAGTTGAAACAGGTCGGGTCAACCCACAAACACCTCTTAGGAGGTTGTATGCATTGAAAATAGAAAATTAGTATGTTAATTATAATTACAAAAACAAATTATTATAGTGATAACCTAATTCTTTGAATAAATTGACTTAGGGGTTGTATAAATAAAAATAGACTTTGGGCGACTTTTGACCCGTTTGACCTGAACCTTTTATTTTAACTAAATTTGCTATTTGTTCCTATTTGAATAAAACATAGCCCTAATCGACCCATTCATAATTAAATTGGTGAAATTGTCACCTCTAAGTAAATCTATGAGATCGAGAGAAACCAAACTCACCACCTTTCCTTCTTTTAAGCGAGAAAATGTGAGCTTTTGATTTGACATTGTGCTATTGTTTTTACACAGATAAGTCAGTTTTGGACTTTATAAAGCTACAGAAGGATTAATAAGACGTGGGGAAATAAACTCTTCAAGCTTTAGGCTATCGTCCTTTTCCTTATGTAAAGTTCATGTTGTTGTAGTCTATTGCTTTATCGCATGGCGGTAAAGTGTACTTGCTTTATAATAGTCAGGACAGTTGAATACTTCATCATAAAAGCTTGCTAATAATAAATACGTTTGTTACTTACATATTGGAATTAACATCCAACATAATTCAGATGTTAATGCAACGGTCATCGATCATATGTCATGTTCATTGCTACTTAAAATAGTAAACGGTTAAGATATATGTTCAGTAATAACCATCGAAGCAGGTTATTTTTCTATGTAACTATGTAAGTAACAAATTAGAGATACTGATAGTGAATCAGATGTTGATTTAAACATTTTATAAGTGATTAGGTGGTATACTTATTCGTGGCCACTGAAATCTAGAGTTTATGACCGTATATATATTATTTTAGAAATTCGGAGATCAATATGCGAATGTTGCTTGCAGGCAGATTTGTATCTCGCACCCCAGCTCAATAATGCAATCAACATCTACAAGCTTGATATGGTAATAATACCTCACTCGCAAGATACTAATATGTGAAGTTTATCGTTTTAGTTTAGGTTGACTACTGATTGAGAAAACATACATAATATTTTCAAGAGTTTGTAGACAGGAATTGGCAAATAATTCAGAAAGATGATATAGGAGATCAACAAACTACATTTATACAATTTAGAAGATATAGTGGAACCTTTTACGACAGAAAGCGTAAGTTGTGTCTAATGAGTATAAACAATTGATTCTCATCTAGGAATGAATGAATGAATGATCTAGGTAAACGAGGAAATTGCGACCCGTTAACCTAACCCAACCCATTCTGCCCGCATTTGAATTTTTTGACCCGTTACTCATGTTGCCACAGTGATGTATCTAGACTTGCTGTATTTGTATTTAAAAAGAAAACATTCCCCGTAAATGAAATGTTTCCGCTTAAAGTATAGTAAGCTTACTACGATTACCACTTATAATTAAGTTACAATGTGTGTTTACCGAGAGTTACAACTTATGTCCTAATTTCTTTGGATTAGTTCCAAGTTGATTCATAGACAAACCTAACTTGACTCAAGGTTAGGTCAAGTAAACCACCTAAATTTGAATAATTTTAAAAATAATATATAATAATAATTTTCTGAACTTTCTTAATTCAAAGTACATTTTATGTTTTAAAAAATACGATATGCAATAAACACTTAAAATATATATAACCCAAGACACTCTTATTATATTCAAGTTTGTTTTCTTATACCTTTGCAATTATATACCTTAAAAACCTCAAAGGCTGACATATAAAATAATTGATAACAATAAATTGAATTTTAATATATAAATGCAAAATTATATAGTTTGTAACATATAAATAATTAACATCACTAACCCATGTGTCATATAAAAAAATATGCCATGTTATAAAATAGTTGATAAATATTGTAATTATTGTAGGTAGTTGTATACAAGACTTGATGTAAATGTGTGGTTTCATTTCTATAAGTTAGCTATCTCACATGTTCCGATAGGACTAACGTAAACAACCGAAAGAGCCAAATAAGGCAAATATAGGTAATTCGAAAATGTAAGCAAAATCAAAAAAAAATTGGCACATAAAAAAATATATGTAAATACATGCTTTAAGTCGGTAGAAAAAAAAGTGTAGTAAAATTGTTCCAAACAGTTAAAACTATTCTGATCCACGGTTCGACCTGAGCCACAACTCTCTTGGATTGTGAAAGTCCTACGCAATTGCAATTGTTAATATTCTTAATCTTAATTGCCTTTTGCAAAATAATATGAAAACAATTTCGTATATTGAATGGATAACGTGTGTAATAAATTAAACATATGAATTATTTCGTATAAAAAGTAATACATTTGGTTTTCATGTTTATAATTTATAATTATAACAATAATAGACAAATAATTTTAAATAAAAACTAAATATAATTAATACATGTGCTATCATTAAAAGTTTATTACGAAGTACCTCTTTTGTTATGTTACTAGTGTATTCATCCGTGTTGACACATATGCTTTTCAAATAAACTCTAAAATAAAAATAAGGATACGCTATATTTAGATATTATATTTTCTTGTCCCGCGATAACGCGGATAAATATAGACAAAAATAAAAGCGTAAACTTTATGTTTATATACACGTTAAAAAAGATATGATGCACTGAATACAAAATCCATATGGGGTTTTTGGAGACGAATAACACTAGGAGAAGAGTGAGAGGTACAAGAAGTCTCATGTAAATATGTAATAAATATGAGGAAAATTAACATCCAATTCTAAATTTAGTGAAAAATGAGTAAAATATAATAGAAGATTTTAATGGTTAAATATATGAGTAAACACCCTATCGAGTTGAAAGTTCAAGGCTGGTAGGACAAATAACACCATGACAAAATATAAAGGTGCAAAAAATATAGCTTTATGTTTATTCATGTGTTTAAATATTTTGAATTAGAAGATTTTAGAATAACTATAAGATAAATTATAGTCGAAATTAAGCGATTATATAAGTAAATAGGATTAACAAAATGGGAGAAGAAACGTTTGTATTTCTATTTAAGTGAAGATGGAATGAAACAGAGAATGCAATTATATATTTTAAGAGGGTGTAAAATGAAAATTATATCTGTTGACATCATCAATATCATCTAACGGCTGAAATGAAAGAAGCTAACCCATCTAAGGGGTCTTATTTCGCCATATGACATTTAAGGCAGCTCTTTTATTATATATTAAAGATTATATTTTCAAACTTTTGGAATATATAAAAATATTCAAGCTCCAAAAAAATTAGCTAGTGTGAGTTATAAATCATTAAACTTTTTAACACAAAACCATATATCATTAGTATTAGTATTCATATTACACCAACAAATATTACATAACTTGTATATCAAATTTAACAAAAAAAAAAAAGAAAAAAAAAAACCACTATTAAAGCACTCAGATTGATACTCACGATTATAAGTGATGGTAGGATTTCTTTTACTGATGTGACATCCACAATTATAATCGGAGTGATAATCACATATATTTTCAAATAAAATTATATTTATCTATTACCATCTTAGATGTATTGTAGATTTATATTTATACACATATATGTTTATTAACAACGATTCGTCAAACCGGTCATACTGCTATTCGGAGAAAAAACAAAACGATCCCCGGTTTTCAAAACATTTACAAAAATACGTTAGTTGTCAGGAGGCGGATTTCCCAAAGTGAAAAAAGAACTTAATTTCATATATTTATAAGACTCACTTGTTATATTTTGTGTGCTAAATAAAATACCTAATTATAACAACAAATACTCTCTGCTCTTCGTCATATTCATCGTTCACTCCGCCGATCAAATCAGATCAGATCTACAAATGGCGGCCTTAACCGGAGCATCATCCACCTCTACTCTTCTCTCGTATACTCTGGTATATATTTTTCACTTTTTTATTTGCTGTTAATCTGTTTTAATTTCAGTGATCCTTCACTGTAAATGTATTTGATTTCTATTTGGTAAATTGAATGTTGAATTGTTATTTATTGACAACTGGAATTTGATTTTATAAAAGTAATTGAATAATTAATGAAGAAATTTGGTGATGAGGATTTGTTCACTGGATCAATAGTATGAATTTTGATCTATTTATTAAAAGTTGGAAATGTGGAAAAATAGATGCTTATATGATTTGAGAAATCGTAGCTTGTTATGGATCAGTGGTAGTGTATAGGTCACATTAGTTAACGACCTATCGATACTAATTATATAATCTTACTTAGGCACCAACCAGAGTCTCTGGCTTGAAGATGGTTTCTTTCTCCAATGCCGTCCCTGTCTCATTCCGTCGTCTTCGAATTTCATGCGCTGTAAGTCATTCTTCACCTTCTGATTGCATTTATGTGAATATGAACCATTGTTATTTACTGGCTCTCTAAAATAGGAACTCAATTTTATTTCTGCAGGCCAAGCCCGAAACAGTGGACAAGGTTTGCAGCATTGTGAGAAAACAACTCGCTTTAAAAGATGACATTTCAGTTACTGGTGAATCCAAATTTGCTTCACTAGGAGCTGATTCACTTGACACAGTAAGCCTATCAAACATTACAACATTAATCAAAGTCGAATAAACAGTCCACAGTTGTTTACATCTTTGAATTTTGTTTTCTCTTTCCAGGTTGAGATTGTGATGGGGCTCGAGGAGGAGTTTGGAATCACTGTGGAAGAGGAGAGTGCTCAGAGCATCGCTACCGTTCAGGATGCAGCAGATCTTATTGAGAAGCTCTGTGAGAAAACCGCCTAATCAGTGAAACCCAAGGATTATAGAGTTATTCGTCTTTCAGTTTCATTTTGTTTGTTCGTGTCATGTTTATGCTGAATGCTGGTAGTTGTTTTTTCGGGTTTTAGTTGGTATGCTGATAATTGATTAGCTTGGTCCATTTAAAAAACTTGCTTTATGTATGCCTATGGTTGTTGCTTGCTATAATAGACTAGCATTATTTAATAAGCGTTTTTTATGCTTCCCGGTTAGAACTTGCATATACTTACGAAACTATTTGTGATTGCTTTTTAAACTGTATATACTTAATGTGTTTTTTAGACCAGTATAAACTGTTTGGGCGACTTATTTGTATCTGAATAGTTTACAGTTTTCAGAATGTTTATTAAGCGGATAAAGGCTCCACATAACGTTTGCCTACGTATTATTAAACAAGTAAAACATGTAATTTGAATGACATTGATACACCAAAAGATTAAGAGTATTAGACATCGTCAAACAGATTCTCAGCTGCAAAGAAGGCCTGAACCATATTTGTTTATTAAGAGTAAATTACATAAATGGTCACGTGGTTTCGACAGACAAGTTTTGCTTATTACATTTATGGTCGCTAAAACATAAGTATTGTTTTGAGGACTAGTACGTCTGTGGCCTGAATTGCAGCTCGCGAAGCTTAATATTTCCACATATAAACAAAACACATTGCAACAGCAACATAACACAAGAATAGCCATTTGTGTTAGGGGTGAGTGTAGGGCAATTAAATCGGACCAGGCCTGACCGAAACCGAAAACTTCATAAAAAGAATAAGTTCAAAATTTAACGAGTCAGAGTCCTTTTAAATTAAATATGTGGTTACAAGTAGATAAGATAAGTAATAAAATCTCTTGTTATTACCATGTATATGTCTTAGAGCAAAAACCCATCACCCATTTCAAGAATCTTGTGTTTCTTGTCATAATTCAAACATGACGAACTGGAACAGAAATACGGGTTGTTGTAATTACAACGAGTTTATCGAGAGGACCCTAATTGGTCTCGACTTCAAGTGTGGCATGTTCAAAACTACCATCCACCCCAACTACTCCTTACAACAAAAAGGTCATGTTTTCAACAATCTTTTTTAAAATATTTTCAACGAAAACATTACATATGTGTTTTAACCATTTATCTTAATCTCTTTCATTGATAAGTTTAAATTTTAGGTACATCAAACTATTTTCTGGGATAGCTGGTAGGTTTAAGCATGCGACAACTAAGGTCGAGACCAATTGCAAACTCAATAAACTTGATGCACGTCACGCCATCCCAGTTGCAACAATCTGTAACTCTGTTCCGTTTCATCATTTTTGGATATTTTACTGCAAAAATGAGACACTTTCTCGACACAAAATGCTCTTAGTATTTGTCTATTCAAAGCAAATTGTCTAGGAAAGGAGAAAATGAACGCTGATATATAGTGTCAAGCCAATTATATGAAAAAAAGTCACAACGAGTTTATCGAGGGTTAATTCCAATTTATCGAGAGTTAATTAACTAACCGGTGAAAATACACGCTGATACATAGTGTCGAGCCAATTAAAGGTATTGACATTAGTATCTAATATTAATTTGACTTGGTTTTTAACTTAAAAACACGAAGGGTTAATTACATGAAAAATTGTCACAACTTACATTCACCCTGTTCGTTTGCCATTATAAGTGGGTAACTTTCTATACCATATAGAACGGTCACTTAACACCAGTTCGTGGTGGAATGCAAGTGAGCTAAAAGATTAAGTACGTCATCGTCATGTTAAAATGGCGAAAAAGGGGAAGTACTTTACACTTTAGGTTTTATGAATATCTATTTAGCTTAAATAAGTAAGTGTCTTCGTATATAACTGCAAAATGGCCTTTCTTGGCTTATCAAAAGATAGATATAATAAGATCTTTAAGTATGGAGTGTGTTATTAGTTCAACAATCAAACACATGTTGTTGTATATTGGCTCTATTCTGGTCGCATGTATTTCTTAAATATAGTTAACTAAAATATTATAATCTACAATGTGTTTAATGAAGAATGGTTGAAAGTAATTGGATACCTATATACAACACTTTTGACCATCCACCACTCTACATTTATTTTATAGGTATTCAACTCGAGTCATAGATGGGGGTGGTGGTTTGTGGGGGTCGGCCGAGAGAAAAAGGAGGGGGAAGGGGTGTGTTGTGTGTGTTTTGCTGGAGAGAAAACTAGGTGAAAATGTATGTGTGAAGTGAGAAATGAGTGTGAAAATGGCAAGAAATGGATATTCATTCCCTGGACTTGTGGGCTTGGGCTAGTGATTTAGGCATGGACTATTATTTGGGTTAAACAATTGTTTGCAACATGGCTAGCCATCCTGGCTATGACCGAAAATCGGTGGTCATGGGTGATCGTCTGGAATTGTTTTACGAGTTTCTCGAGTGTAAAGTTACTAGTCCAAGATATTTTGAAGGTAAGGTCCTAAGTTAAAGTATAAGGGGTTTATGATTCTAGATGAGACGTTTGAGGAGCGTGAGATGGAAAAGTTTACAAAGTATAAGAGTAAAATGTGATGAAACGTATATTCAATGAGAAATTCAAAAGCATTAACGGTGAGATCTCATGTGAGTTCCGGTTGTCAAGTCGCGGCTTTTATAAACATAAAACGTGTAACAAAGTTACTATATTAATTTAGTAAAGTTGTCTTCTACAAAAGTTACTATAAATAGCAAGGTTAACAAGTTGGCAAACTTAACACGTAAGCACAAACGACAAAATAAGAGACGGTCAAGGGATTCGGGAATTCAAAGTCAAATCTCAAATTTGACGGGTGTCACATCCTCCCCTAGTTAAAGAAATTTCGTCAAACTGAATACAATTCTATTCACCGGTGTATTAACACCTTTGTGACCTACATTCTAACCATATATTCACTATTAAATACATATGTATACACGGGTGTATAAGATGGTATTATGTATATACGTAGTTTTTGAAAAAATTCAGAATTTGTATTATATATACCAGTGTATATAAAAGAAAAAAAAATCTTCAAAATTTAAAAAGTTTATATTTTTTCAAAAGAGAATTAAATACTTGTTATAACGGTATATATATAATGAAGTGGATTTTGTTAAATGAATGATTAGAAAATAGTTAATGTGGTTTCTAAATACTTAACTGAATCTCATTTAAAACCAACTCTCTATTATACATATATATATATATATATATATATATATATATATATATATATATATATATATATATATATATATATATATATATATATATATATAATACACTCCATTCTTAAAATAAACTACATAGCAACACTCTAAAATCAATTAAAAATTATTTTAAAAATAATAAAAAAATATTTTCTTTTAAAAATGTTTCGGAGAATAATTCAAAAATAACATTTTTAATCATTTTATGAAATATAATTTGTTTTGATTTTTTATTTTCTTTTCAAAAACAAATCTTAGATGCATTTTTTTAGAATGTAGATGTATTTTTTTTTATAGATGCAATTTTTCAGAAAGTCGATATATTTTCAAAAATAATGTGCATTTTATCTCAATTATTTTGTAATGCGTATACTAAAATATAGTTTTATCCAAAAAGTAAAATAGAGTTTCATTGATATCCTTACCATGACATTTTTTTGTCTAACATGGATAAATGGGTATCCAACGAAAATCTTATTGCTACTGTTAATGGTCTTCCTCATCGTTGGGAAGGAGTAATTATGCATATTCATTTACGGAAACCTCCACCATCTTGGACCGAAACACTAGTCATCTTACTTAGAGATGAAACTCATATAAACTCATATTGCCAAAACGAGTTATCCCAACACCACAAATCATCATCTTTTCCTTTCTTTATACTAGATAGTCATCCCGTAATCGGAGAAATAAATGTCATAATCATTGTCAGCCTATAAACCCTCGTATTCGTTATGGGTAGGTGTACATACCTTCTCCATAAAACTATCAAAATTTGAGACATGTCATGTGTACCTTGTTTTTGCCCATCGAGACTACCATTAGGCTTCTTGGACCTCCAACGGGTCATGGTTCACGGCCCAACAAACCTCGTGTTGCTTATTATTCGTCTCAACCAAGCCCAATAGGCCTCGGCCCAATACCTCATCCTCAGTCGGCTTCAGCCGCTCCACTATACCTCACGGCCTAACACGCCCGCCCTGCAGGCTTTATGACCAACTTCTCTTTGGTCCAACACTACTACTCACAAGTCTAACTAGCAAGCTCCTCCTTGAAATTTGTTTGACGACGATCAACCCACCTCTGTTCGACATATTTTTAATGCACTTTCTTTTGATGATTTGGGTCAGAGTGGATGGGTTATACACACTATAGCAACATAACACGTTCATTCCGATTCACGTATATTACAAACCATTTTAAATAAATGATATTAGAATTTGTTTTAAAAATATATATTATGAAAAAATGAGTTTATTTTTTAAAATGAATAGTTTATAATTAAAAAAATAAAAAGGTGTCTGTCTGTGTAGCAGTAGGCGGATTTCCCTATGTGAAAACGAACCTAATTTCACCTATTTATAATACTTATATATATATTTGATTTGTGCCAAATAAAATACCTAATTATAACAACAAATACTCTCTGCTCTTCTATAATCGTTCACTCCGCCGATCAAATCAAATCAGATCTACAAATGGCGGCCTTCACCGGAGCATCATCCACCGCTACTCTTCTCTCTTATTCCACCCAGTCTCTGGTATATATATATTCATCATTTTTTGTTATTTGCTGTTAATCTGTTTTAATTTCAGTGATCCTTCACTGTAAATGTGTTTGATTTCTATTTTTATTGTTTTAAGCTGTTTAATTTGTAAATTGAATGTTTAATTGTTATTTATTGACAACTGGAATTCGATTTTTTTTTTCAAAAATTTCATTTGTGGGTAGTAGCAAGTAATAAAACACATTGCTTGGATTAATAATTTGGAATTTTAGGTGTCGATTGAATTATATAATCAGTTTTATGTTTTGTTTTACCCGCATTAGTTAACAAGTAAAACGTATTCACATCTATTATTCCTTGTTAGGCACCAACCAGAGTCTCTGGCCTGAAGATGGTTTCGTTTTCCAATGCCAATCTCCCCGTCTCGTTCCGTCGTCTTCGAATTTCATGCGCTGTAAGTCATTCTTCACGTCGTTACATAAAGAATATGCTATCATGTAGAGGTTTCAACATGGGCTGATCGGGAAGCTTGGGTAACTATATAAACCTATCATTAAACCTTTTTTGCCCATTTATTATAAATAAATAGTTAAAATGTTGGTTATGATTACAAAAACCATAATATGACAATGATAACCTGAATCTTTGAATGAAAACGATTTAGTAGGTTAACAATAGATAATGAACCCGTCCCCCATTTAGACAATTTACTTTGATGTTACCCATTTTGCCTGTTTGAGATAAAACACAACCCAAAGCAAGTCGATTAGGTTTCTTCTTTCTAAACTAGGAACTAAATCTTATATTTGCAGGCCAAGCCAGAAACAGTTGACAAGGTTTGCAGCATTGTGAGAAAGCAGCTTGCTTTGAAAGACGACGTTTCAGTTACTGGTGAATCTAAATTTGCTTCACTAGGAGCTGATTCACTTGACACGGTACGCATAGCATTGATTCATTTTCACATTGTGTGGTTCTTGTGGGAATGATTCATTAATGAAAGCAGAATACAATCTTAGATTGTTTTCATCTTTGAATTTTCTTTTCTTCTTTTCACTTATCTTCTCTTTCCAGGTCGAGATTGTGATGGGGCTCGAGGAGGAGTTTGGTATCACTGTGGAAGAGGAAAGTGCCCAGAGCATCGCTACTGTTCAGGATGCAGCAGATCTTATTGAGAAGCTTTGTGAGAAAACCGCCTAATCAGTGAAACCAAAGGATTATAGAGTTTTCTATCTTTCAGTTTCATGTTTTTGTTTGTTCGTGTCATGTTTGTGCTGAATGCTGGTAGTTGTTAATTTCGGGTTTTAGTAAGTATGCTGGTAACAGGATTAGGTCGGTCCTTTCAACGAACTTGTATTCTGTATGCCTAAGTTGTTGCTTGCTATAATAGACTAGTATTATTTTGATAAGTGATATTTATGCTTCCCGGTTAGAACTTGCATTTACCTATGGTGTTTTTTAGACGCAATGAAGTATAAAGTGTTTGGACGGCTTATTTGTATTAGAATAGTTTACATTTTGATAATGTTTCCTAAACGGATAAGCAATCCCAATGGTTAATGTTTACGTATATATAATTGAACAAGTAAAACATGTAATTTGTATGACATCGATACACCAAAAAATGAGCCATTGTCAAACAGATTTTCAGCTACAAAGAAGGCATGAACCATATTCGTTTATTAAGAGTAAATTACATAAATGGTTCTTGTGGTTTCGTCACACAAGTTTTGTTTATTACATTTATGGTCACCAAATGTTTCGAGGACCACCACGTCTGTGGACTGAATTGCAGCACGCGAAGCTTAATTTGTCCACATATAAACAAAACACATGGCAACATCAACGTAACACAAGAGTAGACATATGTGTCGGGCAAAAAAGCCGGACCGGATTAGACCGGGCTTGACTGAAACCGAAAACATCATAAAAAGAATAAGTTAAAAATATAAATGTCCAAGTCCTTTTAAATGGTTACATGTAGATAAGATAAGTCATAAAATCTCTTCTCAGTACCATATATATGTCTTAGAGCAAAACCCATTTCAAGAATCGTTTGTTTCTGGTCATAATCCAAACATGACGAACTGGAACAGAAATACGGGTTGTTGCATTTGGGATGGAGAACGAATTTATCGAGAGGACGCTAATTAGTCTCGACTTCAACTGTGGCATGTTCAAAACTACCATCCACCCCAACTACTCCTAGAACAAAAAGGTCATGCTTTCAGCAATCTTCTTTCAAATATTTTTGACGAAAAAACATTGCAAATGTTTGTCTTTCTTGAGTTTTTACTATTCATCTGTTTTAGATTTTGAAAACGAATGATTTATATATGGTGATCAAACGATCGTATAACGGTTACATAAAAAAGAGAGAGATTAAGATAAATGGTTACATAAAAAATATACATCAAAATGAACGTTTTCTTTTGTTGTAAGAGTATAATTGTGTAGGAGATTGTTGAAAACACAAATATAAGCTTAAGTATTGTATCAAAAACAAATTTCCGATGATAAGTTGAGCATGCCACAACTAAGGTCGAGACTAATTACAACCTCTATAAACTTGTTCCCAGTTGCAACAATCAGTAAGTCTGTTCCGTTTCATCATTTTTGGATATTTTACTACAAAATGAGACACTTTCTCGACACCAAATGCTTTTAGTATTTTTCTTTTCGAAGCAAATTGTCCAGGAAAAGAGAGAAGCATACACACTGATGGTGTCGAGCCAATGATTATTTGATTTTAATGGTATGGACTAATGGACATTAGTATCTAATATTGATTTGACTTGATTTTAACTTAAAACGAAGGGTTAATTACATGAAAATGTAAGTTACATCTACGTTCCCCCCGCCCCTGTTAGTTTGACATTATAAGTACGAAAATATGTTTTATTCCATTGTATGTAACATAGTTACAACTATTTTATTATTTTTCGTATAGATCTGCAAAATGGAGTTTAAAGGCTTCACGAAAGATAAAGATAATAACATCTTTAAGTTTACATATATATATATATATATATATATATATATATATATATGAACCCATTTTTGGTTTATACACTCTTGTATATGGAACAACTAAAACCTTTCTTCATACAAACGAATGGTGTTCTATACTTCAAATTAGTAAAGTTACAAGTCTTTGAAGAATACCATGGCCCGTTTCAGCCATCCCAACAAGTGTCATGGATGGTTTGTCATCAGCGGTGGGACGACAAAGGTGGTGGTGGTGTAACCAAGCGGGTGTACTTTGTATCAAACTTTGTTAATTTTATTACGATTAAACAAATATCGTAAGTATGCAATTTCTTAATCGTATTGTTTTTTATCATCTTTGAACATTTGTTTATGTGTTTGAGCCAGAATTCAATAAGATTACGAGATATTTTATGACTTCAAGAGTGTATATTTACTTTTACTAGAACAAATCATTCTAATCATATTTATCTTGCCTAAAAACCGAATAAACCGACAAACTATTCTTAGAAATATGGATATCAAAATATGCACAATGCTCTCTACATTGATACACTTAAGAGAAGAGATATCGGTCCATAATCTCAAAATCATATGTAACCTCAAACATATATACAGTATAAATACTAATGATCGATCTATATGTATATGCGTATGGACACATTACACGAGTTTTGAAATGGGAGGCTCATACTTTTAACAGATGAGAAACTAATATACCGTAACCTTTTTTTTTTAATTGATAAATTTATAATGTATTTTCTTACATCTTCGTAATCAGTATCAATAATTATATAAGAAGCTTACACTATTATACTGTAGCGAGCATTTCGTCAAACAAGAGTAAGCTCATCAACTCCAATGGTGTCTACGGATTCACGGGAAGCAATCTGTTTCCTTAAAGATGCAAGTTCTTCCCCAGCCTCACATACGAACGCTGAAGCTTGCCTACCTGATAAAGTTGCCCCTTCCATGCTGTCTATATAATCCTGCATTAAGTCAACAATACGGGTCAGTACTCCCCCGTGAGTCCATGACTAATAAATGTGGCAGTGTATGTTTAACTAGTCATCTATATAGAGTAACAATTGTAAATACTAGAAGCGGCAATTTCGACCCATTTACTTGTGAATGGGGCATCTCAAGCAGGTCAAATCAAAAAACATAGCTTATAAGTCATCCATATTTTTCTTATAAAACCTATAAAATCTCATGAATCATTTTATTTATTTAAGATGTAGATTATTATCCCTGACAAAAAAAAATAGTGTTTATAAATCAAACCGACCAATTCTATCCTTACCAAAATTACCCATATCAATCAAACCCATTTTGAATTTTGACCTTTACTTGACCTGCCAATATTGCCACCTCTAGTAAAAAACATGTAAATGAAAATGGAAAAGGTGAGACCTGTTTCGTATATGAACCAGCCAGGAAGAAATTCTTTACTGGTGTCTTCTGGTCAGGTCTAAATGGATCTTTACCGGGTCCCTCTCGATACAGAGATTGAGCAATCTTGACTACGGATGACCAAGTAACTTCCAAACCTTGGGAAGACGGGAATAGAACCAAAACCTACTCAATAGAGTATAAAAAACCATATAAATATATGAACATGAAAGAAGGAACTTCTATAATCCCACAAACATACAAAAAATGCACAAGTAAGATGTTCTGATCGCACAAATCTCATTACTAACATATAGTATTTCCTCAGTTTTATTAATCAAGTCTCTCAACCTTTTTTGAACGGGTAGAACTTGTGACCCTTTTTGACTTTTTCGAACATGGAATTTCAGAGACTTAAGTAATAAATAATAAGTATGCATTCTTGAATGAGACTGGATAAAAATCTATAGTTAGAATAAAATGGACCAAGTATTAAGGGTTTTACCACTATGGAAAGTTTAGGGATTTGTGTGATAAAACTGGGAAAGTAGGAGAAAGTGTCACCAACCTGTTCCGTAACCCGTCTTATAATTTCTTCATTTGGTAAAGGCATGTAAGGGTCCCCTGGAGTCAACACACATCTGCATAGTAAAAAAAGGTCCTCTATATGAGTTACAAATGCACTAAATTGCGAAACAATTGCAGCATACAATATGGAAGTTTATAAGAATTCCCTACTGGAGCAATGAGCCTTGTCCGTCAATATAGTAATCTTCCGGTGAAGTCAGTGCCAGATCAGCAAAACAGGAAAAATCGGCATCTGGGGTATATAGAAGATTGTCCAACCCTGTAGCCTGCCTTGATTGCCTAAGAATCATGTTTTTCAATACGTTAGACATAAAATATTTGTATAGAATCTTCCGTTTGTAAAAAAGATAGAAGCTCACCTAGCTCGTTCTAAATCTTGCATTTCTGTTACCCAGCCATTATAACGAAGTTGCACAGTCACAACGGGAACACCAACTAGTTTGTAGATGTCATCAAAGAATTCCCAGTCCCTCCAGGTAGAAGGCAAAAGTCTTTTAATTCCAGGAACATCACATGCTGCCATATGAAGAAAATATGTTAATTACTTTTATCCACTGAGTATAATCTCTGTTTATATATTTATTTATTTATGGGTCGGTGGGAGTAAAGATTACAAACCTGCTATATACACATCTGCCTTCACAATTTGCTTTTGAGTAGCCTGGAAAAGTTCAAAGACATAAGAAATCTTCACATTTTCTTCGATTCTATTGATCTTGTTTTGGAGAATCATTTTGTGTAATGAACTTATCCATAGACTAAAAATATTTGTAATATTGATTACACGACATTGGTTTAAATAGGATGGCTAATCAAATACATTCAACGGACAATAACTAAGTTACAAAGTTGATAACCACATAAATAAATAAAACATGTGTAATTTTCTACCGATTTTCATTTTGGTCATTAAACTTAAAAAACAAAATATCAAGCTATTCTCCAAGGCCTTACATTCTTTTAAACAAAGACTTAATTGCATAAAAACCAACGAAAAGTTCTGACTTTTATTTTGGTTATTGTATCTAAAAAATCTTTATAAAGATTTGAGAGAGGAATATTTCAGTCCTATATAAACAAATTTGATGACTTAAAAAAGGTATAGAGTTAAGCTGCAAACATTGTTTTTATAAATTTGTCGCGCATTTGGGACAAACAATACTTGAGAAAAAATTTAACCAGGTTTTCTGCAATTAACTAAATTTCATTTTAATCTGCCATAGCTGATTTACAGGTCAGTCAAGGATTAAACTTTGTATCTTGTAACTATCTATTTTTAGGAGGATTTTTTAAGTTCGGGGATTGAAATATAAACTCCACTATATTTCAATCAGTTTCAATGGAATTGACTCTAAAATAAATAATATTAAGTGACTTGCGTAGTTGCGCTTACTATTTCTAAGACTAAAAAGATTCCCTTATAGTTTATAGTGGAAGTAAAGTCAATGCTACTTTGTTATATTATATTAATCCTTTCTTGAGTTGTTTCATTTCCATTGATGAATTTCTAAAGAAATTATTAAAAGGTAGTAGTGGCTAGACCTGTCAAGCACCAAATGGTATAAAAATAACAAATTATCTTCAGCCATTAGTAGATAGAAAAAGGTTGCTTAGACCACCATCATTATGGTAACTGACAAGACGGTGTCATTTACCATGAGCACTTGCAAATACCAATAACAACATATGATATAAAGTAATAAACTACTAATCTTTTAACGCAATGGGTCGAAACCAACCAGAAGTTTATTTAAAAACCTATAACCTTTTAAAAGAAATTATTCATAAGAAATATAACTATCTTAGTAATAGATTGTTTTCATCAAATTTAATACATTAATCATTTACAAAATTTAAGGATGAGAAATTAAACATGGTGGTTCAATTCAATCCAACCAGACCCAACTCTTCCCGATACTCATCCTGCTTGACCCACCCATTTTACACATCTAATAAATACAGAAGAGAATGACTGTACCTTAGACATGGCAAGCCCGGTAACATACGTGTCTCCGTTAGCTGATTTCTCATAAAGAACTTCCCGGCATCCCCATCTTAGATGGAACCTGAATCATCATTTTCGCGTTAATAATTATCAAAGTAATTGTACCCTAAACGAGATCTTGCAAGTACATAACATGAGCACATTTTTCTGGATGATTTAATCATACCTTCCTCCTTTCTCTATAATATAGTCTCTAATAGGACCACTAAGGTAAACATCAGGAGAACCCTTAAGCATGCGCAATAAGGATGCCTCTGTCTTGGTGGCAAATAATGAGAAAATGGTGAGCATACAGCGTGCACTGATATTATCACAGTCAATAAATCCAAGGGCATAAGCAACAGGGTCCCACATTCTCTGGATACTAGCACGTGTTCCCCCTCTAGACATAAACCATTCGGAGAAACTAACCTGTAGAAAGGGCAAGACATTCAAAGACAGTGTAAACTTTTTAAACATCACCAGTAGAGGTGTCAATTTCAACCCATTAAATTAAGATGGGTTGCTTTGGGTCGTATTTGATATCAAATGAGTCGAATGAAACTTTTAGCTTGAAGGCAAAAGGTTGAAGAGGTCGAAAGCCCCGAAAGTGTATTTCTAATGCATACAAACTTCTAAATCGCTTTATTCATAATCTTAGATTATACTTGCAATCATATTGAACACATTACATATGTATGAAAAGGGAACAACAAAGTCTGCCGGCAACCCAACCTGGCCCATTTGGTTAGTACTATAAAGCTGAGTATATTAACCCAAACCTTTTTGACCCATTACCCAACCCACCAATTAAACTAAACCTTTGAAAAGGTTCTTACATTATCGAGGTTGCGTATTTGTGTCATTGCTCCATCTGGGTCAACAAGTGCCCTCACCACTGGACTAAGAGCAAGAGCCACAGCATTTCTAGCTTTATCATACGTCTGCATATCATAAAACAAAAAAATATAAGAGATCTTCTTAATCCCAACTTGTACATTTGAAAATCATTTAAGTGAAATAATATCATGGTTGGGATGTTACCTTAAGCTGATTTGTAGTTAAAAATGCGTTAATTCCGTGTAATGGTGCTCCAACAGGAAAGCGAAAATCAAGTTCTGCAGTGACGACATAAAAGTAATGATTTTTTTTGGACTAAACAGAATCATGTTTGTAGCATCGAAGTTCAAGTTGATTAATGAAAATTTTATTGAGCAGAAAAATTACCACCAAGTTCTCCTCCTCTATTGACAAACGTGTGAGTATGATCCTTGACAAGAAGGTTCTTCTCAGCACCAACCTAGGTTACATACAAAACCCTTATTGAAGATGTTTACGCATCCATAAATTCTAATGCACAATCGCTTAAATAGTTCATCAATAGAACACTAGAGTTTTACAAAAGTATTCACCTTTTTCAGAAGACGGAAAAGATTATTGTAGCAACCAAAGAAAACATGTAGTCCCATTTCAATGTGGTTTCCACGTTTATCAACAAATGAACCCACTTTTCCACCAATGAAGGTCCTTGACTCGTATATATCCACCTACAGAATTGGAGAATTTTAAATGTGGTAAGAATTTGAACAACTAATGTGAGCAAACTTGGTAAGACACGGTTACACAAATTTACTCTCAAGTGTGTCGACAAGTATGTAAATTTTCCGGTTAATATGCATTAGAGAAAACCATACGCCGTGCATTAAAAAACCAAACGCTTAATGCATGCTATATACTAAAGATAGATAAGTAGAAAACGTGAGCAGTAAAAGATGAAAGAAAGAAAACTTTAAAAAACCTCATGCCCTTGATCCAAAAGCTCCACCGCAGTGGACATACCAGCAAGGCCAGCACCTATAATAGCAACTTTCAATTTCGGTCCCCGATAATGCTCAGGTTCTGGTGGAAATAATCCTTTTGGAGCTGATCATTCATTAACACAACAACCGAAAATCAATTCAGTACCATGTCATATTACTAAAACAAATAACATAAATATCACAACAACAACATACACCAATACATTTTGCACTACCACACATTATTATTCCAATAGTTACTTAAAACGTCAAAATCAATACCAGGTATATAAAATAAAGTTGAACCGAAATTCACGTATATACCTAACCTCCTTTTGTTGTGCCAGTACAATATAATTAGAAAAACCTAAGAAACTCCGATAACTAACATATTAATAGTCACATAATCAGATGAATACAAAAAAGTATAGTAACAATTTGTATAATCATATCCAAACTTTTCTAACTAATTATAATTATAAGTAGAATTATAAAGTAATTAAAGCGAAATGAATGTTAATCTACCATTATTTCTCATATCTGAAACATCTTTGTCCAAATCGGACCTGATAACAGACTTGTGAGCTTTCAATCGAGTCAATTGACGGTTCCGGCGACATCGTAGGAATGTATCAGTAGTAGTCGGAAGAGAATTACGAACTCCGGCAGCCGGAAAACAGAGAGATGAGGTAGAAGATGCTGATGATGTAGCCATGTAACTAACTAGCTAACTAACTGATAGGTAGCTAGGTAGATAGATAGATACAGACCGGCTGTATGTATAATTCTGTATATGAATAATAGATATAGATAGAAAGATAGAGAATAATTTGAACAGAAATTGAGTGATTGAGTTATAAATAAATTAGTATTATTATAGGTGAAAAATAGAATCTGAGAATAAGGAGATGCTGGTGGTAATGGTTTTGTCACGTTATTGGAACTAACAACAACAACAAGAAAAACAACAAGAGATACCATCAATATTCTAAATAAGGCCTTATGGCCAATAAAAAAACATTTTATGAAAAGCCTTAACGTAAGTATTTTGTAACGGGTTATAAAAATTAAAAAAAGAAAAAAATTTAAAAATAGTTAAAAATTGCTATAAAAATCATTTGATTGTAAATTTTGACTATATCTTATAATATCTATATATTTAAATGTTAAAACAGACTTTTTGATAATTTATTGATATTTGTATAACTTAACAATAGTAAAACTATATATAAGTATATATAAAATTACAAAATATATTAAATTTTTTGCCGCCTTGTCAAGCTTTGGAAAACGCAATGTCTCGTCATTTCTTGCAAAGTTTGAGGCTTACTCATGTCACCACGTCACGCCTTACGTTATATTTAACATTGGATACCATCAACCGTCTATCTGTCTTTTTCCATAAAGTTATATTATATTAATACGCGAACGTTGTTGATAAAAATTAGTAATTTTGGGAGAAATTAAAAATTAGTAATTTCGGGGGAAATTAAAATCAGTGGTGACTCAGCGGTGGCGCGGCGGCGACTCAATGGTGACTCGACGGTTGATGCTAAAAATTTCTAGATTTGGTCGGAATTTGATGGCGAATTCATTGGTGTCGACAGTGAGACACGGATTGTCTTAAATTTGTGTAAATCCGAGATTTCGGAGAAAAATTAGAGCGGCGTAGATCGGCTCGTGAAGGCTCGGTCGGGCTTGATTTTTGTTGGGTTTTGTTCGGTTTTGAATTCCGAGTGTTTTGATATATGACGTGATTTAATAATTTGTACAGGATATCTAGGAATCGAGATAGCAGGTGTAATTAGAAAGAAAAGTAAGACCGCTCTAAACCATAACACCAATTTTGGTGTTATGGGGTGTCACGTCACCATAACACACTCATAACATAACACCACAAAACCCACTCAACCATAACACCAAAATCTGGGACCCACCAATTTTATTATTTTTCATTTTCTTCCTTTTACTCATATTATTTTTAATACATTCAATAATAAATAAAAAAACTAATTGCATTAGTACAAAAATATATTAATAAAGTTAACAAGATTACATTATAATTTTTAAAAACCGAAATTAAAACATACATAATTAAATATAAATATATAAATCAATGTCTTAAACGATAGTCATCAGGAAGCGTAGCAATGTGTTCAACTAGATCGCTTCGAAGACAATGGTGTTTATCACGATCTCGTATCTCTTTCATTACTCGGATTTAATCAAACTATAAGGGTAAACAAAAAATAAAAATAAAAAAATAGCAACAACATCGCGTTGCCGGAGCAACACAACGCCGCAAACACCTCTATAACGCCTCCCCCCAGCGATAACGCCGTTATGGGGAGGGGGGGGGGGGGGGGGGAAAGGTCGGATAACGGCACCGCTGAGAGCGATCTAAGAAGAAGAAATTAAATAGGAGGAGCTAGGTTATTTTTAACGCGCTCTGATATCATAAAGAACATAATTATTGTTTATTGCTTGATCGATAATGATACATGTGACATCCATATAAATAGACCAATAACCCTAAAACCCCTAGAGTTCGTGAGTCCATTGAGTTACACGCTAGGCTAGACTATACATAAATAGGTATACTCTAATAATATATACACAACTTGATAAACTTGATTTAAACAACATACTCCGTACATATTTTAAAACAAATCTCTTCATCTTGTTTGATGAAAAATCCTCGTAATTCGTACAAAAGTGTTTAAACTAAAAAAAAATGATTTGGTTCCATCTCATAGGTTGTATCATTTTAATTACAGAAATAGAAATGGAATTTGAATAAGTAATGTTACTACCAAAAAAAAAAGGTCACCCGCTTTACAAATAACCAAGATTTTGCTTGGTTTGTATGTAAAAGAAACAACTACCAACGCTTATAAATTGGAAGAAAAAAATAAAAAAGATAAATATGAATATCACTAATCTTTAAAAACAAGTACAAGTTTGGTGAATGTCGTGGGCTTCATGGCCACTAGTATAATTTAATGGATATAAATAGGACACACATTCTTATTTGCAAACTTGCAATGTTTTTAAGATTTCAACTTTGATTATATCGTTCTCATAACTTACAAAAGTTATAATTAGCGTATATATTCAAAATTTGGTTCTTTGTAGCGAAACAATTTTTTTCACTTGAAACTCGAAAACTAGTTTTAAACTTGGACGCGCTCGTGACAACCAAATTCAAAGGGTATATAGATATTGTTATAGGGTCAATAAACAAGATTGTATCACTTGGACTTTAACGGATCAGATGAATAACCATTTTTCTGTTTAGTGTATCATGAAAAGTTCGTAAACTATATATTGTAATTACAATTTTAGGTCAATTTTTTTTGGAACGAGGGCTCATTTATTTAACTGTCGGTATCGTATCATATGGCTTGACTTATATTAGATAGCATCATAGCATTAAAAGTTTAAGACAATAACTTTTAATTACATTCAAATGGTGTACATGACAAAAAGTGTATTACATATCGTACATAAACATTAAAGTAAAGATGTAAAATGAGGCTAGAGAAAATGAAGAAAAAGTAAGAATTGGTATGCTAACTAGTATCATTTTTTGTGGATCTTGTTGACTGAATTGTATTATGAAAAACTTTAATTAACAAATTGTAGGATGGATATCCAAAATTCATATAATGACAAATGCTAAATCCAAGTATGTCGTTGATTGATGCCTATTGACCCATTCTACAAAAGTTTGCATTTAAGATTCGTGTACAAATATGATGTTATTCGGGTAAATTCGAAATATATTTTGGATCGGATTAATTTGAGTTTTCGACTTAAAAAAATGACTTTAACCCGACCCTAATAAGGGTTCGGGTTTCGGTGATCGGGTTCACCTTCAGGTCGGGTCCATTCGGATTGACCCAGTCTACATCAGTTTGCATTTAAGATCCGTGTACAAATAAGATGTTATTCGGGTAAATTCGAAATATATTTCGGGTCGGATTAATTCGAGTTTTCGACTTAAAAAAATGACTTTAACCCGACCCTAATAAGGGCTCGGGTTTTAGGGATCGGGTTCATCTTCAGGTCGGGTTCATTCGGATCGAGTCCATGCAAATCGGGATCACTGTGTATAAGAGAAAAAATATATTCTGCATTAGCCTACTTTTTGAAGCAGCAAAATAAAATATATGTAAGATAAATAATTTTAACGACAATGGGTTGGTAGCCCAATGGTAAAAGACTTGTCCCTTCATCCAAGCAAATGTAGGTTCGATTCCCACCTGAAGCATGTAATTCAAACCCGACTCATTTAGCCTACTTCGGAATCGGATCGGTCTGGGTCTAAGTCGGATTGGTTATCTTAACACCCCTATGTACAAGTGAGTAAATTACACGTCTTTGAATCTATATAAGAAAATGATTTTATGAGGAGTGTTAGTGATGTAAGTTATAATATAAGAGAGGTTTATGGCGTCCCAACATAGATATATTACGAGTCGCGTGGTTCCTTTAATTTGACGTGTGAACAGATTTTAAATGGGTCATAACGGAAATTATATTTATATTGTAAATCCATGGGGATGTTGTAAATGAAATGCTCGATCTTCATGTTTGTTTCATTAGAAGTTATTGAATATGCTATATGTCTTTAAATTTCTATCTTTCAATTCGTTTGAAATATAAACAATCGTTTGGTGTTAAGGTAGGCTTTTGAATTTGGTAATACTCTTATACTGTTTTGTACTAGCTTATATGATCCGCGTATTAAATAACTATATCGAAAACAATATAATGTTAAACAAAAAACATAATCTAAATAGAAATATTTGTCGTGTAGACAAAATGATTATTTTATCAAATATTATGATGTTTCGTTTAGACGTAAATGACACGACAAGAAAATTAACCTATAGTGACGCCTATTTTTAGTCACTAGTAACCTTATTTAGTCACCATTAAAAAAGTTGTCACTAAATTTGATCACTAAACAAAATTAGTGACAAAAAAAAATCTAATTTAGTCTCTAATAAAATTAATGACGGACCAGTAACGAAAAGTGACCACTCAAAATTAGTCACTAATTTAGTGACTAAATATTTGGTCAGTTAAGATGTTACTGACCAATATTTTGTCACTTTAGTGCCTAAATTTAAGTCGTCACCAAAGACAATTTTTCTTGTAGTATGACTTTATCTTCAAATTTATATCATTTGTTTCTAAGATGTTTCATTTATACTTAAACGACTTTATCTCCAAATTTACATCATTCGTTTCTAAAATGTTTTGTTTATCCACAAACAACTTTATGTCAAAATTTATGTTATTTATTTATAAGAAACAAATATTGAATTAAATATAAGATTCTTATTTTTTACCTTAAAATATTATATACTATTAACAATTTTTGTAATACAATTGGTGAATAACCTTAGCTACATTTTGCAGAACCATCCATTATTTATAGTTGAAATACAATAAAAGTATGTATATTTAAATGTTTTAACACTTATCGAGTTGTTATCGAAACTCTAAAATAAGAAATTGAGTATTTAAAAAGGTACGGAAATCTAGTAGACAAGGCGCCCGAAGAACAAGTCCAAAACATCCGCATATATTAGCATCCCCCATCAATCCATATAATCAAACAAGATCTATGGCTAACGCAGCTGGGTACAGTGATCCTAGTCAAAAGATAGACTATGTATTCAAAGTAGTATTAATCGGAGACTCAGCAGTTGGTAAATCACAAATACTCGCTCGATTCGCTAGAAATGAGTTCAGTTTGGATTCAAAAGCAACCATCGGTGTTGAATTTCAGACCCGAACACTTGTTATCGAGCATAAGTCTGTTAAAGCTCAGATCTGGGACACTGCTGGTCAAGAAAGGTACCATTATATATATATATATATATATATATATATATATATATATATATATATATATATATTTATTGATTTGTTGTTCGTTTATGATATGGATCTTGTATACTTGTGTGATCTCCCCTCGGTTTGTCGATATTTGATTTAGAATTAGCATTTTCCTATAAGATCTTGACCTTTAGTTGAGCTGATTAAGTTTATTGCATTTATCGGTTGACAAGGATTGTAACAAATTTGCTATTTTTACCAAGCTGTTAAATATTAATCGTTTAGGCTGAACTCTGTTTTACCACATTTTGGTTTTCACATCATGTGACAAACTTTATGTTATGATCAAATGCAAGAATACTTGTATACGGGTTAAATATATGACGAATGATCAGACCTGTTTACTCCTTTAGTATAGTCATGTGGGTAACCATCGTAACTTTTTTCCTTTCTATGAGTCCTTACTCATAATAAGTGCGTGTCTTGATCACATGTCACTTGTCATGGTAGTTACTTAAATGTCTTAGTTTCTAGGTAACAACAAGCACTTTTGAAACTAAATGGATCGATTGTTTTTTGCCGTTTTGTTAAGTAATTACTCAATGTATCCATGGTGTTTCCATTAAGTATGTTTGGTAAAAAATGAAGAGAGATCTCACCTGTTTCCATTTATTTTGAATAAAGCGATTGAGGAGGTTGTATTCAATGAGAATACTCTTTGGGTTATTTTCTACCCATTTGACGCCGTTCTTTTTTAGCTAAAATTTTACTTTAGTTTTACCATTTGACCTGGTAAAGGCAAAAACATAACTTAAATTGACCTTTTCATTGATATATGAGTTAAAATTGCTACATCTAAATTCTTTGTATAGAACTATAACTGTTCCATTATTGGCATGACTTTGATCTTTTAGACCCCGCTTTGTTGACCAAAATTGAAAGTCATCACCTCTTAATCTCGAATCAAAATGATAGGGTATCAAGTTATCAGCTTTTTTAAACTATCAACATTTCTTTGATTAAACTATATCAATCAGGAGAGTCTAGATATTTTGACGTATATGAATAACATAAATTTTACACCATGCATCCCATGCTTTTAACAGTATTTTCTCCATACATACACCCTTGTATAGTTTGTGTATGCATCTATTCAACCCATGTTTAATAAATTAATACTATATTTTAAAATAAGCTTGTTCAAATATACGACACAGTTTTATATGAAGCAACCACATTTTTATTAAAATCAAGATTCTCGAGAGGACAAACCTAACCACAGTATATGCCAGACCCACACTTTTTATCTTGGAAGCCTTCTAAAATCCTCAACGAATAACGCACAAGCATATTCGTGATAAAAACCCCCCCTACCTCAACCTGTGGCTCTTTGTTTACCTCTTTTGTTTCTGATTGAACAAATATAGCGATACATAAACCCAATTAGCTGGTATCTTAGTTAGAGATGTCAGTTGGGAGAACTTTCTACCCATTTACTTATAAATGAATATATTCGGGCTATGTTTTACCTCAAGCATTTTAAACAGGCGAATTTAAAAAGTTCAGCTAAAAAGGGGAACATATCTAAAGGTCAAACAGGTTTAAAGTTTCTAAAAGTGTATTCTAAATTTCTAATGCATACAACCTCCTAAATCATTTTATTCAGAAAATTAATATACTGTTAAATTAATGTAGCCCTTTTTCAACACCTTCAACATGTGATTTTGTAACATTCTCGATTTGTTGATGGGCAGGTACAGAGCGGTAACAAGTGCATACTACAGGGGCGCAGTAGGAGCCATGTTAGTTTACGACATAACCAAACGCCAAACATTTGACCACATTCCACGATGGCTAGAAGAGCTACGTAACCATGCAGACAAAAACATTGTCATCATTCTCATCGGAAACAAAAGTGATCTTGAAGATCAACGGGCTGTCCCTACAGAGGACGCCAAAGAGTTTGCTCAAAAAGAAGGATTATTCTTCCTGGAAACATCAGCACTCGAGTCAACAAACGTAGAGGATGCTTTCTTAACGGTTTTGACTGAAATCTTCAGAATAGTCAACAAGAAAAGTCTCACAGCGGGTGAGGAGCAAAACGGGAACCCGAGTACTTTGACTGGAAAGAAGATTATTGTCCCTGGTCCTGCACAAGTGATCCCTGAAAAGAGGATGTGTTGTAGTTCATAAATCATAAATCATAAATCATAATAATCATATTCATATCTATCGAGTTATATTGTTGTTATCAGGATAAGTATTTTTCGAAATTTGTTTCTGAGGTGGTGAGGGTATTTTTTGTGCAAATTATTTGTTGTTGTTGTATGGCCGATTGCAGAAAACAGAACATGAATGTTGATACCATTTGTGTTTCTTCAGACTTTATTACTTAAGAGTTAAGATTGTCGTATTTGTTGAGGAGCGTGCTTATTGCATATTTCTTATTTTCATAATTACCAATCCCAAACATGCAAAATTTTGAAAACTGAAAATATAAATGAATTGGGTAATGTCCAGGCATGTGCAAGGTGGGTGATCGCATGTGGGTAAGTTTCTTTTCTTCTCTGTTAATCTGTTTTGATTAATATATGCTCGGTTAATATGTAAACATAATGCGATATTAGCTCTGGTTAGTTAGGCTCTTAGCTTATAACCGAGTTCCATACATGGCATTCAAAATCTGGTGACGTAACTGGTTAAATAGTGATCAACCGAAAATGATTGGACCGACCCGGTTATTGTTTAGACAAATATTGCAAAGTCCATTAACAAGTTGACAGATTCCCACTTAAAACATTTTTTTAATTTTTTTTACCTGATCTCTAGTAAAAGTATATTTTTATGGCCAGACTATTTTTATCTATTAACACATCTTTGATTAGTTTAATGCTTTATCACACCATTTATTCACCAGTTATTACTCAATCAGACTTCATCACAATATCACAAATCACTCAATACAGACTTAGACTAATAATATTTAATTACGTTTTTAATATGAAAACCTAAAATAACAAACCCTAATTTAGAGAGAATACGGACTCAAACACACAGATGATTAATGAGCATGACGGCTGTAAAGAGTATATATACTCATTAATTACAGAACAAATCCTCCTCCTTTGAAGACTTTACATCCAGACCCTCCAAGTGTTCTTTCTTCATTTACAACTTTATCTTGACACCAAACTTCCAAACATTGACACAACTAGTCCTTCAACTATAACTGATCAATCTTGCACATAACCAAGCCAAGTTAGACAAGCCGGTAGTTCAAGTTAGGACTGTTACGCTTATCTTTCAAACATTCCCCCTTAATCCTAACTTGAAATGCGTTGAACAAACCCAATTTAGAACACAAATACCTATGCTGATTTGGTGGAAGACTTTTAGTAAGAATATCTGCAAGTTGTTCTGCAGATTCTACTTTCACTAGATTAAGAACACATGAACATACTCTTTCCCTTACCACATGTAAATAAATGTCAAAATGTTTTGTTTTCTCATGGAAAACTGGATTATTAGCAATCAACATGGCAACCTTGTTATCACAATAAAAATTGACAGGGGTAAGATCAGTAACTTTCATATCATACAAAAGATTGAGCAACCAAAGTGTCTCTCAAGTGGCAGAAGCCACGACTCTATATTCTGCTTCAGCAGAAGACCTAGACAATGTAAGTTGTTTTTTACTTTTCCATGAAATAAGAGAATTACCAAGATAAACACAAAAACCATTAACTGATTTCCTAGACACTTGACACCTTCCCCAATCATAGTCAACATACACAGACAGTTTCATATTATCAGATTTACAAATTTGAATTCCTTGACCAGGAGCAGATTTGAGATATCTTAACACTTTGAGTGCCATATTAAAATGTAACTCAGTAGAAGCATGCATAAATTGTGATAAACTTTGCACATCAAAACTAATATCGGGTCTAGTAAGAGTAAGATATATCAGTTTGCCAATAAGTTTTTAATAAACAGATATATTACTTAATGGTTCACTAGTTTTGTTTTCAACTTTATCAAACAACACAGATATATTAGCATCAAGAGGTGTACTGACAGGTTTAGAACCCAACAATCCAAATTCATCAAGTAATTCAAGACAATATTTCCTTTGAGACAAACAAACACCTTTATCAGTTTCAAATAAATCAATTCCAAGAAAGTACTTTAAGTTACTTAAGTCCTTAATCATGAATTTAGAGTTAAGAAACTGTTTAACAGCCACAATTTCATCATTTGAATTACCAGTAATAATGATATCATCAACATAAACCAACAGCATAATATGCACTTTATCTTTAGACAACACATACAAAGAATAATCAGACTTGCTTTGGATGAACCCATACTCAAGTAAGCTGGCAGTCAGTTTTTCTTTCCATTTTCTAGGTGCTTGCTTTAAGCCATATAAGGATTTTTTTTAAGTTTACACACTCTATCATCATTTTTATCAAAAAAAAAACCTTCATGTAAAGTCATATAAACATCCTCATCAAGCTCACCATACAAGAAAGCATTGTTAACATCCAACTGAAACAAAGATCAGTCATTACACACAGCTAAAGTTATTAAACATCTAACAATAACCATTTTGACAACAGGTGAGAAAGTCTCCTCATAATCTATACCATATTTTTGACTATATCCTTTGGCAACTAATCTGGCCTTATACCTCTCAATTTCACCGGAAGCTTTATACTTAATTTTGAACAACCACTTACAGTCAACTATATTTTTATTAACAGGTTTTTCAATTATATCCCAAGTACCATTTCTAAGGAGAGCTTCCATTTCAGTATTCATAGCATTAACCCAATTAGGATCAAGACAAGCTTGTTTAAAAGACTTAGTTTCAACACTTTTACTCAGATTAGACATAAAACAAGCAAAAAAAAATTTAAGCCAAGAATAACTAACCACTTTATCTACTCCATACTTGTGTTTTCCCCCTAATACATAGTCATCCCATTTCCTAGTCACATTTGTTTTCCTATAGGACTTTCTAACATTAATATTTTCATTTATCACAGAATCATCAATGTTTTGAAACAGGTTGCCCTCAGGGATAACTGTTGTGTCAGCAGACTGTGTTGCAGTGGTATTCTCTTCTACAGTAGTTCCATGTAAAGGACTTCCAACAAGAGTTGTAACTTTGGAACTATCATAGAAAAAAGAATCAATGCCACTACCATCTCTCTCAGTACCCATCCCTTCATCGTTGGGACTTTTAGGAGTTTGGTTATACATGCTATCAAAAAAGTTTAAAGTGTTTGTAGTAGTCTCAGTTTGAAAAACAAGGTGATCATCATTAGTGGTTTTGAATGGAAACACATCTTCATAGAATTTTACATCCCTAGAAAACATAGTACACTTCTGATCAAGATTAAACAATTTATAGCCTTTCTTAAAACTAGAATAGCCAATAAAAACACATTTAAGAGACCTACTACTAAATTTATCATAATTGTTTAACACAGTAGCATAAGCAAGACATCTGAAACTCCTAAGGTGGGATAGACTAGGTTTATGACCATAAACACACTCATAGGGAGACTTACCATTTAGCACAGAAGTGAGAGTCCTGTTAATAAGATAGGTAGCAGTTAGCACACATTCAAGACACATATTAAGAGGAATTCCCCCCTGAAACATAAGGGATCTAGACACATTTAACAGATGTCTATGTTTCCTCTCAGCTATGACATTTTGTTGTGGAGTATATGCACAACTTGTTCGATGAATAATACCATTTTGTTTAAAAACAAATCATCCAATCTATTGTTAACAAATTCAGTGCCATTGTCACTCCTAAAGACTTTAACAGTTTTAGAGAATTGGTTTTCAATCAAATTATAAAAGTCAATTATGTAGTGAAACACCTCATCCTTAGTTTTAAGCATATACAACCACACAGCTCTAGAGAAATCATCAACAATTGTTGGGAAATACCTGAATCCTTCCTTACTCATTACTTTATAAGGACCCCACAAGTCTAGATGAACCAATTCACCTAAGTGACCTGACTTGTGATCACTCAGTGGAAAGGCTTCTCTAGTTTGTTTGGCCTTATGGCAAATGTCACAAGGAATGGATTCAGTACTTCCAACAACATTTAAAGACTCTTTTAAAACATGTAAAACCTGGTCAGAAGGGTGACCAAGTCTATTATGCCACAAATCATAAGACAGATAACAATTAAGCACATTATTGGCAGCACAATTACCTTCACTAGTCACATTAAAGTAATACAAACCATTAGAAACACTACTAGTACCCATGGTATTCTTTAGAGTTAAATCCTGAATAAGACAATTATGTTCATTAAACACAGTTGATAGCTTACTATCCCTTGCAAGTTTGAAAACAGATAACAAACTAACATTATATTCAAGAACTACTAAGACATCATATAAGACAATGTTGTTATTTAATCTTAAATTTCCAAGTTTCATAATCCTGGCCTCAGTTCCATTTGGATGTCCTACTTTCAGGTTTAAACCAGCAATATCTATGACATTATCAAGATTAGCATCTGATAAAGTCATATGTTGATTTGCACCTGAATCTAAGATCCACCCTTCATAGAACTTAACAGGATTAAGAGATGATTTTGAACAAAAAAACTTATCAAAGTTAAGACTAATAAAGGCATTGTTATTTTAAAAATTAGTACCTGCCATATTGGCATGAACACCCCCTGGGACTGATGTATCACCAATAAGTTTCAAAATTCTATTCATCTGATCACTAGTAAAAGACATAGAGCTACTAGAACCAACATTATCACACACATCATTATTATTATTAAAACTGCTTTTATACCCCTTTTTCCAGCCTGGAGGATACCCTACTATCTCATAACATCTTTCAATAGTGTGCCCAATCATTCCACATTTTTTACAGGTTAAATTTGGATTAGGATATCTTTTTCAAATTTTTATTATAGTTATTGTTAATAAACCTTTGTTAGGTTCAAAAGTTTTAGCAATAAAAGCAGTGTTGTGAACTTTGTTTGAAGAGGGTTGAGAAGAACCTCTATAGATTCTTCCATGGACACAATTGCAAAAGCAGTTTTTACAGTTGGAAGAGGATCGGTAGTTAGAATATTACTTCTTATGGTAGAGTAGGTTTCATCCAGGCCCATCAAAAATTGCTTCAACTTAATCAAGTTATTATGATCACAGAACTGTTTAGCACCAGCACAAGAACACACATGCAGTTTAACCAAAGAATCAAATTGTTTCCACAGAGATTTCAGTTTGTGATAATAATCAGACACATAACTACCACTTTGAGTTAAGCTATTGATCTTATGATGCAAGTTAAAAGTAATAGAGCCATATACTTTATTATAAGTTTCTTTTAGCTCATTCCACACAACATAAGCAGAAGTAGAAAACACTTGACCAAGATATAACTCATCAGAAATTGAACTCAAGATCCAAGTAAGCACAACAGAGTTACATCTATCATACTGTCTACTCAACACATCATAAGTGGTAATTTTTTCCAGACTACCATCAATAAAACCAGTTTTATTTTTAGTCTGCAAAGCAAGTAACATAGCAACTCCACACATTATAATTTTCAATTCCTTTTAGCTTAAAGTAAATAAGAGAAGTGGTGTTAGTGTCACTAGCATGCAAAAACAGAGAATCACTAAAATCAAGATTATTAACCCGAGTCATTTTACCACTACCACTAGTTTCAGGTTTGCCAAATTCAACAATCCCAGGTTTATCAGAACCACTCATTCAACCAAGGATAACAAAACAAAGAACATGACAATAAAAACCAACCACAAATGCTCATGCAATGCACCCTAAAGGCAAAAGTGTGAATTGCACCCTATATTTTTCGGTTTAGTGGCCTACTAAGCAGGGACTCAACACAATAACCTTTCTTCTACCAACAAACGGTTAGTACAGAATGCAAAACAACTCAATCAAACCAGGCACACACCTCTGGCACCACAACAAAAACACAACCAAATAACAATCACCAGGCACAAACCTCTGGCACCACAAAAAAAAGGAGAAGAAGGGAGGAAGACTTACAGTGGGGGCACAACAACAGCACCAGCAACAAACAAATAACAAAAAAATAAAGAAGGAAGAAAAAATTATACAGACCAATAATGAATGAAAAACATAAAAAAAGAAAAAAGAAATAACAACAGCAGAAGAAGCAAGATCACCAACACGTACTGGAACAGCCAAGAACCCCAACCGGGAGACTCAAGATGGATCCCCAGAAGAAGCAAGATCACCAACAAGTTCTGGAACAACCAAGAACACCAACCAGGAGACTCAAGAGAATCCCCAAAAATTAGGGTTTGAGCACCAAACCATAGATCTACCAACAACCACACGTCCCAAATCTAGTCTGAACAGAGATCAAACCGAGCTCACGAAGTCAATATCACACCAAGATCAAAACCCTATATCTAAGAATTAAACTCCAGAAACCCTAATTTCTAGATCTAGATCTAACCAAATTGATCCGTGAACCCAATCAACTTGTATCCAGACTTAATCAACAAGAATAATAAAATGAATATCACCACTTATTACTCAATCAGACTTCGTCACAATATCACAAATCACTCAATACAAACTTAGACTAATAATACTCAATTAGTTTTCCAATATGAAAACCTAAAATAACAAACCCTAATTTAGAGAGAATACATACTCAAACACATAGATGATTAATGAGCATGACGGTTGTTAAGGAGTATATATACTCCTTAATTACAGAACAAGTCCTCTGCCTTTGAAGACTTTACATCCAGACCCTCCAAGTGTTCTTTCTTCATTTACACCTTTATTTTGACACCAAACTTTCAAACATTGATACAACTAGTCCCTCAACTATAACTGATCAATCATACACATAACCAAGTCAAGTTAGATAAACCGTTAATTCAAGTTATAACTGTTATGCTTATCTTTTAAAACTTAAAAGTAATCCAAAAGATATCTCTCAAGAGGAAAAACTATTTAATTCGAATAGTCAAACTTACATTGAGGATGTTCTTATCTCTTTAACAAGATTATAACATGTGACAAACGAAGGAAATAATGACAAAAGAAAGAATAAATGGATTCCAAATATCATCTCATCTTATGATTGGAGATGATTTTACAAAAATAACTACAAGATTATGACAAATGACCATTCACAAGATAAGATGATGTTTTATCTATTTTGTGTTGTGGGTCATTTGAAATAAATCATACATACCAATGTGCTTTTAAACGAAAGGTATTAATGTGGTGTTGTTCAGGAACATGGAAGTTAAGGATCAATTTAACAAGTCTCATTCCCTTCTTCTAATATTTGTCTTGCGTTATTTTATTTAACTAATTAATAACTAATAACGTGGTTTAAAAACCGGTTTCGACCGGTTTAACTTTAGGTGATCTTTTAATTAAACCAGACAATCATCAAACCGGTCGGTAAATACCCGGTTTTCAATTAAAAATATGTAATAATAAGGTAAAACTTTATCTAAATGTAATTTTTAGCTGTATTGGTTTTTTATTGTTTGTATTATTATAATTGAATATTATTATTGTTCAATATGAAAATTTCATCGATAAATTAGATCTTATATTTGTTGATATTATGATGGTGTCAAGATTTGGATTCTTTAGTAATATGTTTGGGTTATTCGAAAAGTTTAAAACTTAAATTTTCGTTAGATTGTATTTGATATTATTTTTGAGTTGATTATAAGTATATTTTTAATATTATTGTTCAATATGAAAATTTCATCGATAAATTAGATCTTCTTTTTGTTGATATTATGATGGTGTCAAGATTTTGATTCTTTAGTAATATGTTTGGGTTATTCGAAAAGTTTAAAACTTAAATTTTCGTTAGATTGTATTTGATATTATTTTTGAGTTGATTATAAGTATATTTTTGTTTATATACAACTAGTTTTGTTCTGAATTTTAGAATTAGAAGGTTTTTATGAGATATGAGTTTGATTAGTCAATCGGTTGAACCATCCGGTTTAAATGATTCAACCGGTTTAAACACTTTTAACAACAAATCTGGTCAACTGAACCGATATTTAAAACATTGCTTAATAATATAAAATCCATCTGTTTAGGAAAATCTAAGGTTTGCTTTTGAAATACAAGGTTAAAGAGCACCCGGAGTGGTAAGGTTGTGGGCTCGTTGTGGAGCTCACAACGAGCGTTGTGCTCGTTACCACTCCGAGGTCTCCTCGTTGTGGGCTCGTTGTGGGGAGGCCGTTGTCTCCACAACGGTTCGTTATTGGTTTTTTTTTTTTTTTTTTCTTTTTTTCTTTTTTCTTCTTTCTCTACATTTTCTTTTCTTCTTTCTCTTCCTTTTTTTCTTTTCTTCTTTCACTTCTTTCTTTTTTCTTGTTTCTGATTGTTTTTTTTTTTTCTTTGTTTGCAGAGGGAGGCTGTGGGAGGGAAGGGAGGAGTCGGAGGGAAGGGAGGAGGTGGATTTATTTAGGTTTAGGGTTTGCTTTTTTTTATATATATATGTTTTAAAATTTTTAATTTTGGCCTAATGTTTTTAGGGTTTGTATTTTTTATCCTTAATTTTTCAATTTTGACATAATGTTTTAGTTATTTACGTTTAGATTTATTTTTAATTATTGTATTGTATTTTTTTTTAATTATTGTATTGTGTTTTTTTTTTATTATTGTATTGTAATTTTTTTTTTAATTATTGTATTGTAATTTTTTTTTTAATTATTGTATTGTGTGTTTTTTTTAATTATTGTATTGTATTTTTATTTTAATAAATGTATTTTTATTTTATTTAAATCTTTTAAGAAAAAAAAAAAAATTAAACTCCCACAACCTCCACAACCCTCCCTATCATAACAACCCCACAATCTCACAACCCTCATTCTCACTGCCACGTCATCACCTTTTTCCCCACAACCCACCACAACCCTCATTGTCACTCATTATCACTCCGGGTGCTCTAATGATGCTGATGACGTGTTAATATAAAGCGGTAAAAAAGTACGTATTAGAAGACATTTCAATATACATTCACTACAACAAATATGAGGATTGTTCACGGTTTTTTCTTCGCGGTCTACGAATGTGCGAACTTTTTTTTTACAAAGTTCACATTAATAATCGTTTAAAAACTATCCACATTTATAAGTGTGAAAAAAAATAACAAGCTACAAATAGTTTGCATTTTTAGGTGTGGAATATAATGTTCGCATGTGAGTTAACAAATATGGATTATTATCACTCTTTAATGTGTGAAGAAATATGAAAATTTTCCGCAATTTTAAACGTGAAGAAAAATTAATATTTTTGCTAGATTTGTGTAAAGAATATATATCCTCAGTTTTAAACGTGAAATTTTTTTTCGCAATTTTAAACGTGAAGAAAATTTTCCACAGTTTTAAACGTGTAAGAAAATTTTCCAACTATGAAGAAATAATTTTTTTTAACCCTTTAGAGAAACCTCACCAATTGGTAAGGCGTGGGAAAATGTGAAGGCCGAGAAAGCCCCTTGTGACTGTTGGAGAAATTGAAATTCATAACCCTCTCTTCAACATCCAGTCAAATTAATTCCATGCTATATAATCAACTTTTTCACTAACAATATTTGAATGCAACCTAGGGTTTCGATTGTAGTTTGTTTGACGATTTCTTCAGCCCTAATCCGACGAGATTTACATTCGTCTGTGTGAATCAATCCCTAAATCATCCAATTTCAGCTTGAATTGAACCGATTGAAGAATTCTACATACCGATTTCATGTCGATTGAAGAATTGCTATCGTCATATGATCATATTTAGGTATGATTAATCAAATTTAGATCCAATTGTTTAGCTTTATGTTGAATTAAACTGTTCTAGTTCTGTTCAAGCTATTACAGTTCAATTTTTAGTTAATTAATCTTTGTTAAAATTGAATTACAGATTGTGGTTTCCGCCATGGTTTCTGCAGAATTTGCTCGCACAGCTGTCGGTATCATCGGTAAGCTCTCTCTGATTTCATCATTTTCTGAGCTGATTCAATTCGTTGTTGTTATTGTATACTGCTGCTTTAATTTCGATTTGAAATCAGGTGAATGTGATGTATTCGATGCATTCTAGTTGTGAATATTGTTAATAATTGATAGATTTATGATTATTCATGTGTTTTAATCATGATTCCGAGTTGAATCGTTAATCTGTAGTTATCAGCTTAATGTGATTCAACCACTGCATTCTAATTGTGCGTTTTGTTACAGATCGATAAATTTTATGATTATACTGGTTACTGAATTGAAATCGGTGCTTAAATTTGAGCTGAATCGTTAATTTGTAGTTTAATCGTTCTGTTGTTAAGCTGATTGTGAATTTTAATTGTGAATTTTGTTCGAAATTTGGAATCGGTGCTCGAAATTTGTGTTAAATGTGATTCGAAGATGAAGATCTGGTTGAAGCTTGTTGAATGTGAAGAAATCAACGAAGATGAAGATCTGGTTGAAGCTATTGACAAGCGTAAGCATAAATTCATATTTCAACTTCTGTAATTCTGTTAGTTTCTTCTTCGATTTTTTTCGTAAATCAATCTATCTGTTAAGCTACTAACTAATTGAGAATAAAGCTAACATCAAATATTCATAAAAAAAAGGTATGTCATTAATAATAAACTTGTTTATAACTTTATTTATTTATCGAATTTGACAAAAGCGGTGATTATCTTGCTGTTGGTGACCGAGAAGGAAGAGTTGTCATTTTCGAAAAAAAGGATGGTAAAGATGTAAGTATCACATTCTTGAATATTCTTTACTTGGTCCAACGTTTTGTGTGTTTTGCTTTTTTTATAACGGGTGTTTGGATTTGCGTTTTGGAAATGATTATTTCAGCTTGACATAGCAACATTTTCTAATGTTTGTAGTTAATTATTTAGTTCGATTCTGTTTATATGAAAATAAAATCACTCGTTTATTTGTTCGTTTTAGATTATGTTTTGCAATACCAATTCCTAAACACGCTCCCTGAAAACGTATAATCTTCTCGAGATTTAACTTTTTCTTTTCATATGAAATCATTCGACATAAAACCTCTTTAAAAATTATTTTTCTTAGTTAAAATAGAAACAGGTCGAACGGGTCAGAAGTCACTCAAAAGTGTGTCCAAATATGCCTAAACTTTCTAACTATTAAAAAAAATATATACCGAGTACATTTAAATGTAGTTTTGTAATCATATTTAACTAATATAGGAACATTATATCTAAAGCCAGGTTAAGGAACGAAAAGTGAAGAAAGTGAAGGAAATACACCTTACTCCACATATGTCTTCAGAGAATTCGCTTTTGTCTGAAAGCAGTTATGTTAGCGGGGAATCTAAATCATCATCGGTTTCTAATGGTCATCGTCTGGAATGGATAGATAATATGGGAACTAATATCTTGCATTCTAATGTTAGTACATCTAGAATATGTTGGCATAATTTTTTATATATATTTTCAATTTGAGACTAATACATTGTTATTTAGGGGCATAATATTGGGGAATCTGCTCGCTCAAGATGTCGAAAGATGTATGCACATGCTCATGATTATAATATCAACTCTATCTCTAATAATAGGTAAGATACATCACTTGGTAATTTAATTTACATTGATGTAACTTTATTGTTGATTTGGGTAAACTTTTTGTAGTGATGGAGAGACGTTTATTTCTGCGGATGACCTTAGAATAAACTTGTGGAATCTCGAGGTCAGTGATCAATGTTTCAACATCATTGACATGAAGCTGTCAAACATGGATGATCTTACAGGTAGTTATTTATTTATTTATAAGTAATTTCCGTGCTTTATATAGTTGTCGATCTTTAGACTATATAACTTTTTAATTGTCTATCAACAATCAGAGGTGATAACATCAGCTGAGTTCCATCTACTGCATTGTAATTTGCTCGCTTATAGTAGTTCAAGGGGTTTTATTCGGCTAGTAGACATGCGACAATCAGCATTATGTGATCGTAGTGCTGTAATGTGAGTTCATTGTGATTTTATATACGTTTTGACTACCTTTTTTCAGGAAAAAGGTCATATCACGTATTAATTTTTTTTCAAATAATATCCAGATATTTAAAACATATATAAAGTTGTTTTGTAACTAATCCTACCATATAACTTTTTTTTAGGTTGCAGGATGTTGAGCCCCGAGGGCAGAAAACTTTTTTTACAGAAATTGTAGCATCAATATCTAGTATAAAGTTTGCAATGGATGGAAGACATATATTAAGTCGATGCTTCATGAATTTGAAGGTTTGTTCTTTAAATATGTTTTCTTTACCTTTGACGATTATGCATTCCTTTAAGTTACTGATTTGTTTTTCAGCTATGGGATATGCGTATGGCGACCACACCAGTTGTTACGTATAAAATTCACGAGCAGCTTCGCCCAAAGGTTGGAGATCATTCATGAAAGTTATATAAGCATGAGAAAAATAACAGTAGCTTTATTCTCAATTAGTGTTACAACAAGAAGTTCATGTTTTTACGATGCGATCTATATAACTTTCTATTATAATACACTGTTTATCGTTATACATCATTTCAGTTCTTTTATATTTGTGAATGAAATTGACTGATAGGTTTGTTTACATATATGTCTATGAACTATATATTGTGGTCTGAATATATATATATATATATATATATATATATATATATATATATATATATATATATAAGCTTTCACACATATAAGCGTGAAGATAATGATAAAATCTTCACACTATGAAGCGTGAAAAACCAAATGGTATATCTATCCCAAAATCTTCACACTTGAAAGTGTGATAAATTATCCAAAATTCTCACACTTAAAAGTGTGATAAATTTATCCCAAATTCTTCACACTTAAAAGTGTGATAATAAATCACAAATCCTCACACTTGAAAGTGTGAAAAATTATTTCAAAATACTCACACTTTTAAGCATGAAAAATTATATCAAAATAATCACACATAAAACTGTGAAGAATTTTGTTACGCCAATATTCATCGCGCATATACCAAGTGCGGACTTTTTAAATCTTCGCACTTTTAAGTGCGTACATATGCCCTAAAAAGCGTGAAAAATCAATTACTTTGTTGTAGTGATTTGACTTTTATTAGTAACTATTTTTGTTTAATTTTGAGGCAATATATTGTTCTCGGACTAACAATAATTATGAATATTGATTTTCACTTTTATGTTTTGTTTGAGCAAAGGCTCAAAAGGTTTTGACTGTGTCACCTCTTCTACGTTTTTGGTTATAATGCAAACCTAACAGATCCTTAGCGGATCTAAGGCGAAAGAAGAGAGGGACGTGGAGGTGTCGTAAGAGAGTAGAAATGTCACTCCTACCCGGAGTGGCCGAGCCGCGTTGTCGGTGTCACCGAGTAACTTGTCCGGGCAGAAGGTGTTGGCTGACGAGTAGAGTAGCCGAACATAAGGCCTTTGTCGACGAGGGCATGACCGAGCAAAAATGGAGTGATCGGGGAAATGACCGAGTAATTTGGAGTTATCAAGGTAATGTTCGGGTAGCACAAGTGACTCAACCGTTGAGTGAAACCTCTTTAACAAATCGGGTCATACCGGTCCCACGGATCGGGTCGGGTTCGAGGAGTCGGGTCATCCGATTTCTTGGGGTAGTGACCGTGTTGGGCTATCTTTTATATTAGGTTTTATATGAATTAAGTGTATGCAACCGTATAATACTTGAATATGGTTGAAGACTTGAAATGTATTTTATTTTTTATTTGATAAATAGTTTAAAAACATCGAATTTGAACAATAATCATAGACAGGGGCGGAGCCAAAACTATTTGCCACCGGGTTCAATAAATATACACTTTGAAAAAAGAACAAAAGAATCGCATTCATAATTTTAGTTGTTCCTAACTAGCCAGCAATGTTACATTGTTTGAAGATATTAAGAAAGTCAGTTCATTACTTATACTATCATTTTTGATATAGGTAACCAATAAACCATTTATTAAGCAACTTCCTCTGCATAAAAAAGAACCACATAATCGTAGCACTTGAGCGGAAACATATCATTTAACTGAAAGATCACATTACACGTACATATGTTGAACATAAATATCATTTAAGAACGAAAACTCAACTTTACAACCCATTTACAGAAGTGTTAAATCTCATAGATCTAATTTGCTCCATAAATAACATGGAAACCATCTAACAAAACTCTCTATTATTTCATTTGTTAATTGTATAAGATCATTGGACATTTACAGAAGCCAAATTAAATACTCCAATACATAAATAATGATTAGATTGTACATATCTCTAAATTTACATTGTTGTACTAAAAAATGATACACCAACTATAGTTTCAAACTGAATTTAATTCTCCGAGTTCAAACTTGTTAAAGTTTTATCAAACCAATTAGTTCAATTTCTCCCATATAAACTCTTTTCTCTTTTTTCATTGAAATGGAAAGTTGGAACTACGATATGATTCATGATTAACGTATACTCAAGTTCCATGAATCATTTGTTAACTGGTCGAATTCAAAGTGTAATTTATATATGTTCATGTAGTAATTAGAAAACCTAGAAAACGATCAATATGTTTATTTTGAATTGGAGGGAGCTTTATTTAAATAGGCAAAGTATGAATAAATTAAAGTGGTCAGTTTTAGGACTCGAGTTAATATGGTGATTCTTGTGGAGAAATAGTCGGACCTAGTTAAACTGAAGATCAACCGATAAGAACTCAATAAGAAATTTAGAGAAATTAGGGCAAATTAAATGTCTCAAAACAATTGGGATGGAAAGAAATAACTTAATCAATCATATCAGAAATCAAATCATCACAATCGAAAATCAAAACCACGTTATCAACGAAATTAAAGCGTGGTTGAGTATCCTCTTCTTTGAGAATCATGGCAAAACAAAATCAATGAGTTCATCACATAAAAATCAATGGGTTCACATTAAAAATATCATGTTGAATTTCAAAATTTTCATGCATACCTAGAACAATTTTTAGACAATGAATTAATCTGATTAAACCCTCTTAACCTAGTGTACCTCCGCCCCTAATCATAGATGTCCTTTATCGATATAAGTGGGAACATGTGATGAATACTAACATATAAATAATAAATTTTAGAAAATTATATTAAAATGTTGCATTATCTATAGATAATCAAACAAAATTGCCCCCTTTTTTAGGGAAAAAAGCCAAAAATTCTAAATTTTGGACTGTCCGATATTTTGAGACATTTTTTTATTTTTTTGGTAAATTTCATGCCTAATATCTTTATTTAGTTAATTCTAATAACTTTTACTTTGTAAGTTATTTATACGCATATTTTTTTTGTACTTAAAATATAAACATTTGTAGATAATTAATAATATGAAAAGAACATTCATCAAAAAATTTTGCACCTAAATATGATGGTTATCTTAAATGTAAAGACTGATTTTTTAAATATATAGTGAAATTATGTATGTAGTATTATATTAAATATAAATCTTGGAATTATAATTAGCAAAAACAAAAATAGTTAAAATTCAGCAAATGACATTTTTTTCAATATTTTTACCAATTTCTTAGTTATTAAACCTGAAACATATTTTACAAGTTTAACAATACAAAAGTGACACATCTAACATGAGCTAATTGTTTGGAAATGTATTGAACTTTACATCCAAAACTATTGTATGCATCTATCTTTAAATTGGTCTATTGTATGTATTTAACTTTCAAAAATCTCTATTGAATGTATCCAATTTTCAAAAATTTGTTATTGTATGTATTCAACAATAAATGTCATCTATATAATGTGTCACGTAAGTTGTCCCATCATCGTTTTACTAAGATTTCATTGGTTGGAAACATTCAAATAGAGATTTTTGAAAGTTAGATACATACAATAGATCAATTTAAAGATTGATGCATATAATAATTTTGGATATAAAATTCGATATATTTCCAAACAATTAGTCACATCTAATAATAACACAAAAAGTCATTATCTAGAAGAATACTATATAATATAATATACAATAAATATATAAATAAATAAATAATTCATATATGAAATTACTTATTGGATGTTGTACAAAACCTTATCCCCCACTTTCACCCATACAATGAACCACAAGTCATTAAAACCACCTTTATAAAGTTAACAAAAACACACACTACACAATCACCTTCAAAACCTTTCAAGAAAAATGTGTCTTCCTTTTTTCCTCCCACACTTCGTTCTCTTCTGTCTAATTCCGGTGGCGTTACCCTCCGCAACGCCACCTCTGCATCCGGGATACTACGCTAAGACGTGCCCGGATGCAGAACTCGTCGTTAGAGATGTGATGAAAAAGGCGATGATCAGAGAACCGAGAAGTGGAGCTTCTGTTATGAGACTTCAGTTTCATGATTGTTTCGTTAACGTAAGCGTAATTCCTTTCTCTTTTAAGTACTTTGTTACAATTAAGGTATCTAAATTTTTTAATGTTTAATTGTTTGATCACAATGTTTTTTTTCTTTTTTTGATCACTATATTTGTCACGTACCAAAATAATATCCAACAATACATAATTGTTGTACATATTTGGGGATTAACGAAATGATGATTAATTAACAGGGATGTGATGGTTCTTTATTGTTGGATGATACTCCGACCATGCTTGGTGAGAAACTATCTTTATCAAACATAGATTCGTTGAGATCGTACGAGGTTGTCGATGAAATCAAGGAAGCACTCGAGACGGCCTGCCCTTTGACTGTTTCTTGTGCTGATATCATTGTCATGGCGTCTAGAGATGCCGTCGCTCTGGTATAATTTTATTCGCTATACTATTTAATTTGATACGAAAATATGGTTTCGATGTGTCACAAACTCGTAATTTTAGTTTTTGTAGAATTTTAAGTACCTATTACACATCTTTTAAAAAATTAAGTGTTTGAAAATATATTAAATTTTATTCCAAAATCTATATTTTGTATCCAACCAATTAAAAATCTTTAAAATGTGTCATGACATCTTTTATGGTTTTTACATAAATATGAGTGGACAATAAATAAATATAAAAGTTGAATACGTATGATAAAAATATTTAAAGTTAAATACATATTATAAATTTCGTAGTAAAAACATCATTTGTTTTTAAACACACTCCAAAACAATACTTATGATGTCTCAACAAGAAAAACATTTAGTACTAATGGACAAAACATTAAAGTTGCTAGGAGACACCTTAAACCAGAATAAGTATGACCAATTTATTATGTATGTTTAATTATATATAAATGTACAAAATATCAGGAGACTAAATAAGGTCTGATAATTGACACTTAACAACATCTAATTATATAACTAGTATAGTTACCGCAGTTTATAAGTTGTTCGGGTTGTGTTAACAGAGTGGAGGTCCGGATTGGGAAGTGAAGTTAGGAAGAAAAGACAGCTTAACCGCAAGCCAAAAAGATGCAGACGATATTATGCCGAGCCCAAGAGCAAATGCTAGCTCACTCATTGATCTCTTTGCAAAATTCGACCTTTCCATTAAAAATTTAGTAGCCCTTTCGGGTTCTCACTCGATTGGTAATGGGCGTTGCTTCTCCATCGTCCATAGGTTATACGACCAATCAGACACCGGCTTGCCTGACCCTTCAATTGAGCCTAAATATAGACAAAAGCTAGACAAACTTTGTCCTTTAGGTGGCGATGGAAATGTCACAGGAGATTTGGACTTTACGCCTCACATATTCGACAACCAGTACTTTAAAGATTTAGTTAACGGAAGAGGTTTTCTCAACTCGGATGAAACATTGTTCACTTATTTTAAAACACGAGGATATGTTCAAAGGTATAGTGAGAACCAAGGGACATTCTTTAGGGATTTCGTCGAGGGGATGATAAAAATGGGGGACTTGCAATCGGGTCGGCCAGGGGAGATTCGAAAGAATTGTAGGGTGGTTAATGGTTCACCACCGGACGATGTAATGTTGATTGAGGGACCGAAAGATAGGAAAACATTGAGTTTTTACTTTTAGACTTAACTTGATCATACTATTGTATTTTATCATGAGAGTGGATATATATAATTTGTTGCATTATTGTCAACTTTAATTATAAATTGTGTTTTAAAGTATTTTGTTTAATTAATTTTTTAGAAAATGGGAATAAATATTATAAGAATTATACCATATTGGTAAAATACTTTTTAATAATTTACCTTTTTTGATTTTGATAAAAATAAAAAAATAGAAAAATTGTTTTTAGTTGATTAAGAATTAAATGCAAACGGGGAATAAACATTAAATTTGATACGAACCTTATCCCTATTTTCTCCTATAAATTGCAAATGTTATCAAAAGTTACACACACACACTACAAAGTACAAAATCGTTAAACAAATATGTATCCCTCCATTCTCGTTCTCCCTTTTACCTTTTTTCTACTCGTGGTTGGTGTCCCTGCCGCAGTGCCAAAACTACGACAACGATACTACCTCGACACTTGTCCAAATGCCGAGATTATCGTCACTAATATGATGCAAAAAGCGATGATTTGAGAGCCTAGAAGTGGAGCTTCGGTCATGAGATTTCAGTTTCATGATTGTTTTGTTAATGTAAGCATATTCCTCTTCAAACTTTTAAATTATGCCATTTCATTTTGATAGTTATTCTAATTTGTTACTACATAATCTCATTAAATACATGGAGTTGAAATTTGCTCGGATTACGAATTTATTGTTAATTTTAAAAAATTGCATCACTCATTCATATAAAAAAAACTTTTTATAATTTTTGTCCTTTTAATAAATGTCTGTTAAAAATCATCATTAATTAATTAAAAATTTCATTTCTAAAATAAATGTACTTCAAAATTCTCTAAGTGATTTGATTTTTCAAACGACTGACATGATTTTTTATATTCTATGTATAAAATCTTTAATTTGATATAAACCATACGATTAATAGGTATTAAAAAATTTGAGACCAAATGGACCAATCACAACTCTTTATTTCAAAAATCCATCATAACCTTTTTTTTTGTTTAAAAATTAATTATCTCATAAACGGTAAATGTATTAAACGAATAAATTGTACCATTAAAACGAGCATTTTCTCCTCTTTCTATAGAGCACCCACTCGATATACTTTTGACGAAATTTATTTTCGGGTTTTTTTTACGAGTTTTGAAATTTTATATTACAAATCACTGTTTTATCATATGTGATATCAGTAGTTTGACATATTATTTTTTTGTTTTTCTTTTTGATTTAAGTTGAATGTATGTAATATAACAAATCTATGTTTCGAAACTCGTATTTAGTGTTCAAATCATATGTGATATTGTCTTATGAATTTCAACATTTGGCCATAAACGAAAAAATAAAAGTCGTCAAAATTCGAACTTTTTTCTGGGTCTATATAGGTTATACGTTGTATAACATTGTTGTGTATTAAAATTCATATTTAGAGTTAAAATCATGTGTGTTATTGTCTTTTAAGTTTTAAAATTTTTACATACATAATATCATATATGATTTATATTTATATCATATATGATTTACAATAATATCACATATTATATTGTATTATCATATATGATTTTAGTATATATCACATATGATTTATATTCATATCATATATGATTTACACTAATATCACGTATGATATAGTATTATCATATGTGATTTTAGTATATATCACATATGATTTATATTCATATCATATATGATTTTCAGTAATATCACATATGATATAATATTATAATATGCGATTTTAATATATATCACATATGATTTATATTCATATCATATATGATTTACAGTAATATCACATATGATATAGTAGTATCATATGTGATTTTAGTATATCACATTTTATGTCAAAAAACGAGAAAAAATAAAACTAGTTAAAATTCGATTTTTTTTCTAAATTAGGTAGTTTATACATTTTATAGTAATTCTCTTTATACAATTTTACGTAATGATGTAAATATCATATATGATATTATCGTTATAATTTCAATACCCAAAAAAAAAAAAAAAAAAAAAAAAAAAAAAAGTCGTCGAAAGTATATAACACCACTGCTCTAATTAAAGATAAAAACGAGACGATCGCAACGGTGTATTTTGTTTCGTCTAACGATCAACGGTTTGTGAGATAAATTAATTTAAAAAAATAAAATAAAAATGGGTTTTGGTTTTAATCTTAATTTGGGCCAAAATGATATCTTTTTGTTTCAAGAAAATTATGACGATTAATATACTCTTAATTTAGTTATATGCAGGGACGGACCTTTATGTAGGCCCAGGGGGGGGTTTTTAGTGAAATGGATTATATCTTAAAGGTAGTTTTTTGTAGTTTTTGTATTTGGCTCTTCCAAGAATTATCAGTCGGCCCTCCCATTTTGTAGTTTCAAAGTTTCGGCCCCCCCGCTTAAAATTTTCATGTTCCGTGTATGGTTATATGATCCCAAATTCAGAGTGTTATGTTTAGTTTAGGCACACACAAAAAATCCAAAGATAAATAAATAACTTTTTGTGTGTTTATTATGTTAGAAACATAATTTAATTATATTAATTTGGAAGTTGTTGCAATAAACCATTAACAGGGATGTGATGCTTCGTTGTTGTTGGATGATATCCCGACCATGCTTGGAGAGAAACAATCTCTCTCGAACATAAATTCTCTAAGATCGTATGAGATTGTCGATGAAATCAAGGAAGCTCTCGAGAGAATATGCCCGATGATTGTTTCTTGTGCGGATATCATTATTATGGCCTCTAGAGATGCAATCGCTCTGGTATCTATTTGTTTCACTATACAAACAAATAACATTTGATTTAACATGTCATTTTTATAAAAATATTTAATTGTCGTGGCATATGAATAGGTTTTTTTGTAAATTACTTTTTGGAGTAAATAAATTTTATTTTTACTTTTTTTTTATCATGGTTGGTCTCATATTTCAATATGATTGATGAAGTTGTTTTTCGGTGTATATGTGATATGACAAACATTTTTTCGATGCCATGATTGAGAATGCTCTAACTATATACAACTTACAACATCTTATTGATATAATTGATAATATCGAATATTATGAAGTAAAAAACTTAATTCATACATGTAACATTTTGGTTATTTCGAATTTTGTAGAGTGGAGGTCCATTTTGGGAAGTAAAGTTGGGAAGACTAGACAGCCTAATCGCAAACCAAAAAGACTCCGATGACATAATGCCAAGTCCAAGAGCCAATGCAAGCGCCCTCGTCGATCTCTTTGCTAGATTCAACCTCTCGGTCAAAGATTTAGTAGCCCTTTCGGGTTCTCACTCTATTGGTAATGGTCGTTGCTTCTCCATTGTGCATAGGCTATACAACCAATCAGGCACAGGCCAACCTGATCCCTCCATTGAGCCCGGTTATTTACAAAAGTTGCAACAACTTTGTCCTCTAGAAGGTGACGAGAATGTCATTGGCGATTTAGACTCTACGCCTCAAACCTTTGACAATCAATACTTTAAAGATTTGGTGAATGGAAAAGGTTTTCTTAACTCGGATGAAACATTGTTTACATTTCCTCAAACAAAAGAATATGTTCAAAGATATAGTGAGGATCAAGCGGAGTTCTTGAAGGATTTTGTCGAGGGGATGATAAAGTTGGGAGACATACAATCGGGACGGCCAGGGGAGATTCGAATGAATTGTAGGATGATTAATGGCCCTCCACCTGAAGACATGGAGGTCGGAGGAATTGAAGATAGAAAAGTTGGAGCTTTTAAACATAATTAGGCCATTTTATTTAGTAATTTGAGAACGGATTATTTTTTATCCGTTTGTAAAATTTAAGTCGGTCTACTAAATTTATTTTAGTTATATGAATTTTGATAACGAGAGTTATATGGATTGTTTTTAAAGAGTTAATATATGTATAATTGGTTATACATGTAATAGTTTGTTAAAGACATCGCCTAGTGTTGTTATTATCAAAATCCTAGTTATATTGCAAACGAAGCAGGATCTGATTTGCTCATGACGTTGTTCACTCTAAGTTATCGTGGCATGGTTTGGCATTACTGCAAGCAAAGCAGGATCAGATTTGCTTGTGACGTTGTTTAGCAATTGTGTATTTTAAACACGAAAACATTGACTAGACTTGATGGTTTGTTTGTTAAAACGTGTGACAGCCAAAACTTATGGAAACCGACCCGATTCATTTGATTGATAGAAAAAAGGATTGATGACGAAATGTCGAATGAGACGTCGTGTCTTATTCTATCACACTCGATTCGTGTTGTTGTTTTCCTTGACTTTATGCACCACGATGACCACAACACATCTATTTTAGAGTGCAAATTAGGTAGTTAACCATCATTCCTATGTGACACTTGGGAATATGTGGAGGAGTGTTTGGTTAGAAGAGATGCATAAAAAGACTGCTTTTCGGGACCGTAATGGTCCCTAGTCTTGATCATCTTTAGACATTGCAATGTGGGTGCATTTAATCACCGTCTTTTCTTTCGAGATGGTAACAGGTCATTACGGGTGCAAATGAGCCAAATTTGTGGTTAACTACTTGATTTCACCTTATTAGCTCATGCTTACTTTTGAGTTCGTTTGATAAACGAGCATGAGTTATATATAATAAGTTGGATTAGGCGTGCGAACCAAAACGGGCATATTAACGTACATTAAATTACATATAATTATGAAATAGATGATTTTATATATTTAAATATATATAATCCTTTCTACGATAAATATTTATATATCTGACACTGAGATGTGGATCATCCACGAGTCCACGACACATTAGCATGGCGTACGCCTCCCGTTCGAACCGGGGTTTGAAACCAAACTTCTCCTAGGAGGATAGATGGGCGATTCACGTGAGATCCAATGTAGATCCAACTTTCGAATCACTCATGGGATTCAGGTGGTCCAAGGGAGACCACCGTGGCTCCTCTCTTCTAGAGATATACAATAATTATATAAAAAGTTATATACCTGATAGGCAGAGAAAAAACATACATAAAAAGTGAAGCTCAAATTATACATATAAACATTTAAGAAGTAGTGAAAGAGACGTTAGGAACACTGATGTAGGCAGGTTGTCCGCTCCCGACAGCTAGTCTGTTTGCTTTAACTTTTATCTTTGGACTATCTTTTCGGGTACGCTATGAAATAGGATGCACACTTGTCAGTTGATTGTTAATTTTTGGTTTGAGACTTTCCTTTTTGGGTTAATTTTTTTTTCCTAATTAAATATTGAGTAAATTACATAGATCGTCCCTATGGTTTATATGCAATTACGGATTTCGTCCCTAACTTTGAAAAGTTGCATGAATCGTCCAGTTTTTCAAACTAATTACTCATTTCGTCCTTAATTTAAACGTCCGTTACTTTTTCCGTTAGCTTGGCCCACGTGTAAAACACACATAAGGGTATTTTAGTCTTTTCCGTCTTCACCTACCTCATATGAGTTTCTGAACAAAAATACACAGTAAGTCTAAACACAGTAAATAACGGTAGCTCCGACGACCCTGCCACAGCCCAAAAAGACCGCTGAATCTCAACTAAAAACCGCTGAAAATTCTCTACGTTCATTATTCCGTTTTCCGAATACTCATCAAACATTCCTTTTATCGCCGCCGGAGCTTCGGTTGCAGCTAGCCGGAACCGTCGCCGGAAACAAAAACATACTCTATAAGTCTGCTTTGACATTGCTACCTAATTTCTCAGATTTAGGATTTTTTGCTTTGAGAAATGGTAAGGTATGATTGTTGTGATTATTTGTATTTTATTCAATCTTTTATGACAGCGAGGCTTATGTATGCATATGGTGGGTCCTACTGTTATTTACTGTGTTTGGACTTACAGCCGCCATTGATGACAACGGTTTGTGGCGATACACCACCGTGGAGCCGAATGAGGTGCTAGGAATCGCGGCTGGAATTGCAGCGGGTGGTGCAGCTCCGGCGGCTGGTATTTGAGTGATGATAATAAATGGTTGGTGATGATAATAAATGGTGGAGAGGATAGTATTTGAGGAAGAAGGGGTATTTGAGTTTTAGGGTTTATTAATGTTTGGGGGAGAGATATTTGAGGAAGAAGGGGTAATAAAATTGAGGACTGCGAAATTACTAAAATACCCTCACCTGTTTTACACGTGGGCTAGGCTAACGGCACAAATAAACAGACGTTGAAATTAGGGACGGAATGAGTAATTAGTTTAGAAACCTGGACGATCCATGCAACTTTTCAAAGTTAAGGACGAAATCCGTAATTGTATATAAACCATAAGGACGATCTATGTAATTTACTCTTAAATATTTGATTTTACTTTTCCTTTTAGTTATTAAATAAAATAGTTATATCTTAATTTCGATTATTTCTTAATATTGAGTTTTTCTTTTTCTTTTTGGGTTACACTATTTAGCTTTTCTTTTTTTGGGTAGTTTTCAAATATTTGTTTTTACTGTTCTTTTTCGGGTACGTTTTAAATAAATTAGTTATTGTACGTCTTTATATCGATTATCTAATTATTTTAGGTTTTAGTTTTTCTTTTCGAATTACGTTATTTCCTACTTTTTTATTAGCTTTTAGCAAAAAAAAAAAAAAAATTTGTTACATCATTAAATAAAGTTGTAAGCTTAATATATTTGTTTTTTTACACAATCAATTGTATAAAGTCAAAATTTTCATTTTTATTTAATTCCTATAACTAATTATACACAAGAAAAAAATTTGTCCCGTCGCAACGCGCGGGGGAAATAATCTAGTTTACACATAAAACTAAACGAGCCAAAATCAAACTCTTTTAAGTAAAACTAGCCAAACTCAAGGTCGGTCGGCTCGTTACATGCCAACTCGCCACGGTTGACGTGAAAATAATGTTGCGGAACTTTAATTCAAAGAATATAAAGCTAAACATGAATCAATTTGATATAGCTAGACCAGCTTGTGTCATCACTCTTAAGCTCGATTCAATAAAATTGAAAAAATAGATATTTGGCTTCAAATCATATCTGATTCGAGCTGAAGTCTATTGTGACCTCAAAGACTCGCTCGAAAAATCAGGTACTTAGTATCTCCAATTAGGTTGGAGGGAAACTCGGTGTAAGTTCGAATAAAATATATTTGGGCTAAACTAATCATGGTGTAACTTTAACTGTATTTTAAACTAACAAGACCTTGCAATTTCAATATGTTAACATTATCTCTCAACTGTTATTATACTTTGGTTGTTTCTTTTATAGAATTAGCCTGATTCGAAACATACTTTGTTCAAAGATTTTTCCAACTTGGAAATTGCATTGCAATTCATGCGGTCACGTTCAAGATTTGTTACAGTATTGTTATCTATACACATAAAATCCGTCAAATGACACCCCTAATAACCTTGACGTGTTTGTTAGAGAGGTAACAATATAAAAAGTGGAAGTGAAACCATTAAAACAGTGTCGATATACTCGAGTAGTTAAGCAAGAAACAAGGGGGGGTTTACAATAGAATATCATTCTGATTTATACAGTTCGATGAAGTTTTAAATTATGTGTTGTTAAATTTGAAATAAAGAGTGTTTTAGAGACTGAACTGAATGGATCAGAAATGCTTTTCTAATGACTGGTCTATCGAAAAATAAAAAACCGTTGATTGAGTAATCTTAAGAAACCATCAAAAAATAAAAGAGTACCAGAAACAAATTGATATCTTTCAATCATTCTTTACTACCAGGGAAGATTCGAGCATGAATTGTATGAACAGATTTATCAAACTTATACTCGATATATTAAAAATGAAAAGATTTATCAAACTTATACTCAATATAACCTACTCACTTTGGATGTTTTCTTGACCTTTTTAGCTTTGGTTTATTTTAAATCGAATATGAACGCCACCAATCTTATAAGAAAACAAATAGTCAAATAGAACTAAAATATATCAAACATAATGCATCAAAATTATAAGAACCATAATCTCAAAAAGAGCCATAATGAAAATATCAGTCACATGAACTCATCATAAAAAAGGTAAATAAAACTAATGTCTCGTCCATTATCAGAAAACCATAACGATAATCTCCCAAAAACAAATTTGATACCTAGCAGAGGCTTAAGCAGCAATAGATGGCTTGGAAGCAGTCGAAAGTCTGGACCTCTTCTTTGCCAAGCTCTCACTACGTTTTTCCCTCTGCTCCTTCAACCTTGAAGCCAAAAGCTTCTGGTAGTCAGCAGCCTCGGACTTTGCCTTAGCAATTCTCTTCTTCTTGTCGGCAATTCTAGCCCTCTTCCTTTGTAGAGTCAACGGTGTCACCAACCTCTGGATCTTAGGGGCCTTGCTTTGTTCCTTTCCTGTAACCATAAAAAACCCCGTTAAATTTTTTTCCAACTGACATTTTCAATCTATTAAATAATTAAAGTTGGAAGATGATGGGAAACTAACCAGCCTTGGTTGTGAAGGTACGTCTGTAAGTGTTGACGTATTTCCTGACATCATCCTCCTTGGAGAGGTTGAACAGCTTGCGGATCTTTGAGGCTCTCTTGGGACCTCTCATCCTTGGCTTCTCGACATCAGTTAATCCAGGAAGGTCATTATCTCCCTTCTTCACGATAACCAAGTTCAAAACAGAAAGGTCTTGGCTAACAATGCAACCACGGACAGACTTCCTACGACGTTCACCGTTACGCCTGCCAAAACCTCTGAAACATGGAGTACCTGAGATAGAAAAATGTCAAATCAAAATATAAGCGCGCATCATCCGATAAAATATTAGTAATGAGGGTTAACAAACCTCGAACAAGTAGAAGACGGACACGTCCTGGAGTGAGAACTCCTTGCTTCATAGGGAAACCTTGCTTGTCACACCCTCCCATGATCTTGAACACGTAGCCCTTGAACTCCTACCGTAAAAAATGTTAATTCAATACTGTCTTAGCAGAAAACTGAAATATAAACAACATTGATAACTTAAAGAACCTCTCCAAGTGCATCTCCGCTGACTTCTTGAGAAATCCTCTTGTCGTAAAAAGCTCGGCTGCAAGTAAACTCATAAATTAATAACACTCCCTAAAATGAATAAACTAACTATCTCGATATCGTAAACAGAACAAGATTGAGCTAAGTAACAGTCAACATACAAACTATAACCAACAATTAACAATATAAGTAAAATTAATCATTCATTAAACATTATCAACGAACTAAATAGTGAATGTATCTCGATATCGTAAACAGAACAAGCTTGAGCTAAGTAACTGACAACATACAAACTATAACTAACAATTAACAATAGATCACCATTTTTAAAACTAAGGCCACATAATCAAACATTATCAACGAACTAAATTTTAGCAATTGAGCTTATAGTATATTAAACTAACTAACTATAGCTAAATTCATAACAAAATATATACAGATTTAACATTTAATTAGATCAAATACAAAATGAATAAATGAAATTGAAGGTCTTACAGCTTCTGGTCATCGTCGATTTCGAGCTTCTTCTGGCAACCAGTGGTTGGATTTGCGATGTTGAACTGCACAAATAGATAGATACAGAGAGTGAATCTATAATGAAATTAGGGTTACAGATATGAGGAAAGTGTGTTACCTTCATGTTGTTGTTGTTCTTCGGCCGCCGCGAATAAAATTGGAAATGAGGCTCGGCTCTGCAGATTTAGGGTTTTTAGTATTGAGTTTATGGTCATTTATATTTGGTGTATCGTGGTTTCTTTCTTTGGGCTTTCTTTCACTCATTTCTCTAATGGGCTTTTACTTTTATCATGCTTTTTTTAGTTTAATGTTTTGTTTAATTTTATGGACTAGAAAGTAATGTAAGCAACTCAATAGTAACACATTTATTTATTTATTTACTTATCAATTATCTATTATCAATTATACAACAATAGTATAGTACATGCGCGATGAAAAAAAATCATATTTCACATAATTATGTTAAAAATATATGACAACGAAAATAAAAAAAGATAAAAGAAATTATATGAAACACCATTTAAACTTCAATTATAATATAAAAGATAAAGATCCAAAATTTCATACAAAAAACGACGTTAACTGTTACTAGACTTATACTTTATTCATCATATAAAAGATTTCAATTTATAACCTTTGAGGTGTATATTATGTCTTGTTTAAAATGTTTGACAAACATCACTAATATATTTGTATTTATGCGTGATATCACTTTTGATAACGATACATAAACTTGCCGTTGTGAAAAAAGGATTCATATAGATAAACATCAACGTGCGAAATTGCTTAAGCTTTATTACACTTATACTTTCTTTATTACTAGTAATATACCTGTGCGATGTCGCGGTGACAATAAATTATTCAAAATTTCGGTGAATATTTTTTTTCGGTGGTACATATATTATTTCAAATAATTTTACGAACGATCAAGATTTCTGTTTGTAAACATTAAATTAGTTAGAAATTCTAAATATTAACTTCACTTATTTGAAATTTTATACAATAAAATTAATTGTTTTAAATTTATAAAAAATAGTACTCAATTATTTTAAAGTTTTAAGTATATATGGTAAGTGTGTTATAAAGTTTATTTTTAACTATTTAATAATTAATTAAAAGGGTATTTTAGTAATATTATCATGCTTAAATTTAACACTTTATATCCATTAGCTACGCTAAGTTGAATAGGAAATTATTTACCTTAATTTGGACAGAAACTTGTCGTCATCACACGAACATAAAGGGATTGTAAGAATTTTTTTTTTCGGTAAGTTGATACAGCGGATAAAAATATTTATATTCGATATTTTTTACTAAAGTTTAACATATACTTTTTGGTATATGCAACAAATGGCTTTTAAAAACTTATAAATAAAAAAGATATGAACATTTGACAATAAGGTTTTATGGTTTAAATTAATTTTCAATATAAATTTTAATTAATGAATTTTTTGGAACAATGTCACACCCCGCTAAAGTGGAAATACGGAATGTGAAGAGCAATAGCATTCGTTACACAAGATATAGATAAACGCCAATTGTCATTAAAGAAAACATAGTATTCAAGGTTTACAAAGTTTAAAAAAAAGTTACATATCCGAATTACAAAATGGCTTGTTCAACCAAACCACCCAAACCCAGCCCGTTCTTGAAGTCATTCGCCCCAAAAGCATATAGTCATCAGCTAGCTTACTCGTTACCTGAAAACACGAGTCAAGTGTTAACTACGGGAGACGTAGTTAGTGAGCTACAAGTTTTAGTAAAGCAAAAGTTTTCAAATTGTAATCGCATAACCATGCATAGAGTATCGCATTCAAAATAGTTGTCACATATAAACGTATAGAGTATAGCATTTGTGTTTATAGGCATTGACCACATAGCGCGACTATGTGACAATCCTAAGTTTTGCCCAATGATCGTTGCTAAGCCTAAAGCCTACCCATTTAGTATTATGCACCATCGTTATAAGTCGTTGTGGTGAGGGTCAATCTACCCTAATAGCGCTATCCATATCTACTAACGGTCCTTTCCAAAGGGATTAATAGCAACTAATGTCCTTGGTAGTTGTCGGGAGTTTTCAATGGTTTCTCACGTCCATGTTGTACAAAGTCCGCAACATGACGATCGATCGTTTTAGTCATTGGCAAATATAGCTTTCGTGTCCTCGACATTGTTGGCAAATCCCTCAACAATGTCGGCAAAATAGTTATTCGTTTTAGTATTCAAAATATCAAAGTGTTTCATAATAGCTTTCAAAGTATACAAGTGTTTTCGTAATAGCATTGCGTATCAATTAGTTTTCGTTTAGCATTCAAGTAATAATCGTTTTTCAGCTTAAATAATAGTTAAGCCTAAGACTCGCATTTCACCCCAAAAGTATCGAAAGCGTTTATAAAAAGTGGGGGTTTGTAACTCACTGTTTGCGAAGATTTCTAGCGTACTCGGAATTGCTCGAAGGTGCTCGGAATCACCGGAATCCTAGTATAAACCAAGTTTTCGTGTAAGTATATAACTCGTTAGCTTTTAAACCCGTTAGTCAACGAATGGTTTGTTGTTTAAGTGTTATAAGTATGTCCAATAAAATTTGGGCAGCGCTTCCGCGCTATAAAATTTATGTCCAAAATTTTCTATCCACTTTCCCGCTTAATACGATTCATAAAATATCATTAAATATCGTTATAATGAGTTAGTTATTTAAATACCTCATCTTATCATTCAAAGTACAAATATGTAATCTGTTATATTATGTTTAGAAACTGTGAAAAGTATACGTGTCTCGATTTATCCGTTAAAATTTCAAAAATACGATTTTGTGAACAGACCTATTCAGCCGGCGGCTGAAATAATTCAGTCGGCGGCTGAATTGCCGAGACAGATTTCTTGTTTTGCCATTTTTGCGTTTTTAAGCGTTTTTGAGCTAGATTTCGACATGCAACTGAATATTCATCAAGATTACTTATATATATGTTCAAATATCAGTTTCTTTTGGATTTTTAGCCACAAATATATAGATCTAAGTAACCTTTTATTTAAACCCGTTTTTGTATAAAAATCGTTATAAAACTTCATAAAAACTTGTTTTTAAGTGATGGATCGTACATGCAATGAGTTATTTATGTAATAACAGTAAAGGGAAAGTGTTTTTACCCAAAGAAAGTGTATGGATGATGATCTAGAGTGACTAGGTGGTGTTTTTCGGCTTCAAAACGGTAGAGATGATGTCTTGGTGCAAGCTCCTTGATACCCTTGATTAATAGAACGTTTTTAATGGTGAAATTAGTGTGTTTTAATGGAGTTTTCTTGCTGGAAATCAATGGAGTGAAAGGGTGTTTGAGAGAGTTTAGAGAGAGAGAGAGAGTTGAGAGAAAAAGAGTGGAGTGTGTGTGTGTTATGTTAAAATGAAGAAAAGAAAAGAAGGGTTGAGTGTTTTGGGGTGAAGGGATGGCAGAACTCTGCCATATTGAGGGGTCAAATCGGGCTAAGACAAGTGGTTGGTTCGTGTTACATGCAGAAATGAGTCACCAAAAGGCTGACCAGAGCCTTTCAGCCGCCGGCTGGAGGATCTCAGCCACCGGCTGGAGCCCAGCCGTTGGCTGAATGGCTGGTTCAGCGGAATTTTCGATTTTTGTTCTTTAATGTTCCCGATTGATTTCAAGTGAACTTAGGAAAGTTCTTTGTATGTATTCATGGTATTTTAGAGTTCATTTGTTGGTTTGATTCCGATTCCGATTCCGTTTCCGAGACACACGCGTTAAAAGTTTAAGTAACGTAAACCTACGTTAAAAGTTTTGTGTGAGTTACAACGAGCTTAGCTTAATGAGTTATGTCTACGTAACCACGTAACACATAGAGTTAGTTATAGCAAGTATCAAACATACGTATCGAGGTCATAAGTTAGCGTTCTCGACCTGAGTTTAGACGGTTGTCACATTCTCCCCACGTTGAAAGAATTTCGTCCCGAAATTTCAACTTGTGGTATTCGCTGTGGGAGAAGTGAAGAGATGAGGATACTTAATCATCATCTGAGCCTCTCGTTCCCAGGTATATTCGGGTCCTCGCTTTGCGTTCCATCGCACCCTCACTATGGGGATTTTACTGTGCCTTAGTTTCTTAGTTTCGCGATCTGTGATTTCGATCGGTTCCTCGACAAATTGGAGCTTCTCATCTAGTTGTACTTCTTCCGAAGGTGTGATGAGTGTTTCGTCCGATAGGCACTTTTTCAGTCTCGAAACATGAAAAGTGTTATGTATGTTACCGAGCTCTTGCGGTAGTTCTAAACGATACGCAACTGGACCTACTCTTTCGAGTATCTCGAATGGTCCCACATATCTCGGGCTAAGCTTTCCTCGCTTTCCGCGGCGTATTGCACCTTTCCAAGGTGACAACTTTAGAAGTACTCTGTCGCCGACTTGAAATTCTAGATCCTTTCTGCGCATATCGGCATAGCTCTTTTGACGACTTCTCGCAGTCTTAAGTCTTTCCTTAATCGTTGTGATCTTATCAATCGTTTCTTGCACTACGTCCATGCTAATTAGTTGTCGATCTCCCGGTTCCAACCAACACAGTGGAGATCTGCATTTCCTTCCGTAGAGAGCTTCAAAAGGCGCACATTTGATGCTAGCATGGTAGCTGTTATTGTAAGAGAACTCTATTAGTGGTAAGTGGTTATCCCAACTTCCTCCGAAGTCGATAACGCATGCCCTCAGCATGTCCTCTAATGTTTGTATAGTGCGCTCGCTTTGACCATCGGTTTGCGGATGGTAAGCCGTGCTTAAGTCCAATCGTGTGCCAAACGACTCTTGGAATGCCTTCCAAAATCTGGAAGTGAAGCGAGTATCTCTATCCGAGATGATTGACGTGGGTATTCCGTGACGTGTCACTACCTCGTTGATGTATATTTGGACAAGTTTTTCTACGTTAAAACTTTCCTTAATGGGAATGAAGTGTGCTGACTTCGTTAGTCGATCTACAATAACCCAGATCATGTCGTTACCCCTTGATGTCCGAGGTAACTTTGTGACGAAGTCCATTGTGATTTGCTCCCATTTCCACTCGGGAATTTCGGGTTGCTGTAGTAATCCAGATGGCTTTTGATATTCGGCCTTCACTTTCGCACAAGTGAGGCATTTCTCTACGTATAAAGCAACATCTCTTTTCATTCCAAGCCACCAATAATGTTCCTTGAGGTCCTTATACATTTTGCTTGACCCTGGATGAATGGAATATCGCGTTCGGTGTGCTTCATCCATGATGGTCTTTCTCAATTCGTTGGTCGTAGGAATCCAGGCTCGATCCTTAAAATAATAGACGTCGTCGCTCTTCCTTACGAAGTCCTTTTCGTGATTATGCAGGGTTTCGACCTTTATGTTATCTGCCTCCAAAGCCTCATGCTGGGCATTTGCTATACGCGTCCTTAGGTCGGGTCTAAGGTAGATTCCTAGTGCACGTACTCGAGTCGTCTGTTGCCTCTCCTTCCTACTCAGGGCATCTGCTACGACATTCGCTTTGCCAGGGTGATACTTAATATCGCAGTCGTAGTCGCTAAGGAGTTCAAACCATCTCCTTTGCCTCATATTGAGTAGCTTCTGATCTAGTATGTGTTGCAGACTCCTATGGTCCGTGAATACCGTGCATTTGGTTCCGTAGAGATAATGTCTCCAGATTTTTAAGGCAAAAACTATCGCTCCTAGTTCTAAGTCGTGAGTGGCGTATTTGACCTCGTGTTTCTTAAGTTGTCGCGATGCGTAAGCTATGACCTTATTTCGTTGCATCAATACACAACCTAATCCTAGGTTAGATGCGTCACAATAAACTACGAAGTCTTCGTTTCCCTCAGGAAGAGTTAAGATCGGAGCGTTGCACTGTTTCGTTTTCAGGATATTGAAGGCTTGTTCTTGAGCATCTCCCCAGTTGAACTTCTCGTTCTTTTGGGTTAACTTTGTTAGGGGTTTAGCTATCTTAGAGAAATCCTGGATGAATCGCCGATAATACCCAGCCAATCCTAAAAATTGGCGAATTTCTGTCGGACTTTTGAGAGCTTCCCAATTCTTTATTGCCTCGATTTTTGATGGGTCAACGTGGATTCCCGATCCATTCACTACGTGACCGAGAAATTTGACTTCACGCAGCCAGAATTCGCACTTAGAAAACTTTGCGTAGAGTTGTTGTTCCTTGAGTAATTCCAATAGTAGTTTTAAGTGTTCTGCGTGATCTTCCTTGTTGCGCGAGTAGATTAAGATGTCGTCGATGAATAAAATAACGAACTTGTCTAGATACGGTCGGCATACCCTATTCATCAAATCCATGAATACCGCGGGTGCATTTGTGAGCCCAAATGGCATTACCAGGAACTCGTAGTGTCCGTATCTAGTGCGGAATGCGGTTTTCGGTATATCATCTTCAGAAACCAACACTTGATGATAACCGGACCTTAAGTCAATCTTTGAAAAGTAGGTTGCGCCTTGAAGTTGATCGAAAAGGTCGTCGATTCGTGGAAGAGGATATCGGTTCTTGACGGTTAGTTTATTCAACTCTCGGTAGTCGATACACATGCGAAACGATCCATCCTTCTTCTTTACGAATAGAATCGGCGCGCCCCATGGTTATGAGCTTGGTCGGATAAATCCTTTATCCAATAATTCTTGAACTTGGTTGGATAATTCCTGCATCTCAGTCGGAGCTAGTCGATATGGCGTCCTTGCCACTGGTGCCGCTCCAGGAATTACCTCGATTCTAAACTCGACTTGCCTCTGAGGTGGTAGTCCAGGTAGTTCTTCGGGAAATACTTCCGGATAGTTCCTAACTATCGGTACATCCTTAAGGTCTACTGTTTTTGCCTGTTTGTCCTTTATGTTCACTAACAATGCAAAGCAGCCCTTATTTAAGTACTTGCGCATCTTCATCACCGATATGAGCTTCGAAGTTTGGCCCGACCTATCTCCTTGTACTATCAATTCCCTTCCATCTCCTAATGGCATTCGTATCGTCTTATCTAAACAAAATATTTTCGCGTCTCTGATGGTCAACCAGTCCATTCCTATTACTACGTCAAAGCTCTTAAGTTCGATTGGAATCAGATCTATTTCGAAAGTGTGGTTAGCTAGGGTTATTGTGCAATTCTTAATTACGTCGCTAGCTTGGTATTCTTGCCCATTTGCGTATTCTACCGTAAACTTTTCGCCTAGGGGTTCGGTTTCTAACGCTATCAAAGGCCTAAACTCTAAGGACACAAAACTTTTGTCCGCGCCTGAGTCAAACAGTACTGAGGCATAATAGTTGTTAAGGAGAAACGTACCTGCAATCACTCGGGGGTCGTTTCTTGCCTCTTCGGCACCAATCGCGAAGGCTCTTCCACGGCCTTGTCCCCCATCGTTTCCCCTCTGATTGTTCTGGTTTTGGTTCTGCGGAGGGTTTTGATTGCGGTTCTGGTTTGGGTTTCGGGCAGGGTTTAGCCTAGGACAAGCATTTCGGTAGTGATCCCTACTACCGCACTCATAACATTCTCCCTGACGAGGCCTATCGTTCTGTTGTGGCCTCCCAGCTTGTCGCGGTCCTTCATTCTGCTGCCTTCCCGCCTGCTGCGGTCCAGCATTCACTGCCTTACAGTGTCGAGTCCAGTGACCGAGGCGGTTGCAGTTGGTGCATGACCGACATTCACCTCCGTGGTGATAATCGCACCTATCGCATTTCGGAGCCTTCCCCTGATAGCCGGTGTTCTCTGTCGCGGCCACTCCATAGTTCCTAACTGTCTTGGCCTTCTTGTTGAAACGATCTCTTCTATTTCCCAATGTGTCCTCAACCTTGCGCTTTCCCTTAGCGTCTTCTGCGCCTGTCTTTGGTGCTCCTCCGTTCCTTATCCAGTCCTGGGTTAGGCGGTTGGCCAAGCTCACAGCCTGCTGCATCGTAGCTGGCTCGGTAGCCGTTGCCATAGCCCTGATCTCGGGTGAGAGTCCCCAAATGAAGTGCTCAATTCTCTTATCTTCGGGGGTTACTAGTTCAGGTACTAGATTTGCGAGTTCATGAAATCGCGCGACGTAGGTGTCAATGTCGGTTCCCGCCATGGAGTGATTCCAGAGTTCGTTCTTGAGCTTCTTCAGGATCTCCTTGGGACAGTACTCAATTACCAGCAGTTCCTTGAACCTTGCCCAAGGCATGTTATATGCAGCGTCCGGACCTTGGACCTGTAGCTGGCTGTTCCACCAGGTTAGTGCTCGTCCCTGAAGCATGCAAGAAGTGAATTCCACCTTCTTGTTTTCAGCACACTGGCTGATCCTTAGTACCACTTCCATACTATCGATCCAGCGCGATAGTCCGATGGCGCCCTCAGTGCCATGGAATTCCTTTGGCCTGCAAGATATGAAGGTCTTGTAGCTACAACCTTGGTTGTTGTTTCCCTGATTGTTATTTTCTCGGTTGTTGTTTCCTTGGTTGTTGTTTTCTTGGTTGTTGTTATTTCCCCTTGGTCCTCCTTGGTGGATACCTGCGTTGATTCGGGCTATGATATCGGGTATCGCCTCGTTCAGTCGGGCGTTGATCCTTTGGACAATGCGCTCATCGTTGTGTTCAGCCATTTTCCTACACAAGAGAGAACTCGGGTTTAGGGTTTTGATATTTCATTTCAGATTCATATAATGGGAATTAACAAGAACAACAACAATCGAAATTATAATCCGTCCATTTTATATATATCGCTCAAAATTTGATGTTCTTACAAAATCCAACATCATCGACTATTGTCGTACATTACCAACCAACATAAAGTACTACGCTTACAACCCTTCATAAACTACATGTTCTGCTTACAATCCAAAAGACATCTTACAACAACCTCTAGACCTTAAATACAACCAATACAACCATAAGGAATACTAGTACTATGCTAATCAGCATCAAGTTGCGTGCTGCTCGAATTTCCTTTCGTGCCATTGCCTTTGTGCGTAACACCTCGGTGTACAAACCACGTATCTGGTGGGAGTGATCTCTCACGACTTGAGTGTATCCCCGGAGGTCGACGGACATGTTACAAAGCGCTTGGATTTCTTCGGGAGTCAATCCGCGAACAGGGGGTGGTGGTGGCGTAGTTATCTGAGGTCTCGAGTGACGATTCGGTGGGTGTCGTGCGCGGCGTGTTGGTAATCGTGACCTTCCTTCACCGTCCCGACGGAGGAAAGGTAGGGTGAGTGGTGACGATTGTTGACTCCTAGAGCGTGATTGGGATTCGTGAGAGTGTTCGATTTCGTCGACTGACGTAGCTATCTCTTTCCCTCTCGACATACCCTAAATCGGTAACGCGTTAGTACGAAGATACGGCTCATGTAAGTGTTAGTAATAAGCTGAGCACATAGAGTATCTTAAGTATAGCATCTAGGTCTGTGTGGGTCTGACTTCAAGAATTCCCGGGGAGGTTCGTTTAATGTTTTACCAATCCCGTTCCGGCATGATTTAGTCCAAATTATTCATAGGTGATCAGGCTACGAATAATTCAAGTTAAACAATGCCTTCACGTTTTGGTCAAATAAAATCTTTCGTTTTTAGAAATTGGTTATAGTTTGATTTTTGAAAAATCGGTATTCACTATAACCTTGCGCTCTGATACCAAGTCTGTCACACCCCGCTAAAGCGGAAATACGGAATGTGAAGAGCAATAGCATTCGTTACACAAGATATAGATAAACGCCAATTGTCATTAAAGAAAACATAGTATTCAAGGTTTACAAAGTTTAAAACAAAGTTACATATCCGAATTACAAAATGGGGTGTTCAACCAAACCACCCAAACTCAGCCCGTTCTTGAAGTCATTCGCCCCAAAAGCATATAGTCATCAGCTAGCTTACTCGTTACCTGAAAACACGAGTCAAGTGTTAACTACGGGAGACGTAGTTAGTGAGCTACAAGTTTTAGTAAAGCAAAAGTTTTCAAATTGTAATCGCATAACCATGCATAGAGTATCGCATTCAAAATAGTTGTCACATATAAACGTATAGAGTATAGCATTTGTGTTTATAGGCATTGACCACATAGCGCGACTATGTGACAATCCTAAGTTTTGCCCAATGATCGTTGCTAAGCCTAAAGCCTACCCATTTAGTATTATGCACCATCGTTATAAGTCGTTGTGGTGAGGGTCAATCTACCCTAATAGCGCTATCCATATCTACTAACGGTCCTTTCCAAAGGGATTAATAGCAACTAACGTCCTTGGTAGTTGTCGGGAGTTTTCAATGGTTTCTCACGTCCATGTTGTACAAAGTCCGCAACATGACGATCGATCGTTTTAGTCATTGGCAAATATAGCTTTCGTGTCCTCGACATTGTTGGCAAATCCCTCAACAATGTCGGCAAAATAGTTATTCGTTTTAGTATTCAAAATATCAAAGTGTTTCATAATAGCTTTCAAAGTATACAAGTGTTTTCGTAATAGCATTGCGTATCAATTAGTTTTCGTTTAGCATTCAAGTAATAATCGTTTTTCAGCTTAAATAATAGTTAAGCCTAAGACTCGCATTTCACCCCAAAAGTATCGAAAGCGTTTATAAAAAGTGGGGGTTTGTAACTCACTGTTTGCGAAGATTTCTAGCGTACTCGGAATTGCTCGAAGGTGCTCGGAATCACCGGAATCCTAGTATAAACCAAGTTTTCGTGTAAGTATATAACTCGTTAGCTTTTAAACCCGTTAGTCAACGAATGGTTTGTTGTTTAAGTGTTATAAGTATGTCCAATAAAATTTGGGCAGCGCTTCCGCGCTATAAAATTTATGTCCAAAATTTTCTATCCACTTTCCCGCTTAATACGATTCATAAAATATCATTAAATATCGTTATAATGAGTTAGTTATTTAAATACCTCATCTTATCATTCAAAGTACAAATATGTAATCTGTTATATTATGTTTAGAAACTGTGAAAAGTATACGTGTCTCGATTTATCCGTTAAAATTTCAAAAATACGATTTTGTGAACAGACCTATTCAGCCGGCGGCTGAAATAATTCAGTCGGCGGCTGAATTGCCGAGACAGATTTCTTGTTTTGCCATTTTTGCGTTTTTAAGCGTTTTTGAGCTAGATTTCGACATGCAACTGAATATTCATCAAGATTACTTATATATATGTTCAAATATCAGTTTCTTTTGGATTTTTAGCCACAAATATATAGATCTAAGTAACCTTTTATTTAAACCCGTTTTTGTATAAAAATCGTTATAAAACTTCATAAAAACTTGTTTTTAAGTGATGGATCGTACATGCAATGAGTTATTTATGTAATAACAGTAAAGGGAAAGTGTTTTTACCCAAAGAAAGTGTATGGATGATGATCTAGAGTGACTAGGTGGTGTTTTTTCGGCTTCAAAACGGTAGAGATGATGTCTTGGTGCAAGCTCCTTGATACCCTTGATTAATAGAACGTTTTTAATGGTGAAATTAGTGTGTTTTAATGGAGTTTTCTTGCTGGAAATCAATGGAGTGAAAGGGTGTTTGAGAGAGTTTAGAGAGAGAGAGAGAGTTGAGAGAAAAAGAGTGGAGTGTGTGTGCGTGTTATGTTAAAATGAAGAAAAGAAAAGAAGGGTTGAGTGTTTTGGGGTGAAGGGATGGCAGAACTCTGCCATATTGAGGGGTCAAATCGGGCTAAGACAAGTGGTTGGTTCGTGTTACATGCAGAAATGAGTCACCAAAAGGCTGACCAGAGCCTTTCAGCAGCCGGCTGCAGGATCTCAGCCGCCGGCTGGAGCCCAGCCGTTGGCTGAATGGCTGGTTCAGCGGAATTTTCGATTTTTGTTCTTTAATGTTCCCGATTGATTTCAAGTGAACTTAGGAAAGTTCTTTGTATGTATTCATGGTATTTTAGAGTTCATTTGTTGGTTTGATTCCGATTCCGATTCCGTTTCCGAGACACACGCGTTAAAAGTTTAAGTAACGTAAACCTACGTTAAAAGTTTAGTGTGAGTTACAACGAGCTTAGCTTAATGAGTTATGTCTACGTAACCACGTAACACATAGAGTTAGTTATAGCAAGTATCAAACATACGTATCGAGGTCATAAGTTAGCGTTCTCGACCTGAGTTTAGACGGTTGTCACATTCTATTCATATTTAGAAAGGAAATATATGTGACAATAAATGATTTAGCAAATTCAAAATTATATCTAAATAAAAATTAGGGGTAATTTAGTAATTTTATTCTTAAAATTCAATTTTAAGATTAATAGGTCACATGCTTTATATATAGTATAGATATAGATAAAGATAAAAATTAAAAGATATCAAATCTTAAAACATAAAAATAATAATACACTTTTGAAAAATACAAAAGGATAAAAAGTTTTTGGATAAAAGTGACATTATTTTTATCATTGTTTTATGATTTTTAAAGTCATAAAAAAATAAATACGGTCATATTTGACTTACAAAATTCATCGTAATCTTATTTCACTTCCTATCCTCCTTGGTACTTCTCAAGTAAGACAGAGTTTGGTTTCCGAGGAGTGATAGTAGAAGTTAAAGAGTACATGAGATTTTCACTTCATACGACTCATGATTTAATTGAACATTTTTTGTTTTTGATCATTCTCTTTACCAAACATATGTGGATCAAGTCACGATCTTATAATAACAATACGAGATTTTTCTCGATCAATTCTCTTGCCCCTCATTCTTCAAGAATCATAAAGATCTTTTCAAGTTTGAATTTGCTCATTTGGAATATGAGTTAACATAAGAGAGAGTCAAAAATTCAAATATCATATCATTACGTATATGGCGTTCAACAGTCCAGTATCAGACCAGATTAAGAACCGGAAAAGTCGAAATAACTCGACATGAGAACCTGACCGAAAATTATGGGTTTGTCGTCGATTCGGTTCACGTCGGTCCGTCGATTCTACGCTCCAAAACGAATTAATTCCTCATGTTAGGTTGCTTTGTACGGTGCAAGTAAAAGTTGCATATTTGTATTCATATAAGAGTAAGTATAGTATTATCTCAAAACTAAAACAAAATAAAATAGTAATACTAGAAACAAGAAATATAAATCGTTGATCCATTCGTCCATCATTGCGTAGTTAATATCTAAGTACTCAGATTTTTTGAACATATCTGATTACGCGTTTAGCTTGCAGAAAGAAAATAATTGAATTTAGTTAAATTTCACACATAATCAAATTCATATTCCTTTATGAAGTGTTTAGAAATCGATTATAATTTAAATTTTTGCCAAATTCTTTTTATTGTAATTGTTATTATTTATTACTATTATTAACTTTTATTGTTATTACTATATTATTATTGTTGTAACAAGAAAATCATAAATGTTGGAAAGCTATATTTGTGTTGAAACTATACAAATGAACTTTTAAAATACATATATCAAGCAGAATTACCTCCTGTACAAATCAACAAGTTTAACATTCTCATACTGCTTCTCCATCACCGTCCTCTGAATTTCTCACCACTTCATCATCCACAACATCGTCATCCGTGTTATTTTCATCTTCTTCATCTATATATGCCTGAGAGGGCACAACTTGTCCCATCAAGTTCTTGTGTCTTAAGTTGCCTGTGAAAGTAGATGGATAGTGTAAAGGGGTACGTTATTTAAGGTTTTTAAAGAAAGCATCTAAGTCGAAAAGGGTCCAAACGTTTGAAGAATGGATCAACAGGTTGGATAAATTTAGAGTAACTGCTTAACCTTTCAAATCTTTTAAGCAAAGCGTAAAGAGTTACATACCCAACCAGAAGGTGCATCTAGTTGATGAAGTGTGAAGAAGAGCCTTAACACGAAATATTAAGCGTTCCAAAGATCTTTTTGTAGCAGGAATTCTACTAGTGATTCCGGTTTGTTTCAGTCCCTTTTATTACACAAAAAGAGTAAATAATATATTGAAGTTAACTGAATGAACTAATTAATGAAAACTATATGAAACTACAAATATACCTTAGCGTCTGAACATAAGGCTTGTAGAATTCTTGTTCCTCTTTGGAAGTCTTTAAACTGGAAAACACGAAAAAGTATACAAAAACTCTAGTTTAATTGGAATCATTTTGTATAGTATACAACAGCAAAGGCTATATTAGATGTTCTAATCCACATAAAAAATCCCAAACTATTAGCATAAACTACAAGAATGAAGACCGTCTTACCAGTTGAACGATAAGCTCATCGTGACTTTGAAAGTGGCTTTCTAGAAACTCAAAAACTGCATAAGGCTCAACTTTCAGTAACCATAATATACAAGCAGAAGTGAAAGGTTAAACTCAATTACTTATAAATGGGTCGATTCGGGTTATGTTTTATCTTTGACGGGTAAAAAAACGCGTTTAACCGTCACCTTCTAAATCATCTATTCAAAGAATTAGATTATTATTGAAGTAATATAATTTTTCTAATCATACTTGACATATTAAATATTTATATAAAATTAAACTGTTTTTGATCAAAAAGTATATTACTTGTTTTGATCCGTTACCCACCCGTCCGTACTAGACATACATACATGAACCACATACCTTTTAAAAAAGAATCAACAAACTTCCCTCCATACTTGAAAGCCATTGTACGAACATTAACCTACATTAAAAGCTTACATCAAGGTTGAATAAACTGAAGCAGTGGAATGAAATGAGTCCTGCTTTATATGTACCTTGTCATGAGTCCTGCAGATTTGTATCAAGGATGCAACTATAATTACAGATCGGTGGAGCTTCTCCATTAGTAATTGCACCTTTCCCGGTTCAAGGGTAGCCTTTGATTTATTTATTTGAACAGCTTCTTTAACCTAATGTAAGATGTTACATTGTAAACCATTACACCCCATTTTGTATAAGTTTATAGTTATAATTAATAAAAAGGATGTTTTACCAGCTTGCCAAGTATGATGAGGTTCTGCTCATGCTGCAAATCAAATAAATTTGTTATTAACAAGTTTTTATGTAAAGAATTCGAAATATTAACGTTGAAGGAAAAGAGAAAATGCTTACCAATTCTCTGTACCACACTGAAAAAGTTGAAGGACATAGAGTCGTAAAACCATGGCTATATTTCTCAGTAGTTGTTCTATTTGAGGAAGATACCTGACACAATAACAAAGCACAAAAGGACCTGGTTTAAAAAAACGTCATAAAAGAGTCAAATTTGCTTTTTTGCATAATTTATTAGACGGAAAATTTCATAAAGGATAACCAACTTGTAATCATATTTCTTTTTCTGGTAAAAAAATTGTTTGACCCAAACCACCCTTAAATTCACAAAAAATGATTTTAGGTAACCACCCTTAATACATCAGCCAACATGTCATCATTTTGGTAGATATTTTTGAAAGTTTAATGGTTTAGTATGGGCAAAAGAATATGGTTACCTAAAATAGAAATTGCATCAAACTTGGTTGCTTTTTAATGCAATTAGCACTTATATACTCAAACCTTACAGATTAGTTTAAAACACTTGGGTGTTTCCAGCTACAAGGACATTTTAAACGTGATGAAAAATATGTGACACTAAGTAATTTTAAAGTTGGGAAAACAGTGCCCTTTGAGAATATTATCAATAGCTTATCTAGTTATTTTAATATCATCTAATTGTCCATCTGGTAAAGATAGAAACTAAGTTTGATATTATACAGAGGTTAACAAATGGTTTGACTAGGTGCTATAGGTACTAGTATAACTTCAGTAGGATTTTTGGCCATATAACAGTTTTGTTGAAGTAGATAGAAATATGGAGACAAGAGAGCTTGCATTAAACTCACAGTAGGTAAAATGGAGCATGCAAGTTCATCAAGTGATTGAGAAGTGGACTCGCAATTCTCCAAGTAAATGTGAACCATCTTCTGCACCATTTCCCCCTGCCACATAAATAAGAACCAAGACCATGGAAAATTAAACGAATTGAAAAATCTAAAAAAAATAGAAATTAAATCCTATAAAATCAGAGAATATAGATATTTACTTTCCCCTTCCATCCCTTTTCATTGTCGTTATCCCAATCATGACTCAGTACTTTCTGAGAAGATGAACTGAGTTTGTTGCGCAAAGTGACAAGGAGCTCTTGAATGACAGTCAGTTTATGTTTGCCAGTTCCCTCCAGAGGCTTGTCAAGTAATTTTTGGAGAGAGATAACTACCGACTCCAATGTCAGCACCACTTCAGAAGCAAGCAAAAATGAGCTACCAAGTGCTGCAAAAGAAATAGACAATAAAATCCCTACTATCAGCGACCAACAGAGAGAAATTACAAGAGCAACTAAGGTTGCTACTTCGAAACGGATTATTTTTTTGTACAGGTTGGATTGCCCCGAAACACCTTTTGCTTAAAAAAAATTACTGTTTTTTGAATAACAAATGTGTCAATATAGTACATATTGAATATAATTCCAATTATCATATAACTGTTTGAATAAAATAAATTAGAAGTTTAATGCTTTGGAAATACACTTTGGGTGACTTTCAACCTGTTTCCCATTTGAATCAACCCATTGATAAGTAATGGACTGAAATTGGCAACTATAGAGAAGCCATACCTATATCCAGAACCTCTTCTAGGAACGCATAAACACCGCCATATAGACAATCTAAGTCTCCTGTTGATGATAAAGACTGCATGCCTACAATATCAGAATCTTTTTTGGGCTGGAAAGATTTTAGAAAATCCAAGAGAGCCAATTGTTTCGACAGTATAAGATCTGGACATGTCAACATCTGTGCTAGATCCAAAGGGGACAGAAAAGAAAAGAATATTAATATTAAGAAAGGGATCAAATCAAGGAAATGCCTTAGCTTTAAAACCGAATTAAGGTTGTGAATGGCTATATGTAATTAAGGTAAAGGCGGTGATCGAGACCCATTTACTTATAAATAGGCTGATTTGGGTTGTCTTTTATCAATGGTTCAGAATAAAAAACTTAGCTGAAAGGGAACGAGTTGAAAGTCACCACGAGTCTATTTTTAGTGCATACAACCTTATAAATAGTTTCTTATTCGAAAATTTAGATTATTACTGTATAAATAGTCTTTCCTTAATCATAAATAATGCATCCACTATTTATGATATTTTTAAAGAAATAGGCAAAAAATGTTTGTGGGTCAACCCAACCTGAACTGACCATTTAAACCTGAAACCATTTTGACCCATATTCTTACACGCCCATATTTCCACCTCTACATATAGGAGTCTGAAAAGGAGAGAAGGAAAGTAGATACCTTGCTGAAGCAACAAAGTGTCTCTCTGACAACTAAACTCGAACAAGATGGTACAGAAACGACCATGTTAGTTATTTCTGGATTACCAGCTATGAATGACTGATCTCTCCAATGTGTTTGACAAGTCTCGGAGCCTAAAAGTAATTCTTTGTGAGATAAAATAATAGTTTGAAGCTCTACTGAACATGATGCTATTATATAATGTTGATATTTACCTTGTTCGAGTAACGATATAGCAGAATCCAAGTGTCTCCTCAGAGTCGGAAACAATGTCTGCATCTTGTTTACCAATTCAACGGTTGTTATTCCACTAAAACCAGGGGGGATGCGCGAGGATCGGGGCAATGTTGGTTTGGGACTAAAATATTCTAGCTTGCTATGAAGATCGCGTAGGAGATAAAGATACACGGGTAACTAATATATGAAATCCACATGAAAAACAATAATTAAGCTGCAATAAATTTCAATGTCAAGAAAGTGAGGAGATAGCATGCAGTAGAGGTGGCAAAATGAACGGGTCAGCAAGTTGGGTAACCGGTAAACTTTTTGTATTGGCCGAAACAGGCTCTTTTGTCGAAACTAATAAAAAATAAATATTTAGATTTTACAAGTGACTTCTGATTACAAAAATTATATTAGTTCAATAATAATCTATTTTTTTAATAGAATGATGTAAAAGATTTATGCATTATAAACACACTAGAAGACTTTTGACCCCTTCCATTTTCAGCTTCTTTTTTTACCCATTACAAATAAAATAAAAATACCCTAATCGACCCATTCATAGGTAAATGACTAAATGGGTAACAAATCCACCTCTACTATGCATTGATGGAGTGAAAAAAAGGCATACCTCACATGACGGATCAGCGCAACAAGAATCAAGATCCTAAATCCAAGAAACATGACACACATGAGACAGATTAATATGTATATCTGTTAAGACTGACTCATAGAAACCTCAACTGATTTTTTAGTCAAGTAATTGACTAGCCACTGGCACCTAAATCCTAAATGAACATATAGTTCTAGCACTCAATGATTAAGCAAATATAACATGAATTAGGATCTCAAAATTGAATAAACTTTAACCTTTGAATATGACAAAATGGAGAAGCAATCAACCAAAAGAGGTCTAAATTTGTATCTTTGAGCTTCTAAAAGCTTAACAGCTTCGGAAATCTCGATATCAGTATCTACTGATTCATTGGAGCTGCTGGTAGAACACGCTGCTGACTCAGATGGACTGCTTTTAGAGGGCATGCAAGTAGAATGTTCATTTGCAGCATCGTTGCTACTTATTGCACCCGCTTTCTTCCACGTTTCAATAATTGTAAGCTGAGTGGTGCTGTTTCCTTGCGAGCCAGAATTTTTTAAGGCCTTAGCGGACTTTTTACCTTTTCTCTTGCTATGTTGGAAAGAATCTTGATTCGTTCTAATTTGCTCTGTGTTCTTTTCAATACGAGTAGGCTGACCTGGCGAGGAAGCTGAGGAGAGCTCATGTAAGGATAGAGGACACTCTTTGAGAATATTATTCAGCAAACTCTCAAGAAATCTGCATCATGAGAGAACTTTTAATCAAATCAACTGAATATGAATAAGGTGCAGGATATTTTCAGGTGAAATGTCAGGCAAATGCAACTAATTCCCACAGCATAAATCAAACTGAAAAATAATTGAAAATGGTCAACTGAATTTCAAACATATATGATTGGAAAAACCTCTACCTCAAAGATATTATAATCACGTATTTGATCTGAATAGAAACCAGAATATTTGAAAGATAGCACGAGTACGTGTAAATGCCATACATTTTCAAATAACTTGGTCAACACTTCTATACGAATCACAGATTCATTGCAAAATATGGATATTTGTAACATAATAGTTTCAGAGTGTAGTGAACTTTCAGGGTATTCGATTAATCATTTCCAGTCTTCGGGAAACATATATAGAACGAGGATAAAACTATTATAAACAATTTACCGAAACATAGTATTTAACTTTAAAAGCATTCAGATAAAGAATCTATACATAAATGGTGGTAATTTATAAACGCCTTCAGCTTACATGTGATATTTTGTTTCAACTTACACAAGGTTTTTCAAGCGCTTCAAGATCTTTGTTACTGTATCCTCCTTTGAAGCTTGGCTTATGCAGTCAAATCTTCCAGCAACTTGTGTCCCAAAAGCATTAAGCTATTTAAGATATAAAACATTAACTTGTGATTTAGTGTATATAATATAACCCATTGCCATGCTATGAGAATACTTATTTTGTTAAATTGACCATCATACTTCATTTGTCATGAAGGACAACGAAGTTCCCTTTCATTATAACTTTTTTGGGCATAACAGCACTTAGAGTTAAGAAGATATTGTAACAACACACAACAATAGTGTGAAGGTATGATGATCACTGATCAGTTTGAATTAATCATTCTGGTCATTGACATGAAAATTAAAACTTACTAGCTCTCTGATCCAATTGATTGCATAATAAAGAGAGAGGCAGACAACATGTTTCTGCTTTTTATCTAATGAATGCCAAGATTCAAAGAGGAACTGCATAACCAATAGCAAGAATAATTTAGTAAATCAACTATATAACATGTCTGAATAGATACGCAAAGAACAAATGCACTAGCTTGCTTTATTATAAAGCAAATCAATGGGTGACACATGATATTTATTCAAATGGATATATTTCTTTTTGAAAGTGAGTCAATGACATCTCTACTCGGTAATATGCTGACTTGTTCATCAGAAATCGACATAAAATCATGATTTGTATATGTTGGAGACACTTGCAAAAGTTAAAGTCAGTTTGCACATGACCTTCCACTTATAAAACTTATAAAGGTGAGAAATTAGAAAGATTGTAAAAATTAACCTTAGAAGAAGGAAGATGTATAGGACAGCCAAGAAGTGCATCAATTCCTCCAAGAGATCCCTGATTTCCCAGCCTCTCCGTCTGGATATGGAATTAATTATTAAACCGATGCTAAATCATTGTACAGAAACAAGGTTTAACATAGAGATATGCGTTTAAAAATGCGCCTACCACAGAAAGCAAACGGAAGTTTGCAGGAAGAGTTTGTAGTGATGCTGACCTAAACAGAATAAATCTTGTGATAAGTAAAAAGTATATGCGTGTGAATAGACAAATCTTATAAATTTTAGAAACAATGGAACTAAAGAACATGCATGATCTTAGCAAAAAAACATCTTCTGTGGTTATAAAACATGACATATATCTAGGTTATTATAGGATGAAACAGTCATGATGTAACCTCCAAGAGGATAAAAACAAGTTGAGCATTAACATTAAGGATATATCGGTAGATACAGTTGGCTTAAGTTTTTAAAAACAAACTTTTCAAGACCTTGTTAGTTCCTTAAGTGACATGTTGAACAAGACTTAAAAGGCGAAAAATTATATTACCTTGATGATGAGGAAGCCAGTGGCAATATATTCATGCAAATTGGAGAAATATCTCCATCCAAGTTCATCCATAGCTCCCCTGCATAAAAAGAATAATAATACATAATATATTAAACATGTTTACTGGAATGGTGGAATCCATTCATTTCGGGACCAATAAAGGCACATCCCCGTGACTTACCTTCAAGGCCACAATACAGGTCAGAAGCAGGCAATTTCCCATTTTCTAAATCAGATAAAAACGTGGATTCAAACTCTCCAACAACTTGGCCAACCCTGCACATAAAAATAGTAGAAATTTAATACGATAGATCTTTTGAATTTTCTACTATGAGTACATATTTTTAGTGTATCACCATATAGCTCACCGTTCCATTATTGCTGGATGAAGAGTTCTTGAATCAAGAATGGTAGATAGTTCATCATAAAATAGGATTAACGATATTGGGAACTGTTGGCATGAGTCCAGGGATGTTCTCAGAAGTTCTAGTGCCTCCTCATAGTTCAACTTCTACATGTAGATATCCCAACAAATAAACATAGAAAATCACATATATCAGATTAATTTCTTATAGCAGCTTTACATTTCTAGCTTGGAACTTAAGAATAAGAGCATAGCATACTTGGTAATCCTACTCTTACATGTGCTGAGGATGAGTTGGATAGATCATTTGTGTTTCCGAGATGAGACAATATTTTTAAAGTTCCGATTAGACCCATTTTCTTGTACTTGAACTCTGGATTACTGACCTGCCACATTTTGTATATTGAATTGGAAGTTATTAGGTTTGAAAGCAAGTTTATAAAAATAACGATTTGGGAAATATATATATCAAGAAACTTAACAACTAGTTATACCTGCTTCCTTACGATCATGAAAAGTTCATTTGCAATAGATGATCCGAACGTTTCTGTATTAGACCGTGCAGACCTTGATAGAAAGCAAAAAACATCATATACCTGCAACAAGCCAAGGACTCTCATGAAAATGCAAATGCAAAACTGCAAAGACAAAAATTATATTGACGGAAAACTTATATGTGACCTTATGAAGGTTTTCATTGCTAAACCCTTCCATATAATCTAATATACCTACATATTACGAGAAGAAAAATGTCAGGTACACTTCAACAATGGAGCAGAAGTGAATAAGTAAATTACACACAATAGAAAAGTAATGATATACCGGTTATGTAAGAACAGATTGGAATTAGTTCTTGCGAGAACTTAGAGGCTAGCAAGACCATAGCCTCTAATGCTGAACTGACTTCAATTGTAATGCCAGAACCCACATGGGTAACCAATGCCCCTAAGACCTGTGAGGGCCCACAAGAAGATTAGTTTCTTTCTTGAAACAATGGTATATATCTGAGAATAGTACTGTTATAAAAGCTTACTTCCTGCCTTGAGTAAGTATCAGAAAATCCCTCAAATAGGTACTTATACATCTGAATGCCAAATTTAATTGCTTTCTGTTCTTTGCAAGCCAAGAAGTATTCCGCCAACAATAAAAACGAGCAGAAGTGATCCTAAATTTGAAAAAGAGAGACACAAAATGAGCTCCCAAAAAGACAGTGACTTACTATATTTACAAATTATAAAAGCTCTCATTTCGTAAGTGACGCCATACCTTTACCAGTTCCTTGTTACTAAAAATGCATTGCTCAAACAAAACATCCTGGATGGAGCCTTCAATGATTTTCTTCTTTAGTAGCTTTTCAACACTCTTTTGCATCGATTCACAGTTTTTATAAATCAGCATCAGCAACCAAATGTCAATCACCTTATGATCCTGGGGTTTGTCAATGTGTTGAAGTTCTTTTAGTATTTCCTGGCAAAGTATCTGAAAGATTCGACAAATTAAATCAAAAATTTTGAACTCGAGGAAGATTACTTGAAGATTCACATCAAAATGAACATATTAAAGAAGGTTTTAATAATTCAAGAGTTCCAAGTACATTTTTAAAACGAAGACTTGATCCCAAAGCATCAAGAACTGAAGCCTCCGCGTTATTTACAACTGCTTTTCCCTTAAGTTTACTGTTTTGGGTTGAACGAGTATCAAAGACTCCAACGAGCTTGTACTGTTCTCGAAATTGTGAAATTATTCTTCGCGCATTTATTGGTGTTGCGGAAAGAAGTAGAAACCTGAGTAGGTATGGTAACTTCTCAGCTTCAATTGTTCGTATACACGATAGTGCTATTGTTATAACCTTCATAACAATCAAATACAGAGTTTATTAGCACGTACCTACAAGCTACACAAATCACATAAACAAACACGCAAACCAAATCACCTTATCTTGTAACATCTCATCCAAATTAAGACTAGAGAAGCAATCAATAACCGCAACTGTAGCAGTCGAATCATCTTGCAACACCTTCTCAAGTGAATCAACAACAATCGTATTATTAGTATCTCCCATAACTTCAGGCAACGATCCAATAATCTCTCTCTTCAAACCAGGAGGACAAATCGACAACACTTGAAATAAACTCTCAGTAAACGCCTCAGAATCAACCAGAAAGTCAAGCCACCGAAACTGATTTAATATCAACCTAGCTACATCCTCATCCAACCGCATAGTCGAATATCCACAAGTATCATTCTCAAAATACTCTGGAAGCTTCTCTAACAACATTTTCTGGAAATCTAACTGAATCGAAGGAACTAGCAACAACACTCTCACTAAGCTCTCACTTCGTACATTACTAGAATTATCACGATGTGAAGGTAATAAAACTCTACAAGTAATCAATTACATTAAAATATCAGTTCAAATACTAAACTCAACAAGTATGCATTCACATATCTATTAGTAATTGAAAACCTAAATTAGCATTTACTAGTTTCGTATAAATTTAGAATTTAATATGATAGAAAACAGTAAATTAACAATAACGAATGATGTGAAGGGAATCAACTCTACAAGTATCAATTACATTTCAATATATATCAGTTCGGATACTAACCTAAATAAGTATGCATTCACAAATCTATCAGTAATCGAAAACCTAAAAATGCATAAACTAGTCTCGTATAAAATTAGAGTTTAACATAACAGAAAACAGTAAATTAGTGATAACGGATTAAATTAATCATTGTATACCATATCACGATGTGAAGGTAATCAAACTCTATAAGTATCAATTACGTTTAAATATATCAGTTCGGATACTAAACTAAACAAGTATACATTGAAACTAACACAACCTAATATCGCATAAACAAGTTTACTATATAATTAGTGATAATGAGCTAAACTAACTAACCTGCGGAGATCGTTTGAATCGTCAATGTAAGTGCAGAAACCGGATAAAAACTGCGATCGGATATCGGAATCAGACGAGAAGCGAGTATGAAGATGATGACGTAGCTTGTGTACGTCGGCAGGGAGACAGGGAGGACCGGAGGTGTTGATTAATGTGCAACCGGCGTCTGCGAGAATCGACGCCATTTTATCGATTGAAGTTAGGGTTTGTGATTGGTGGTGATGAGGTGGAAGTGGAACGGCGTCGTTTTGGATGGTTAGGTTACTGCCGGCGGATGACGTGGCGGTGGTTTTGGGGGTTTTGGAAGGGTGAGAGATTGGGGAAACGAAGGATTTGGAAGGGCGTTTGTTACGGAGAGGGATGTGGTTGTTACGGTACGACATCGTTTTGGTAGGTGGTATGGTGGACAAGGACGGCGGAGATGATGTTTTGATGGTGGTGGTGGATTTTGAAAGAATAGTGGAGGTAAGAAAAATGGCGCCAAAACTAAATTTTGTATCCACTTGGTGTGGACGCACATGGTTTGGCCGAAACCGATTAAATTGGTCAAATCAAATCAATTTTATTGGTTTGGTCGGTTTAAAGATCTATACTTGATCGATCGGTTTAAGATTTTTGTAAACCGATATATTGGTTTGGTTTGTGGTTTGAACATTCAAACCGTCCATTTAAATCAAACCTAACCAATTATGTTTATTGTAAAAAAAAATTTATATAAATATATATTATGCTAAATAAGTGTATAATTTATAAATTGTTTTTCTTAAGTAAAACTTTTATTTAGATTCCTTTTTCTTCTAAAATTAAATTTCGTAAATAAGTTAGAATTGTCAAAACATAATAATTGTCATTTTTTTATTTTACAAATATAACAAAAATAATAAAACTCAAACCGTTAAACGACCAAACCAAACCGATTTTGATTGGTTTTGGTGGTTTGGTTTGAAGAAAATTTTGACAGGTTCGGTTGCCAAAAACTCCAAACCAAGATTACCGGTTTGGTCACAATTTTATGCTCAAACCGGCCAAACCGAACCATGATCATCCCTGTTGGTGTTTGCCAATTTTGGTTGTGTTTGGTTGGTGGGTTTTGGATTTAAGAAATAGATATCAAAGTCATATATAATGTTTGTTTTGTAGCTATGGATTTAAGTAAAACCATGAAGTGTGGGTTTTGTAAAACCCACCTATGTTGTGAGTTTCTTTTCTCACACACACTTCTTTATTTTACTCTCTTTTTCTCTCTCACACACATAAACATTTATCTTTCTCTTTCTTGTATCTTTATTTTAAATTAATATTTAATTTTTACTTTCATTTTTATATTTTCTATTAAACCTTAACCTATTCCGAAGCCCATTTACAAACCAAACGAAACCTTAGTCTGTCAAAAATATGACAAAATAATAGCTTAATCATAAATATAAATTTACAGTATTAATAGTAAAATAATTATTAAAATATAAATTTGTAATGAAAATCTATTTTAAATGATCCAGCATACTTAAATGAAAGAGAAAAAAACTTAAATTGGAAATAAATATAAATAGAAACTTATATATAACCATATGTCCATATGAATGATAATTAAATAGTTATAGAATGAAATGATTGTTGTGAAACAAATGAAGAACAAGAAACATAAGACAAAAAAGAATAAAGAATTCTATATTATTTATCTCATATAGATGTATATTTATAGGTATAATATGGAGTATCATTCAAGAAACAAATCTCCTAATAAGATACAAATATTCTTAATTAATATTCTAGAGATATGGGCAGTCGTACCATAATTATTCATAACACTCCCATTTGGATGTTCATGTAAAAGATTATGTCTCGTTAAAACCTTACTAGACAAAACTCAGTGGGTCAAAAATCTAGTAAGGAAAAAGAGTACATAAGTTTTCAATACGTCCAGTGATGTTGTCTCGTTAAAAACCTAGTTAGGAAAACCCAATGGGACAAAACCATAGACAAAGGAAAAGAGTGCAACACGTATTTCTCCCCCTGATAATCACATCACTTAAGTCTTTTGAGTTGACACAACAAATGTCGTCACTTCATTATACATAGCCAATTGTTGATCGACTAATATGATGATCTAACTAAGGGGGTGCTTGATTGAAAATGGGTAATGGAAAAGGGAAAGGGAAAGGATAGTTTCATTTGTGTCATATCATCATTAAATGACCTCACAACCATAGAAATGCTCAACGAATGTGATTTTATCATTGTTATTCAACAATTTGATGTTAGTATGTAAGGATTTCATCCTTCGCATGGTCGATATATGACTCAAGACAAAACTTATGTCTTTTAAAGGTATTTCATTTCACATTACTTATGTGATTATTCAATCGCCTTTAGAATCTCGTCACGAGCTCCAAATTTATTCAAACATACATCATAATTCTAACATATTTACATTCGGATCTCTTTATAAATTGTGTGCACAAACATAATCATTTCATAGCTATATCAATACAAATTATCATGGCAATTATATCACATATGTCATCATTACTTCAACCGATATTAGGACTTTTCATTTTATCATATAGTGTTCTCGATAACTTTTCTTATTTGCTTCATGATTTAAACCGTGAGATTTGCTTCATGCATTTCATATCCTTAAGGGAATTTGAATACCAAGTGAACTTTTACGATATTCATTAGATGCGAATCAAATATATTTTATATTGCCAGACTTATAAGATATCATTACAAATCGTTGCATCCACCACATTATAATATATCTCATTGTATCAAACGTGAGTCTTTGGAAATCATTATATAACAATCTTGCCTTATCTAATATAATCATAATTCAACCAAAGACCGTTTTATAATATACCTTCATGTGTATGGACTTCAAGTCCCGATATATCTCCTATTCCGAGAGACTTCAATTCTCATTTAGTTCTTGCGTCTTACCATTTTGGGCAATCAATTATATCTCTGCACTTTTGGGCAGGTATGCTAACATGATCCTCATTAATATTAATAATATCCAACGCTATATTAAAATCATCGTCGACATCGATTTCATTTTATTTCGATTCCATATTTTCCTAGACATGATATAACATATTGATATCTCTTTATATTTCGGTACCTTAGGTTCTTCTGGAACCATCATGTCTAGTTACTCTCTAGGAGTATCTTTCGGGGTCTTTATCACCTCAATTTAATCATCTTAACTCATTGTTCCTTTATTTATTTCGAGGATTGTCATTTGGAATCAATTACTATACCACGCTTCAGGCATGCTGATATCGCATATTTATACGTTTATTTATATGCGATATTTGGTCGTTTTTCGTAGTAAACATGATGAATATGATAGGTTTTTGCATTTAATTGTGTGGAAAAGTTGTTTTATTCATTTTACAGGTTTATATGATCGGGAAGTGGATATTGGACGAGAAATGAGCTTAAATGACGAAAAATACACGAAATGGTGGGGTCTGTCAGTTGGTGCGCCGCAGTTAGCTTGGGGTGCAACGCACTAGGCATTTGTATTGGTTTCAAACTCATTTTAATCCCGGTGCGACACATTAGTGTATAGGTGCAGCGCAGTCAACAGAATTTCAGTTGTACTCGAAAACGAATTCCTTCTCTATAAATACAAATCTAGAGTTCCAGAATTATATCAATCGTTTTTTATCAAGTCTGGAGCTGGAGAATTCGTTTAGGAGCTGCAAGAGGAGTTAGAAGTTGGTTTTGTGACAACCGTCTAAAAATCAGGAACTCGTTCGGTAATTTTATCGGCTCAATTCTCTAGTTACTCCTTTATCATGTTCACTCGTGTGACAATCGTCCAAAGTTCAGGGAATTCCTTCAGTTACTTCCTCGGTTCGAATCCTTCGTTACTCTTTTTGTGTTCGTATTGTTCTAGTTCATAATTACTTTATCCGTATTTTATCGAATCAAGTGTCGGAATAACTCCCGGAATCAAAATTATAAGTCCTAATACCAATAAAATCACTTTTTGAACTTTCCTAAGTTCATAACTAATCATACTTGAGAACTTTCAATTAACAAAAAGGTCCAACGAAGCAATAACGTAAAAACGAAAAATAAAAATTTCGGAAAACTGCCCGGTGCGCAGCACCTGGCTCCAGAATTTCAAAAAAATTACATTTTTAGTCCCTTTCTCGTTTTACACCCTCACCACCCACTTTGACCAATCAAAAATCGAGTCTAGGCCTGTCATTACTGCTAATCCAGTATCCCAAGTTAATTAAAACAATACTAAACCTATTTCCTTTTAATTTTCATTTTACTAAATCATTTTTACACACACTAAAACACACACTACCCCTTTTCTCTCAACTTTCTCTCTAAAACTCAAGAAAAGCCAGTGATATTTCACCATTAAAAACCATTTCTAAACCATGCAAATCGTCCATACCATCCAAAGAAGCTAAAGGAAACAAAAGATTTCGAAAAGGACCACCGTTGTAAAGATTTTTTGAAGATCAAATCCGACCAAAACTCATCATCCAAGCTTTTCCTCCGGTAGATTACTTTCTTTTTACTACTTTTACATAAATAATCAATTGCATGTATGATCTAACGGTTGAAAATGAGTTTTTATGCAAATCTTTGACTTTTATGGTCAAAAACGTTTTTAATCGAAAAACCCTTTAAATCCACGAATCTGTGAATAAAAATGTTTTAGAAACTGTTAAAATGAAGTTTTGGAAGATAATAACTAATTGCATGTGCAATGTAAACAACAAAAACGAGTATTTGTGAAGATTTATGTCATTTTTACACAAAAAAAACGATTTTCACCTAAATAATACTTAGATCTATGATTTATGTGGATAAAAGTTGTTTAGAAACTGTGAAAACACCATTTTATAAAGTATCTACTAGTTGCATGTCAAAATCCTCAAGTCACAAAACGTTTTTAGCAAGAAAAACACAAAACGGGAAATGGACAGCAGCTAGGTGCGCAGCACCTGTGCCCAGGTGCGCAGCACCGAGCTGCTGTTCACCCGAAAATCGTCGTTTTGACTCGTTTTAAGTTTACGTTTGCATTCTGGACTTTTACCCTATCAATTGTGGACTGAGATAAATAAAATTAATAACATTGGTGATTTACTTTGGACTCTTTGGACTATTTTGGACTATATTATATGTATTATTGTGTTTTAGGTGATTTGTGAACGGAAGTGGTTGTGTAATTTTTGGACATGAAATTTGGGCGCGGAAGCGCTGCCCAAATTTCCCTAGAAATTATAAAACCACTTCAGTAAGCAAAAGCACTAAAGACGTAACAATCAAAAACAATAAACTTTCAAACTAAACACAACGTTAATCGCTTCGGACCAAATTTTCGGAACAATATTGGACTTAACACTTATTTACAAACAAAAGTCACACGATATCTTCTATACATAAAGAACATAATAAGAAGTTAACTTTTTGAATTATATTGGTAATTCTTAGGCATTCCGTGATTCCCGACTCCTTTCCGACCGTCTCCGAGTTCAATTCTCTTCGCAAACCGTGAGTTACAACCCCACTTTGTTTTACTTTTATACTTTTAAACATTATTTGGGGGAAACATAAGATCATGCTTGTAACTTACAAACATTATTTGCAAACTATTGTTATTTATTGAAACTTGATTTAAACTTTGAATCTTGAAACATTTTAACTTGAATCTTACAACTATCATGCGTATTTGTGTTAATGCCTTAGCAGGATAACTAAACTAGGATGCTTGTTAGTAACCAATCCTTGATGGATGTATAAGCCCGTAAGATCTCTTTAATGTTTTAATTACCTTAATCAAATGCCCGTTTTTTTGATCTCTCTCTCTTATACACTATTAGCATTAGCCGTTAGTCATATGGGTATCGATACTTAGGAGGGGTCACTCCTTACTCAGGGTTAGCGTCCCAAGTACATATTACTACCTCACTTATTGAATCACTTACTTAAATATTTTTGGGCTAGTTTCTCGACCATACAATCGGTTTAGTGTATACTTACTACTTATATTATGCCAAGTGATTGATACAAGGTACCTTTAGTTAAGTTAAACACATATCCCATAAGCATATACTTACTTTAGCGCCTGATCCCGCTTCAACATTATTTTAGCGCCTGATCCCGCTTCAACATTATTTTAGCGCCTGGTTTCCGCTATAACTACTATGCGAGTTTAATTATTTATTCACTTTACTCGCTTACTTATAAACTTTTTACCATCTACTACTATTTTTGGAAACTTTCTATTTTTGGTAACTTTCTATTTCCGGTAACTTACTGTTTTTGGAAATTCTATCAAACTCTAAACTGTAACTCACTCACTACGTTTTGTAGTTGACACTTTATCTTATGTTTCAGGAAATTAATGTAAGCATTCGGAATGCATGGCAAGGAGGGTCGACATGGTCACGTGAGGCGCTTAATGGGAAAGACCTTCATATTTTTGGGAATTTTTGTTTAAAACTTGTATTTACACTTTAAGTTAAATCGTGAACTACTTGGTTGCTTTTGAAATGTTGTATCTTGAACCATTTAAAATTTTAATGGAGATGACTTAAATCGTTTATATTTGCTTATGACCGTGTAATGATATTCCAGCTCTCACATCCCGTGTTTCCGCTTTAGCGGGGTGTGACAGACTTGGTATCAGAGCCAGGTTGTAGTGAAAACGGTTTTAGAAATTTCTAAAAAGTTTTTGAAACCAAACTATAACCAAGGCTTTTCGGAAAATCATTATGGGTTCAAAACTTTAGTAAAATTAATTTTGCGATTGCATGATTATTTTTAACTACGCATGGCCTGATCACCCCTGCCTAGTTCAAAATGACTTATGCAAGGACGAAACGTAATTTCTAAAGATAAACGGTTTTGAGTCAAAACAAAATTCCCGGTCTTATTATTCCCAACCTCACGTGATCGACCCCTACCTGCATTCCTTACATATTTCCTTTAACATTATCTCCTTCTTGTACTCACTAAACTCTTTACGTCGCAGATCCGTCATGTCTCAGTCATCACGCTCAAGATCTCCCTCGCGTTCCCGGTCCCAATCCCAGCAGAGAGCCGCGTCATCGCATGAGTCTTCCGAGGGCCATACCGCCTCGGAAAGCCTCCGCCACCAAACCACGGACCCCACGGAGGATACCTCCATGGCTGTGTCCAGCAGCATCGGGTCCAGCCCGAGGGCGGTGCAACCACCACCTCTACCGGTACCCGACGCCGCACCACCACAGCGACGTGGACCACGTGTCGTTACGACGGCACGTAAACAGGTAATCCTTCCGGGCCGACTGCCAGACAGGATGGCAGCTCAGCAGGGTGTCCCCTACAGGCCCCCAACACCTCTTAACCCCTACCATCACCCGATTCCCGAGGCCCCACGCACCTCGGTAATGGACCATTACTCGTGGGAACGCCAGTTCCAACGAGAAGAGATGCAGCGCGCCCGCGAAGCCGAAGCAGCACGGCAGCAGGTGCCGCAACCTCCCCCACCGGCCGCTTTCCTCCACCTTCACCGCGAGGTTAGGGAACTCGCCCAGGAGGCCCGACAGCAGGGCCATCTGATTGGCGAGGTCACCGACGCTGCTCGCCAGTTGTCTGAGCAGTCAATGCGAGTCATCGCATCGACTAGGACCACGGCTCGGGCGGTGCAGCACCTTATCGGTGTGTGCCTTGTGATGGGCACATTGATGGTGGTCATGATGGCCAAGATGTTCCTGGAGAGGCACCATTAGTCTTTCCTCTACTGTATCGTACTATAGGCCGAGTTGTAATTTTCAGTGTATACAGCTTCGTGCCATTTTTCTTATTTCTCTTATTGTATTGTACTGTACTTCTCTATTTCGAACCTTGTACTCAACTCTTTTTATTTAATGAATGAAGTTTCGTTTATTACTATCTATTGTTACTTATCTTGTGGATCTTGAATTGTGTAAACCATTTCTCATATATGAATCTGAACAGTGTGAATCTCTTGGGATCTTGTCGTGCGTGTACTACCTATTCTGATACATTAATCATGTGTAATTGCTAAATTATTCATTGAATCATATTCATATCACACTACTACAAACAGGGCTATTAATGACGCGCAATGCGTGTCAAGAAGAGGCCTTATGACGCGCAAATGCGCGTCAAGGATGGACCAGTCATAAATATTTCATGACGCGCAAACAAGCGTCATAACTGAATGACGCGCACTTATGTCCTGCGTTACATGACTTTCTTTTTTGACCTTCGTTTTAAGACCCGCGTTATATGACTCTCCTTCTTTACCTTCGTATTTGCGCGTCATAATTTTTATATATAAAAAAAAAAAAATTGATTCAGATTTTCTAAAACTTTTCTCCACATTCTTATGTAACTCAATCACCAAAGCTTTTCATTACATCACACTTGTTCAACAAATCTTTTCATTACCAATACATTAAAATCACATACATTAAGGCATTGTTTTACATTATCAGCCGTCATGCCTTGTATTCTTTCTTCGAGGAGCACCTGCAATCTCAGCTGTTGAGGTCCAGAACATCAACAGGTTTGGCTCGAAAGATGCTGGCAATGTCCAGAACATCCCTTCGTGCAACAGAATTTGCAGCAACTTTGATTAACATTAGCTCGTGTTCTGCAAATGGCAAGTGGGTGATATCTTTGACCTAAAAATATAAGAGTTTTCCATGGGAAAATCATTATTGTCAATTATCTGAGTATTTCAAATAGTTGAAAATACAATTAAAAAAAATCGCACCTCGTGAACATCCACCAATTTACAGAACTGCTGAACTAACTTGCCAAGTGATTCATCTGTGCCAGCAATCACAGTTGTAATGCGAGATAAACCCTCTATTTCTGCAGGACCTACGGCCAGACTCTGTAAGAAAAACAATTACAAACAAACTACTTAAAGCCACACTTAATTGATCTGTAACTAGGGTCTGAAGTTGGATAAGTTAAACGCCCGTAGCACCAGAATACTGTTCTATAACTATAACATTTTACTCTTAGAGCGATCATATCTGTGTGAGAGTGAATTAAAAGCAAAAAACCTGAATGTTGTAACCCCTTCTGGATATAACTCCGCTGACTAGGTTGAGAACTCCAGGATAATTATTCACAAGAATGTTCAGGGTATGAGACTGTCGACCAGTTGACTGCAACATAAATTTGGGAGTAACATTGTTAAACCTTCTTAGACTAAAATATACATGATTAACCGAAGATGAGAAATTGACATCTTACATCTTCGTCATAGAGCACCCCCCAATTGGGGTCAAGAACCTGATCCATCATGCAGTTATCATAGTACTCTACAGGATAAACGTCACCCTTCATTCAAATAAAAATACAATAAGTCACATACATACAATAAAACTAGTCTTTCACATTCACAGAAAATAGAGAAAAGCAAGAAACTTCACCGTGGAAGACCATAAAGAACAAGAATGGCTGTAACTTCACATCTTCGAGTCAATTTCTGAGGTTGAGTTCTCATTCCTATCAACGCGTGACCACCAACTTTCGGCCTTTTCAAGATCTGAACTCAAAAAATCAGATGGTATTAAATACACAAAGTAAAGAATTATCAGTTTGAGAAATCAGAATGCAAAAAACTTACACTTGCAACAGTCTGTTCCTCAGAAAGGCAAAGGCCCCGTGTCTCAGGCATATGATGGAATCCCTGAAAAATAAATCATTTTGGGATCAGGAGAGTTGAAGATGCAAAAAATGATAACTGGAAAAGGTAACGGTTTTTTTACATGTTTCTCCCCAACTATAGCTTCATTAAGAGCTTGTCTTTCGACAAGTAACATGGGAATCTGTTGATCAAGTCTCATGTTCATTCCTTCATAATAGTCACTAATAGTGTGGTAAAGCGGTTGGCAGTCGCCAGTATCCATTATCGCAGATTCCATGCACTCCAAACATAAATTCCGCCCATCTCCCAAAGATATGTATCTTACATTTACCGACTTTAAAGAACACGAATATTAGAATATATAAAAGAAAAAAATAAAAGTATGATTTATTACTTTATAAAACTGTACAAACCAGACCTCTAAGCGTTCACAACTGCAGCATCGGGCTGTGTTATCATGCTCATGTACAGGACAATATTTCTGGGACCAGAATGGGTGGCATCGATACTCGATCAACCCAGCTCCATTTGTTGGAATCTTTAAGAAAAAGTCAGATCACATTTTAGCATTTTAGAATCAATTTTAAACGAAAAAGTATTAAAATGAAGAAAAGAGGATCATATATGATGACGAAAATAAAGGATCCGTTCTCTTGATGCTCGAATCGTCTACGAAGAAGGTATACCACTCAAACAAAACCCCGATTAGTATATGCAGAATTTTCGACACAATAAAACGACACAAAGCTTCGGACATACCTTGATGAAATCATGATTTGGTGATGAGTAAGTGGCTGTTTGGTCCCGTGGGTCTTGCTGAGAAGAAAACACAATTAGACCAAAGTTAACAACAGATTATAAACACACCACTTAGGGTTTCGGATTTCAATCAAGAAAATTATAAACACACCAAAGTTAACAACAGATTATAAAACACAAACATTTTGACAATGATAGAGATGAGTACGGGAACTGTAAAGAAACAATCATCAACCGATTTATATGATTATGGTGATGAAATGGCAGCAGCAAGAGGCTGTTTGTGGCGCCTACAAACAAGAACTCGGTTTAGGGTTTTATATGAAGAAAGATTAAGGATTCACGAATTTAAACACACTTACCTTGAAACATGGACATGAGGAACACCATGATGATGAAAGGAAAGTAACAATCGACATTGGAGTGGCTGGGAAAACACGATGGCAGCAACAGCAAGGAAGAAATGGGTGGCGGCTAGAAGGTTTGAAGGCTAGGATCCCGGATTTTCCACTTCACCGAAGGAAACAACACATCTTGATCGATTTGCTTGCTATTTTTGATGATGAATTCAATAAGGAGGAATGAGGCTCGATTTTGATGGAGAGATTATGAGAAATTCGGATGCAAGGGTTAGAGGGAAATACAGATCTGAGAAAGGGGGAAGTTAAAACCAAGTTTAAGTTTGGGAAATTTTAGATCCGAGAAAGAGGGGGAAGTCGACCGCCAAAACCAAAAAAAACCATACATGACTCCTATTTAGGACAAAGGAAAACAAACGTCATTTCGAAATCTAAATTTTAACTGATTATGACCCATACGTTATGACACATCTGAAAACGCGTCATCCCTTTACCCAATATGACTGTTGTTTTATGACTCTTGACATTGCGCGTCATCTTTTGGCGTGGGTCATAAAAAGCGGGTCAAGGATAGCCCTGTTTCTAGTAGTGTCATGTTCAATTCGTGCGTACTAAACCGAAATTCTTGTCTGTTGTAGAACCATGGCACCCTCGCGCTTGAATGCCAACACCCTCGCCGATCGGGTCACGGCTCAGCTCAACGCAGCAATACCTGATTTGATCGCCCAGGTGATCGCCGGAATTAACGAAAGGATCTTCGGGGATGTGAACCCCTACGCCTCTCACCCAGAAGTCAATATCGGTAACTCTCCTCCCCTCCCAGCCACCGTGAAGCTTGAGAAAGAAGGAGGCTCTCAAATCAATAGCCCCCTTTCCACTCCAATCCCTGTCCCTCGAAGGAAGGAAAGAAAAAGGAAGGCTAGCTATCAACCAATAGTGAACAACCGCAACAAGAGACCGGTCATCGGACACCAAGGATACGCTGGATCGCACCCCAAGTGCGACAAGTGTTACCTACACCACCATGGTGGATGCCCCTCATGTTTCTTGTGCCACCAAACCGGACACCTCTACCGACGTTGTCGCAAGTATGCGCCGAATCAAGGAAGGAGGTGGATTACTCCTCAGTCCGGAAGCAACGGACGCCCCAGTGTTAACTGTCCCGTATCCCAAGTAGCAGAAGCCTTCGGTGCTCTCACCATCACCGCCAAAGAGTCGAAGCAGGACTCGGGCCCCACAGGTAAACTCCCTAGTAAATAACCCGATTTGTCGTTAAAGCTATTCACTTCGGGAGCTTGAAGGAGCCTCGTATTCTTAGAAATTAGACCCCCAAACCTAGGATCTAAGGTTCTTAAGGATGGCCTCACCATAGAATACGCTAACGGTCAGGAGTTCGAAGCAAGAGATATAATCATAGGACACTCCATGTGTTTGTCTGATAAAACTTTCCCTATCAACCTAATCCCTATCGAGCCAAAGGGCGTCGATGTCAACATTAGGATGAACCGGCCCTTTCATTCCAGAGCCGAGATCGTCTATTCTGACAAACTCATTTACACCCCTCTATCTGACACCGAAACCCTATCATTCAAGGAGGCAAACCCGGACGTCTACTCCGACTAGTGTCGTCCATTATAAATGCGTAAGTGCCTTTGATAAGGACTGTGACGCATTCCTTGCCCCCGTCGTTGGACGTAAGCCCAAGGAGATCTGTATTTCCCCGTAGTCCAGGATCACCCTAACGTCCTTTCCAAAGATTCGCCAGGGTTACTTCCGCCCCGACAGGTAGAATTCCAGACTGATCTCACTCCTGGTGCATCTCCGGTCGCTAGGACACCTTACCGTCTAGCCCGCAGGAATTGCAAGAGTTGTTCAAACAACTTCAGGAAACCCATCGATCATGGTCTTGTTCGTCCTAGTTCGTCGCCGCGAGAAGCCCCTATGCTCATCGCTAGAGAGAAAGACGAATCCTTTCGTGCGTGCATCGATTATCGTGAAATCAGCGCACTGACCGTCAAGGACCGGTACCCACTCCCGAGGATCGATAACCTCTTCACTCAGTTGCAGGGAGCAACTTACTTCTCAAAAATCGACCTCCGCTCGGGTTACCCTCAGGTTCGTGTCAGTGAGGTCGACGTTCCAAAGACCGCTCTTCGTAACCGCTACGGTCATTACAAATTTCTAGTCACGCCGTTCGACCTAATCAGCTCACCAGCAGTGTTCATGGACTTAATGAACCAAGTGGTAGGCCCTACCTGAAACTCATTTTAGGACTCCTTCGAAAACAGAGGTTGTACGCCCAATTCTCCAAGTAAGCGTTTTGACTCCGAGGAGTACACCTTCTCAGTCGCGTGGTTAGCCGATAAAGGATTCATGTGGATCCGGCTAAGGTAGAAGCGATCAAGAAATGTCGAGCCCCGACGACTACCATCGGAGGTCCAACGAGATCTTCTCAAAAGTCGCTAAGTCGTTCGCCGAACTCACTCAGAAGGACAAAGCCATTGCCTACACCTCACCCATAAGACATAGGAGATGGATCGAACTGCTGAGAAACTACGATTGCGAGAATCAAATGCCACCCGGGTAAGGCAAACTTAGTAGCAGACACCCCTAGCCGGAAGGGAAGGGGTGAGACCAACTCGAGTTAGAACATTAGGTATCCAGAATTCAGACTAACCTCCAAGCATAAATCACCGAGGCTCAGCGAGAAACATTGAAGCCTGAAAACCCTAAAGGAAGGAACTTTACACAACCCTGAGGCGGAGTTCAAACGCAAACCCGATGGATTTCACTACCGAGTTACCCGCGACGGCAAAGGGTAACGACACAATTTGGGTAATTGTGGATCGTTCGACTAAGTCCGCTCACTTCTCGCCGAAACGAGAAACCCACTCAATGGGGAAGCTCGCACAAAGTTGCATCCATGAGATCACCTCTCGCCACGGTACACCCTATCCACCATCTCTTACAGAGATAGTCGCTCACGTCTCACTTATGGAACCGCCTCAGAAACCTCTCGGCGCGCGATTGGATCTTAGCGCAGCCTACCTTAGACCGACCATCAGGGAGCGATTGAAGACGTCCCGTACTCGGCAGAAGAGCTACGCCGATAACCGAAGGAAACCCCTCAAGTTCCAGGGCGGCGATCGAGTCCTTCTCAAAGCGTCGCCATGGAAAGGGGTAGCCCACTTCGGGAAGCGCGGAACGCTAAGCCCGAGGTACACCGAACCGTCCGATGTCATCAAGCACATTGATCCGGTAGCTTGTCAACTCCAACTTCCGCCTGTGCCTTCCACTGTTCATAACGTGTTCCATGTCTCACGCTTGAAAAAGGGTGTCTATCCGACGAGACCTTCGTCATCACACCCGACAAGGTCAAAATCAACAGCAAGCTCAATTTCATCGAGGAACCGCTCGAAGTTGTAGACCGAAAGGTCAAGCAACCCAATCGAAGCCGTGCTCCTATCATCAAAAAGTTCGCTGGAACTCCCGACGTGGTCACGAATTCACGTGGGAACGTGAAGACCAGATACGTCAAAAGTATTCTCATTGTTCAAAGTTACTTCCACCTGATGTGACGAGTCAAATTTCGGGACGAAATTTCTTTCAACCCGGGGATGATGTGACAACCGTCTAAAAATCAGGAACTCGTTCGGTAATTTTATCGGCTCAATTCTCTAGTTACTCCTTTATCATGTTCACTCGTGTGACAATCGTCCAAAGTTCAGGGAATTCCTTCAGTTACTTCCTCGGTTCGAATCCTTCGTTACTCTTTTTGTGTTCGTATTGTTCTAGTTCATAATTACTTTATCCGTATTTTATCGAATCAAGTGTCGGAATAACTCCCGGAATCAAAATTATAAGTCCTAATACCAATAAAATCACTTTTTGAACTTTCCTAAGTTCATAACTAATCATACTTGAGAACTTTCAATTAACAAAAAGGTCCAACGAAGCAACAACGTAAAAACGAAAAATAAAAATTTCGGAAAACTGCCCGGTGCGCAGCACCTGGCTCCAGAATTTCAAAAAAATTACATTTTTAGTCCCTTTCTCGTTTTACACCCTCACCACCCACTTTGACCAATCAAAAATCGAGTCTAGGCCTGTCATTACTGCTAATCCAGTATCCCAAGTTAATTAAAACAATACTAAACCTATTTCCTTTTAATTTTCATTTTACTAAATCATTTTTACACACACTAAAACACACACTACCCCTTTTCTCTCAACTTTCTCTCTAAAACTCAAGAAAAGCCAGTGATATTTCACCATTAAAAACCATTTCTAAACCATGCAAATCGTCCATACCATCCAAAGAAGCTAAAGGAAACAAAAGATTTCGAAAAGGACCACCGTTGTAAAGATTTTTTGAAGATCAAATCCGACCAAAACTCATCATCCAAGCTTTTCCTCCGGTAGATTACTTTCTTTTTACTACTTTTACATAAATAATCAATTGCATGTATGATCTAACGGTTGAAAATGAGTTTTTATGCAAATCTTTGACTTTTATGGTCAAAAACGTTTTTAATCGAAAAACCCTTTAAATCCACGAATCTGTGAATAAAAATGTTTTAGAAACTGTTAAAATGAAGTTTTGGAAGATAATAACTAATTGCATGTGCAATCTAAACAACAAAAACGAGTATTTGTGAAGATTTATGTCATTTTTACACAAAAAAAACGATTTTCACCTAAATAATACTTAGATCTATGATTTATGTGGATAAAAGTTGTTTAGAAACTGTGAAAACACCATTTTATAAAGTATCTACTAGTTGCATGTCGAAATCCTCAAGTCACAAAACGTTTTTAGCAAGAAAAACACAAAACGGGAAATGGACAGCAGCTAGGTGCGCAACACCTGTGCCCAGGTGCGCAGCACCGAGCTGTTGTTCACCCGAAAATCGTCGTTTTGACTCGTTTTAAGTTTACGTTTGCATTCTGGACTTTTACCCTATCAATTGTGGACTGAGATAAATAAAATTAATAACATTGGTGATTTACTTTGGACTCTTTGGACTATTTTGGACTATATTATATGTATTATTGTGTTTTAGGTGATTTGTGAACGGAAGTGGTTGTGTAATTTTTGGACATGAAATTTGGGCGCGGAAGCGCTGCCCAAATTTCCCTAGAAATTATAAAACCACTTCAGTAAGCAAAAGCACTAAAGACGTAACAATCAAAAACAATAAACTTTCAAACTAAACACAACGTTAATCGCTTCGGACCAAATTTTCGGAACAATATTGGACTTAACACTTATTTACAAACAAAAGTCACACGATATCTTCTATACATAAAGAACATAATAAGAAGTTAACTTTTTGAATTATATTGGTAATTCTTAGGCATTCCGTGATTCCCGACTCCTTTCCGACCGTCTCCGAGTTCAATTCTCTTCGCAAACCGTGAGTTACAACCCCACTTTGTTTTACTTTTATACTTTTAAACATTATTTGGGGGAAACATAAGATCATGCTTGTAACTTACAAACATTATTTGCAAACTATTGTTATTTATTGAAACTTGATTTAAACTTTGAATCTTGAAACATTTTAACTTGAATCTTACAACTATCATGCGTATTTGTGTTAATGCCTTAGCAGGATAACTAAACTAGGATGCTTGTTAGTAACCAATCCTTGATGGATGTATAAGCCCGTAAGATCTCTTTAATGTTTTAATTACCTTAATCAAATGCCCGTTTTTTTGATCTCTCTCTCTTATACACTATTAGCATTAGCCGTTAGTCATATGGGTATCGATACTTAGGAGGGGTCACTCCTTACTCAGGGTTAGCGTCCCAAGTACATATTACTACCTCACTTATTGAATCACTTACTTAAATATTTTTGGGCTAGTTTCTCGACCATACAATCGGTTTAGTGTATACTTACTACTTATATTATGCCAAGTGATTGATACAAGGTACCTTTAGTTAAGTTAAACACATATCCCATACGCATATACTTACTTTAGCGCCTGATCCCGCTTCAACATTATTTTAGCGCCTGATCCCGCTTCAACATTATTTTAGCGCCTGGTTTCCGCTATAACTACTATGCGAGTTTAATTATTTATTCACTTTACTCGCTTACTTATAAACTTTTTACCATCTACTACTATTTTTGGAAACTTTCTATTTTTGGTAACTTTCTATTTCCGGTAACTTACTGTTTTTGGAAATTCTATCAAACTCTAAACTGTAACTCACTCACTACGTTTTGTAGTTGACACTTTATCTTATGTTTCAGGAAATTAATGTAAGCATTCGGAATGCATGGCAAGGAGGGTCGACATGGTCACGTGAGGCGCTTAATGGGAAAGACCTTCATATTTTTGGGAATTTTTGTTTAAAACTTGTATTTACACTTTAAGTTAAATCGTGAACTACTTGGTTGCTTTTGAAATGTTGTATCTTGAACCATTTAAAATTTTAATGGAGATGACTTAAATCGTTTATATTTGCTTATGACCGTGTAATGATATTCCAGCTCTCACATCCCGTGTTTCCGCTTTAGCGGGGTGTGACAGGTTTGAAGCAATATTTAGTCACGAATCGAGTTTTTGACATTCTTCGTTTGTTTCTTTCTTTTCAAGACCTTTTTTAGTATGTTTTCTTATTTGTTTTCTGTTATTTCAATTCAGATTATGAGTAGCTAAACTCTTTTAATGCTCGTTTGATTATGGATCTTGTTTGACAGTTTTGTTTCGTATTTAAATGTTAGGTGTTTATGTTTAATCATTGATCCTTAATTGTTTATGTTTTGACATGTTATTATGAGTTGTTTATATGCAATTTATTAATCAATATTCTAGGTATTCGAGAGGAATCTAGATAGATTAATTAGCTTGTATGAAATAATCGATCTGTCTATAATCGGTTTAAAATTGTTAGGATTCGAGAGGACCTAGTAATAACAACTTAGGTAATAAAACGTAAACGAATAAGTCTAATTAATAAGATTCGAGAGGACTTAGTAATTAGAGAAGTTATTCGAGAGGAAACTTCATAAGATTAAATCATAAAACATCGGCTTGTTGATTAATGCTTGATTAATTAGAATTGTAACTGTATTCGAGAGGAACATTATCATTCGAAGTAGTTAAAGTTAGTAAGGTATTCGAGAGGAATTTTACTATATAATAGAAGTTAAATATACATTCAATTACGTGAACTTAATTAGATTTCAAGTTGTAACACCCCGCTCAGGCGGAAGCCGGAGATGTACAGTATCAGTATATTCAGAGTCATAAGGTTACAACAAATTAAATAATAAAAGGGTAACATCGAATTAAATATAAGTTATCGAGTTACAAATGTTACAAAGTACATAAGTTCGGGAAACAAAACAATACATAATCGACATACGGATCCTAATAGAACTAATCATAGCAAAACAAGTTCCCAAGCAAGATCCACGTAGTCATATAATAGTCATCAAGAAGTAACCTCAAATCCCTGAAATAGCGTTAAAAACGACTTCAACACAATGTTGGTGGGTTATTCGTAAAGTTAATAAAACATAAGTAATAAAGCTTTTGACCCGAAGATTTAGAAAAATTTAGTAAAATCATTAGTAATAAACGTATATCTTGATTTAAAATAGCAAATAGCAATATGAACATTCCTTAGCCTAGAATAATACACTTGAACCTAAACATAATAGGCAACAACCCCCTTAGTGTGTTAAGCTAAGTTTAGTCAATGAAATAATATACGGTAATAACATCAGTCCGCAAGGACCGCACACCGGCAAGACATCCCAATACGACGATGAGGGTTTGTTAAACCCAAATAGATCTATATATATATCCGTAGGCTCAATAAGAGTTAACAAGTGTGTAAACGGGGCCTTATACTACCACCAAGGCCATATAAGTAAGTAAGGTAACACGATAATACTAAGGCATCATAATCTAATTTGCATAAACACGATATATAAAATTTAGTTACGCTAATCATGCCCGAAGTAAAATTTATAAAGCGGTAAAAGGGCATCGAATAACTCACAGGTAGCGTAAAAGCGTAAATAAAGCGTAAGAGTGTCGAAAACTCAAAGATACGCGGTATAAGATCCACCGCCTAAGTGCCCTAGCATAAGACATAAAAGTTCTAAGTATTCTAATATAATGGGTTTAGCCTCGTATTTATTAACGTTGTATTAAATATTAGAGTTTAGTAGAGTTTAGACGAATAATAAATATTTAGAATTAAAGTCGTCGAAACCACCGTCGAAAAGTCGTAGCGAGGCGACGTATAGAATAGGTATTTGATATTTCGAGTCGATAGTGACTTCTAGAAATATCGATCATTTAAGTTTATAAAGATGATTAGATAGGAATGATATCCGAGCCCAAAGTGACTACTAGGAATATCGTTGAAAGGAGTACTAGATTTAGTCAAAGTCAACCAAAGTCAAAGTCAACCGAAGTCAAAGTCAACTATGACCAAAACCACCCAAGTCAAAGTCAACCTAAGTCAAAGTCTACCAAAGTCAATATCAGGGATAGTTGACTTGGTCAAAGTCAACGAAAGTCAATCATTTAAAAAGAAGTCAAAGTCAACGAAAGTCAACCTTTGACCAATTTGAATATTTTAAAGATGTAAGTTTGAATATTTAAGTAAAATATGATTAAAAATCAGTTTATAAAAGTTATATAAAAGTTTATGTTTAAAATCGAAGATTTAATCGTTTTCGGAGAGATAAACGTTTAGACGATAAAAAGACGTTTTAATGTTTATAATGGTAAATAATATATTGTTTAAGATTGCGTTTCATGTTTTGAGTCCAAAACCCATATTTAACAGTTTATAATACTTTACGTATACTAGATTAGAGTTACGTATGCTTAAAATCGTAAAAAATACGCGAAAACGACAAAACAGCTGCCAGGGCTGCGCACATATCACTCTGTGCGTCGTCCTGGCTGGGAAATAGTCCGCTGCGTCGTTCCTAAGGGTTAGAACGACGCACAGGGTCTGTTTCTCAGATTCAGCTTGTTGTTTAAACACGTTTTAGTTTCGGTAGGTTAGTTTAAGTCTTAGGTGATTGTTTACAGATTGTTAAGTGAAGTTATTTAGTCAAATAACTCATAGTTAAACTTATTTATTATATACATATACTTATATATATTTATTTACAAGATTTTACAAGTTTTAGTTATACTTGTCAAGTTTATTTATAATACATATTATGTATAATTTACTTAGATTTATAAGTCCACTAAATGTAATAAAGTGTTGGAAACATTTTCGAAAGAATTTACTAATAAACCTATATGTAATTATCCGGTTTTAAAGTTTATATAACATTTTCGGTTAAACATTTTAACAACTTATTTATATGACAAGTATTAAGTTTTAAAGTGACTTTTTAGATATAATAGTTATATTAACCATTTTAGTCATATTATCAAGTTTTAGATATTTTAGATGGTAAAATGAAGAATTAAACGAAAAACGTAAAGATGGAGAATATGAAGGTTTACCGGAAAGTCTTGAAATGGTAATAGAGCTAGAGACTTTTGCCGGAAAAACTTCAAGGAAGTAAAGAGAGTAGAAAACTCCAAGCAAAAAGAAAAGATATGTTAGAAGGTGACTTTTCATGAGGAATAAAGTGAAAGAAAAGTGTTTGAGAGTTACTTACCGATTTCTCCAAATACGGGAAAATCTTCTACTCCAAAGTGAGCCGGAAGTTTTCCAAAGAGAGGTATGGAGGAAAAGAGCTCCAAACAAGAAAAGAAAATAATGTGTTAGAATAGATTTTTAGGAGAAAGTATTAAGGAAAAATGGTTACAAAAGAGTTTTCTTACCAAATTTTCAAAGGCTTAGAAGTCTTCAAACTCCAAGATGGATTGAAGATGAAACCTTGATGAATAAACTCCTTGCAAAACATAAGAGTTTTGGTTAGTAAACTCTTAGACTCCAAGGAAGAAGATTAGTGTAAGAAAAGATAGAATTTTGAAGTAAAACACTTACCGAAAGTTGTATGATCACTTAGATGTCTTCCAATGATCTTTCCTAACACAATTACCACATTTGAATGGGGTTTTGGTCTCTCAAAGTTTCTGGAAATGAATAGAAACTAGAGAAAATGTGTGTTAGAGAAAGATACAAAAATGAAGAAAAGTGATAGAAAGTTGTTTAAGGTTTAGTTTTGGAATGAGAGATGGTAAAATATGGTCAAGGATCCACATTTTACTCATCCTACACCATTTGGGGAAAGATTTGGGCAGGTTTCACATGCTAGCATGTGGTTTGGCATCTCAAGAAAAGCAAGAAACTCGTTTTTGTATTTTTGTGATTTTGCAGGCCAGGACGCCGCACATGACCATGTGTGCCTCGTCCTGGTTGGTTTCCTGACCAGTTACTTGGTCCGTTAAAAGGACTGGAATCGTAACAGATTCCGTTAGATCCCGTTAAAGGACTAACCTTGTAACAGATTTTTGTTTTGAGGGTAAAATTTGTAATATTTTAAACGTTAATTTTTCTCGAAAAGACGAAGGCTTTAAATTACCAATATTAATCTACGAGAATACTTAATATCGCTAGGCACTTAGTTAAATATACGTTTTAGTCACAAAGGACATAAAACAAAGGTTATTAAATGCGATCCGACACAAACGCAAATGTAATAAATCGAAATATCGAAATAATAAATTGGGTCAAAATGAAATAACGATAATTAAAGAAAGTTAAACTCGAAATTAGTACCTCGAAATTTGCGGTTGTCACACAAGTGAAGTGTCAAACGAGTGTTTTTCTCCATTAGTTGATAACAAACAAGTCAATTTTCTCAAAGATTTTTATAATCACTTTTTAGTTTAAAATAGTTAATCAATCGTTACAACAAACACCCAAAAACAAATTAGTATTATTTATTCGTGATTTAAAAGCTAAATTAGTTCCTGTGTTCGAACCTTTACTTACTTTTACTATATTATATACGAATAGGTACACTGCTTATAGTGTGTAATTAAGTCTAATAGTAGGTCGAGTTTATAAACTAGATTTTACACATCAAGTTTTTGGCGCCGCTGCCGGGGACTGATTTTTAGTTTTTGTTTCGAATTTGTGATACGATCCTTTTGAGTATTAACATACTTGGAAGTTATTTTTAATTGTTATTACACCGGTACGTTTTACGGTTTTCTTGTTTTTATCTTTGTAGGTACTCAGGTAGTTGATGAACACAAGGGCTTCGGGATTACCACTCCTAGGTCCTAGATCAAATCCAGGAGTATCAAAGAAGCGAGGCAAGAAGAAAGGAAACACATTAATTCCGACTCCAATAGGGTTTGGACCTTTCTCACCAGTGAAATTTAAAGATATTACGTCTTCAGAAGGAGGGGGGAGCACTACATAGTTTGAGGTTGAAGAATTGATTTTTGAAGATAAACCGGAACCACAAGCAGCTATGGATCCATTGGACATGCCGATGCACCGACGGGCTGTAGCCTTTGCAGTACCAGCCACCAGAGGTTCAACTATTACCACCCCGGACTTGGGTGAAGATTTCGTTGTCAAGGGTCATCATCTCAAACTGATCCAAGACAACACTTTCGATGGAAAATGCCATGCCGATAACACATTTTTGTTGGGTGATCAAGCCAATAACACATTTTTATTTGTTTTATTTTTATTTATTTATTTATTTATTTTTATTATGAATAGTGTATCAATGACATCGACTATGTGTATGACAGTATTCCTACTAGGCTAAAAGCTTTTCAGTTGTTCTTTGTTGTATTTCATCCTTGGTTCATCTTATTTGTTTGGTGTCATGCAGATTAGGACGTCCTATAACATAACTATCATACAATTGTAGTTTACCATTTTTTCTTGATTATATTTTAACATTCAACATATATAATAAAATACATACATATATAAACAATATGGAATACATAAAACTTATCCCACATTATATTAATGCACACATATATTGCATATATAATGAATTATTATGTATATATGTATTTCAGTTTATTTTATTCTACGTATTACTACCCAAAATTGCCATAATAGCATATACTTATATACATTAATAACAATACAAAACTTTTATGTTTATAGATATTTATATAAAAATAAGGGATGTCACACGGTGTTGCAAAACCTCCATACGATCAACAATGATACAACTGAGAATCGTAAACGGAAAATGATTGAATTAATGAGTCCCATGAAGTAGTATCACAAACGATGTATTTGGTTAGTTAACAAAGGTATCCAGAACAATTATGTTCACAACTTAATCTCATTTTTATGTGATCATTAATTTTGTTTACTAGTGGTTTAGGCCTTGTGATTTAGGCATGAGTTAAGTTTTCTGGCTATGAAGATCATTATATGACCTACAATAGACCCTAGAAGTTTAGCGTTCTCATTTTAGTCAAAATCTAGATAAATTCAAGATGATGTCATGACACGTAGCTCCAATGTATGTTCGGTAGAAAAACAAATAAAGGTTACTAGATACGATCCTCGGACTATTTCCGCTATGAAATAAGAAAATAATGGAAAGAGAGTGACATTAATAAAAAGAAACTTAAATAGTGATCAAGTTAAAGAGTCAAAATCTTTTTATGGTTCTATAGTTAATAATTAAGTAAAAGTATAGAGTTAATTACATAATTGGTTCATGAGCTTGTTTCAATTTAACAAGTTCAGTCATCGAGTCGTAGATTCTTCGGGTCCAGTCCATCTTACGCATGTTTGGCTACATAATTGGTCCCTTCCACTAACTTTCGTTAACTTTTATCGTTAAGTCAAATCACATGCTCCTCACGTGACAGGCATTATAATTTTTTTTAAACTAAAAGGACTACTTATGTAATTAAACAATAAATCCCAAATTCACACACATTTCATATCATCATCCGCGCCGTCATGACTGGTTATCGATTAAATCAATGGACTCCCGATGACACAACAAAAAACGCATCCATGATGGATGCTTTCATCACCTCCGAGATGTCCATGTCATCAATTTTCACACATACAGATTCAACTTCAATGAATAACTTCAGTCCGGACACGTTACAGCAACGCTTACAATCGTTAATCGGTACCGCGCGTGAGTCGTGGACTTACGCTATCTTCTGGCAATCTTCTTCTTTAGTGGACTATTTAGGTCCCCCGATTCTAAATGAGAATGATTAGATTAGATTGATTGAGAGACTCAGTTCTTCCCATGGCAAAATCTGGTGTGATTTTGCTGTCGTGTTTGTTGTTGAACAAAAACCCTACCTTTATGATGAAAAAATAATGTATAGCATAATACACTTTCAAACACTGAAATAATAAATCTAATAGATAATTTGGAAAAATAGGAAACGGAAAATGAAAATGTAAGGCCTAAATATCACAAATCTGGATATAATAGATACTGACCTTGAAGAAAATGAATTCAGATCTATTTATCACAAGTTGTGTGTGAATGAGTAGGTGTGGTGGAGAGAGTGTTTGTTGCTAATTTTTTTAGAAAAAAATGAATGTGGATTGGGCATTTTTGGAATCGGCAGAGAGATGAGAGAGAAAGAGGGGATTTATTGTTAAATTACATAAGTAGTCCTTTTAGTTTAAAAAGACTATAATGTCCGTCACGTGAGGAGCATGTGATTTGACTTAACAGTAAAAGTTAACGAAAGTTAGTGGAAGGGACCAATTATGTAGTCAAACATGCGTAAGAGGGATTGGACATGAAGGATTTGCTATCCAGGGACTGAACCCATTAAATTGGAACATGCTCAAAAATATATTTCCACTTACGAAGGGTATTTCCACATTTGACATTATTTAATGAAAATGAGAGGCCAAATTGTAAATACATACATCATAATCTACTACTAATTGGAATGTAGGGAATACCACCCTTCAAGGATCCTTTCAAGTCTTTCACTTGATGCTTATATTTTCCTTTTGGGAACTCAGTTGTTGTAACTAATATGTTCAATGCAAGAGTTCCACATATGTGTATTTTTTATTTTATTTTTTTTCTCTGTGTTTGTTGTATGAGTTTCTAAATGACTGTTTCATGGCAACAGAACTGTATATATGTACAATGTCATGGACTTATTTCGATAAGCTCCTAATGCGACACTTAGTCACCACTAAATCAGCTTTACTATGATCCTCCAACGATTCAAATACTATAACCGAAAGAGAACAAAACAAGTGAAACAACGTAAAATACTTAAATTGATTGAGAGAATTTTTACAAGAGATGTTAAGAACTTTGAAATGTGTTGTGTGAAATGAGATCATCCATATTTATACTACTACTACTATATAATGGATGAGTAAAATTAATCCAAATCAAGGGATAATATCTAAATACTATAAAATTCAAATATGTACATGCTTTTAAAGATATCATGATGTTTCCACATCATTTGAAGGAGGAACCAAGAAGAGCAAGGTTACACAAATATTTCATAAGATTCTTGGGCCTTCATTGATTTGGATTGAAATCAGTGGATTGTGACATTCTCCCCCGTCTAAGCGCGCGACGTCGTGCTCCTCGTGATACTTCTTAATTTTGTGTACGTATTGCCACAACAAGTCTCCAGTCTCCTAACTTGTTTCAGTGTCGGGTAAGTTAGCCACTTAACCAAGTACTCTTTATAGTTCGGAACACCTCGTCTCCAAACAGTTGGATGTAACAAGATATATTCGACTCACGATCGAATGAAGTCACAACTGCCATTGGTGCTCGTTTGAACAGTCCTCGTTCCAGGTCTTTCTCGTCTTTACAATAAGATTTTAGAAAACTTACGTGAAAGACGGGATAGATCTTCAACTTGGACGGTAATTAAACCCGCCCAATAAGTGCAACAAACTAAAAATTACATGTAAAATACCATAAAAAAATCGTTCATATATGAGTACTCATTCCTTACGTAAAACCATTCACATATGAACAATTCTAAATACACGTGAATTCATATAAATTTTGTAAGTTTATATTTATAATTTTTACTAGATTATTAAACTTAAATAGTTTTTACATGTCAATAGACCTAAACACGTCTAAATTAGCAATTTTTTGTATAATTCTCGTAGTTCTTTCAAAAAATATACAACTTGTGTATCTATAGGTTTCTGTTTGCAATTGTTTAAAGGTGTGTATACATAATAAATTCAGCTGGAATGAATGAGAAAGATGCCCCTGCTCTTGACTAACATATATGTTATGCGATTAATTTTTAATTACTTCAATGTTTAATCAGTTGTAACAAATTATCCTTTTACTTTAGGAATGTATGTTCGTTCATTTTTCTTTATCAGGATTTGTTAAAAATCTTTATTGTATGAATCAAACTTTCAAAAATATGTTATTGTATAAATTCAAAAATACGTGGGCATCCATATAAGATGTCACGTAAGCTTTCACATCGTCGGTTTGCTAAGATTATATTGGTTGGATACATAAAATATCGATTTTTGAAAGTTAGATACATACAATAGACCAATTTAAAGTTCAATACATACAATAGACGTTAGAGTAAAGTTTGATACATTTCCAGACACTTATCCCAAATTCTAATAACTTTTTTTTGTGTGTCGGGGGAAGAAAGAAAGAAAGTAAAGAAAGCCGAAGATATGAAGTATTAAGATGGTAAAATATATAAGATATTTAAACGGCTTATGAGAAAGTCCACAGAGTTACATTACTACTTTAAATTTGAAGTTGATCATGATCGGTTAACTTTATACATGTGTCGTATGACTTGTCTATACTCATAGGGACATGCACAGAGTTACATTACTACTTTAATTGTGTTTAGCTTAACTTGCAAAATTCTTCGAATAATCATGATATGTCCATTTGACTTTATATAAAAGAGAGTTGTTTCACTGAAAAACGGAAATTTGCCAAGGAATGACGACACATAATATGAGATAATTAGAATATATAAATCAGAACATTTTTTATGAAATGCTGATTGATTATGCTGATAATCAGTGCAAAGGGAAAGATATATCTGTCATATGTTGTTCGTAATTATAAAGTGCCTAAAACAACATAGAGCCACCCAACGCCCAAAATGCAAATATATAGCTGCTAGAAAGTGTCCACTATCTACTATCTTATTATCTTGTAATTATAGTTATAACCTTTTAGAAAAAATGATTAATAAGACGGGATATGTTAAATACACCAACACTTTTTGTTAAATAAACCAACGGGCCTACATTATTAACTAATCATTATCTTTATCTCATATTATTTCCTAATCATTTTCTAATCATTATGTTTTCTTCTTTTTAATAGTAAATGAGATAATGATTATGTTTTTTTTCTTTTTTCTTTTTGTTTTAATAATTAAACATATAATGTTATTATATTATTTATTTATAAATATAATATCCACATAAAAATAAAATTTACGATTCAATTATTATCTTTATTCGCGCTATCGCGGGACAATAATCTAGTATATTAATACATAAAAAAAATGACAAAAAGTAATATAAAATAGTACTAATACATAAAGAGAAATGATAAAATTAATATAAAATAGTAAATGAGAAAAATTATTACATTTAATCACCTAAATTCATAAAAGTTCTTTCACGATGGATACACTGATTAAATAGTTCTATACGAGACCGATACATTGTTTCCCATCTAGCTGCAGACGAGTTTCTATGAAAATTCCAGTAGGTCGTAATAAACGGCATTGGATACTCTCCTTGTAATTGCACCATCACGTAATGAGTATGACTAGATACAAGTGCAATTGTTATAACGTGATGGTGCTGGAACTCTTCTGGGCTCTTCCAAAAAGGGAAAATAGTTGTTGAGCCTCTGTTGTCTAAACAATGGACAATTACGCCAAACTTGTTGGCAGCAAGAACACCCACTTCGGGCATAGACATCCAATATCGTCTCGGTGCAGGAGACCCTTTGAAACACAAAGACACGTACAATGTATTAATATCAATCCAAACAGAAACAAACATTTCCTTGTATTTCTTCAACCAAGTATCATCTACATATTTCAAAACACCTGAAAAGTAAAGTAAACTTGGATAAGTAATATAGAAGCAAATATATAGAATTTAAACTTAAAATAATAAAGAACTTACGTGGATATTTTATCAAGAATGATTGAAGTTGCATGTAAGTTTTTGTGTAAGATACAAGTGTTGCAGAATTTTCCAATAGCTCCCATAATGAAAGAAAGAATTTCCAATCTTTCGATGATTTTATAATGTGCTTACAAAGTTACAATTCCTAAAAAGATTTTGACCAATATGCCATCTGCAAAGTAATTGCGCACCATCGGGAAAAACTTTTTTACATGCATTCATTAAAGCCAACTCCCTATCTGTAGCTATAACACGTGGGTACATGCACTTGTCTAGTGTCAACTTTAGACAATTTAATGCCCAAGTATAATTAACCTCCCTTTCATTCTGCATAAAGATAAAAGCTATGCAAAACGTCTTCTTAGTCGAAGTTACACCAACAATCTCAACAAACGGCATATTATATTTGTTCGGTTTGTAGGTGGCATCTATAATCAACACATGTGGAAATGAACGCCAGATATCGAATGACGTTGGATGAACAAAGAATAAATTTTCTAACTCGTTTGAAGAAGTCGTATAAAACTCATAAGCATAACCATTTGAATGCAAAATGGACAAGAGAACCTGCATTGGAGATTTGTCTCCTTGCTCGAGCATGCGGAATTTATTTCGTGCTTTGTAAATAGTTCTGATTGTTGACACATTATTTACATTCCGCTCTTTTATTATAGATAGAATATCACGTGGCAACATATTCATCTTTGTCAATTCTACAACCAAACTATATTCATCATCAGATAATCGCTTTGCATATGGATGCCCCTCCATACACTGAATAGGTTGATGGTTGTGTTCATCACATTTCACCCTTAACGTCCACGAATCATATTCATTTGAATATTTTGCTTCTAATTCGAATGGGCAATTACTTTTTTTGGTGCCAGAAGCTTTACTTGAATCCTTAACTTTATATTCGCCGCCACGATCACACTTGAGTGCAACCTTATTCATTTTCCCGCTTCGGTATTTATTTGATCTTTTGGTGACCACAACAACACCAACAGCGTGTCCAATATTTTGTACCCAATCCATCATTTCTTCACGTGATCCGAACACCTATAAAGTAGTTTTTATTATGTTAACATATCTATATGAGTAATTTAGAAGAAAAAAACCTATATAAATATAATGATATATATTGTACTTGATTAGTGGCAAATTCCGATGTCCTCATAAAGAATTCTATTCTTTTTCCTGACAAAAAAAAAAGATATTATTTTTGTCAATGAATTAAAGTTGCTAACATAAAAATACCTGTTAAATAAAGATAATATGTACCTATAAAGTTGCTAGTATTAAAATAAATAAATTAATATAAAACAACTATTTTAAATTAAATAACATTTTATATATATGAGGTAAATAAAAATTAGTGCTAAAAGTCAACTAAACTTATTAAAACTATAAGGGAGTGTAGAAATACTAATTAATGGTATAATCTATAGTAAAGATAATTACTTACACTAAAGGTAATTACTATAATCAATAGTATTCTATTCTAATTAGTATTGTTTTTTTTCTATATATGTTATTCTATCCTAACAACATTATTTACATACTATAAATTACACATACTATCATATCATACTATCTATAAAGCATTTGGGTGTTTTTTCTTAAAATTGAAATTTAAGAAGGAAGTTACTATTTTGCCCTTATCATCCATATTAATATCATATATAATATTGTTTCCATATTTTGTGATTTAATATTCAAATATATATCATATTAAATTAACCATTTTTAATATTACATAAATCGTTTAAATCAAGGGATTTATGTAATTGGTTACTTTCCTAATTAGTAATTGGTTTAAATCAATTAGTTAAATTCAAAACCTTTATAATCAAAACCTTAGTGAGTAAATGGTTTTGAATCAATTAGTTAAATTAGTATAGACAAAGAAAATGTCAATATCTCTATAATCGAATGTTGTTATATTTTAGGATAGACAAAGAAAATGTCAATATCTCTATAATCGAGCGTACATGTGACAAGAGTTTACTCAAAGTCGGCTCGACTACAAGACCAACAAAACAAACGTTTTAAGTTCCACAACTTTTTTTTATCATACTATCTATAAAGCATTTGGGTGTTTTTTCTTAAAAATTAAAATTTGAGAAGGAAGTTACTTCGAGCCGACTTTGAGTAATAATATGGGACGAAACATCTATGGCAAAGAGGCAAGCAGTAGAGGCGGTAGACAGAACCATGCAAGACATAATGGGGGTAAGACTACCATTTGGTGGGAAAATAATGGTTCTTGGTGGTGATTTCAGACAGGTATTGCCGGTAACGAGACATGGAACGCGCGCACATATAGTAGACTCGAGCCTACGTATGTCGCCTCTTTGGTGTTCTATTAAGAAGATCCCTCTCACTCTAAATATGAGAGCACTGACAGACCCATGGTTTTCAGATTTTCTACTTCGAGTTGGAAACGGAGATGAAGAAACGATTGATGGAAGTTATATTCGAATACCTGATGACATGGTCATACCTTACACAAATGAAAGTACATCAAAAAATGATATGATCGATGCTATCTTTCCAGATTTGCATATCAATGGTGGTTCTTCGGATTACATCATTTCTAGGGCGATATTATCAACGAAAAATGAGAACGTGGACGAGATTAACGATCAGTTAATAGACAGGTTTTGCGGCGAAGAAAAAATCTACTATAGTTTCGATGAAGCTGTAGATGATACTAATAACTATTATCCGGTCGAATTCTTAAACTCACTAACTGTTAGTGGTTTGCCGCCTCATTACCTTCGACTCAAAGTTGGGTGTCCGATTATACTGTTAAGGAATATTGACCCCTCTAATGGATAATGCAACGGCACAAGATTGATATGTAAAGCTTTTCAGCCAAACGTCATTGACGCGGAAATAGATGTTGGTCAGCATGCTGGAAAAAGAGTGTTTGTTCCCAGAATTCCGTTATGCCCTTCTGAAAGTGACATGTTTCCGTTCAAGCTGAAAAGAAAACAATTTCCTGTCCGACTTAGCTTTGCTATGACAATTAACAAGGCTCAAGGGCAGACAATTCCAAACGTGGGTGTGTATCTACCAGAATCGGTATTCTTCCATGGACAACTTTACGTGGCGCTATCTAGAGGGATTTCACGTGGAAATAAAAAGGTATTGGTAAAGGGTGCCAAATTTTTTGATCGAGATGGAGTGTACACTTCGAACATAGTGTATCGAGAAGTTCTACATGACAAATAAAGTATGCATGTGTGTAGTTGTTGAATACCGCAAGTTATGTTTTCTTATGAATATCATATATGTATTCTTTTAGTACCAACAATTATATGCTACTCGATTTTTACATCATTCTAAAAAAGTTGTGAACCATTTCACACAATCTATCTTTGCATTAATCTAAGTTATATTTATGATAACTAAAAGTTATCGCTATCCGTTATCCGTTTCCATTGAAAACGATTGCCGAAAGAAATCAAATTGCATATACATTAAATAACTATAGTCGCCGCTGCAACGCGCGGGTACCCTACTAGTAAATTACAAAGGGTTTAAATAAATATGTTGCATTCCATAATAATCATAATTAATAAAAATAACATTTAATCCACATTAAAAAAGAAAAGAAAAGAAGATATGACTTTTATGGAATGCTTTTTTTTTATCTCTTTTGAATTCATAACAAAATAATAATAATGTTAAACTTTTAAAAAGTAAACATACCAGATGAAAGAAGAAAATCCAAATATGTTATTAGTTAAAAAGCTATTCTAACTCTTCTATTTATAATAGTATAAGTGATTAATAAATATTGGTTAGTGGTTAATTTAATTGAGATTTCTATTTCCAATAAATTTACACTTTCTAGATTTTGAAAAATGTAATTTTTAGAAAAAGTTACAATATAGGTGGATTTTTATTTCCAAGAAATCATATTCAACATGTTTGATTCTTATTGTTGAAAGGGAGAATTTCAAGACAAAATTGTTGAATTTTATAACAAACATTAATTATATGGGCCCCTCAATTATATGATGTTGGTTTATTTAGTAGTGCCCAATTAGACAAGCATAGAAGGAAATCTAAAGATGTAATTAGTCGATTTGAAAAATGATTTGTTTATAGAATGAGAAAGAGAGAGAGAGTGAAATTCATATATTAATTTTTGTATTGTTAGGTTTGTTTTAGACATGTAATTTTCTGATATGACCAAATTATTAAACTAAACTGATAAACTATAATAATAAATGTGTATATTTCAAAATTTGAATCCATAACCACGACCGGTCCACGAGGTTATTTAGTTCTTTATGTTGACCAATAATTAGCGGTATCATTCCCCCACCGTAAATGCCTTTTGAGGCCAACTATTGAGGACTTTTGTAGAAATGAGTCACGGGTTCGATTCCGCTCCCAGTCCGTGTTGATTTCCAAAGAACATGTGATCATTGCCTCGGGGCCGTAACTTGAGAAAGGGTCGGTTCGATCCAAATAAATCACGAGGTCAGGGTTACTACGTCGGAAATAACATTCTTTTGTAGATAATTAACTGGGCAATGTTCATTTTGCGTGTAAGTTGGTTACATAGAGTATGTTTGGTAAAACTAGCTTGTAGCTGGAGCTGAAAGTTTGAGCTTATATTTAGAGCTGAAAGTTGGAGCTTTTATTTTTTGTAAATGTGTTTGGAAAGTAGCTGAAGTTGAAGCTTAAAAATATAAAATGACTAAAAAGTATATAATAGATAATAAGACAAATTTTATGAGGGGTATATATGTAATTTACCATCGAATAAGTCCAAACCACTTTTTTAATCTACTTGAACTAGCTTATTTTTTAGAAACTTATTTTTCAAATAAGCCCCATAAATAAGTTTTAACCAAACGAGACTTATTTGAAATAAAAGCTCAAGTTCCAAATAAGTCTCGTTTAAGCTCCAAATAAGCTCATGTCAAACATATCTATAACGGGTTGGGTCACGCTGACCGTATCAAATAAGATATGTGGACTCGTGGAGTGTTTTTCGTTGTTTTCTCTTGTTCGAGGAGGATTTTACCATATAACTTATAACGGAACAAAAATAAATGTATGTGATGAAGATACAAATGAAAGTTTTTGACAAAAATGTTTTGATTGACATTAAAAAGAAATAATATTTTTTCGAAAAAACATTCAACACACTACAAATCATCATTCACTTTATAATAATATTGAGATTAAACCCGAAATCTATATGTTACTAAGCTAACGCAATATCTTTACAAAAGGACATAATATTTGAAATCTTACACGATTAATAATTTTATATATGTTATCGTTTATTATTTGTGATAGGGTTTTTCGCATATTCACTAAAAATAAGCTATTATATCTTGAGTTATGATAACCATAATCCTAAAAATTATGATTAACATGTTTTTATACACTAAAATACTCAAAAAGTAAGCTAATGTTGTTGAACATGAGCTTGTATCTTTCATAAGGCACGGAAAAAATTATAGTAGTGACAAAATTCATAAATTATGTTAAAAATAAGAGTTTAAATGAGTCGAGTCGAGTCGAGTCAAGTATTGTCACGCTCAAACTCGACTTGGTTACTGAAATTTAGACTCAAAACTTGATTCGAGCTCGACCAAGGTTTACATTTTAAGCTCGAACCCGTTCTGTTGCTAAAACTTGTGCTCGAACTGCACTTGAACTTAATTGATTATACATTTAAAACTCGAACTCGATAAATAATATTTATATTAACTCAACTCGACTCACTTCGTATACATATATTACCTTATATATTAGCAATTGAAGGATAAAATGTATAATTTAGTTTAAGTGCGATTCGCGAGACGAGTATCTTAGAGGTTGAACTTGACTCGAATGTCTACTCGTGCAACTTGAACTCGACTCTTTTAAACCAAATTATATTTAAATAATTTACGAATCGATTTCGATTAGTTCACGAACCGACTCGTCTCGTTTACAATCTTGCAGATTCAAACCCTCGTCACCAAAAGCTCAAATCGATGAACGAGCCCAATTATGAAAGTTGACTAGCTTCACATTCTCCCAAGATAATGTTGGGCGGCCATTGAAGTGTTGAACACGCTCACACGCTCCTAGCTTCCACATTTAATTTGCCTACATTTAACGTCCCTCAACTTTCTCAAACCTATCATATTTACCCCCTCATATAATCTGATTAAAATAAACGTAAACGTCTTCTACGCTTACATATGTCAGTTCTCAGTTGTCAAGTATTGTTACGTAACATTTATGACTTTTTCTTAAAAAATATTAAACATAGCTCCAAGAGGCATGCTTGCGAACGGTTTTATATTTAAAACTACAAACGATAGAGAATGACCCTTGTGACGACCATGTCATTGTTTGTTGTGTCTTGACGATTTTTAAACAGTTTATTTCACGAATTAAATATTAACGATCGATTACTATATATTTATGATTACGACTTATAAGTTATAATATTATCTATTCATGTGCGTTTTTGTTTTTCGATCCTCGAAAAACTTAAAAATATATTGTTAAAAAATGTCAACATTATTGCTTCTTAAAGCAAGATGAAGTATATTTTAATCAAAAACAGAAAAATAAGTATGTATTAAGTAACATATTAGTTTATCTAGAAAGATGCTAAATCAAGAGTATTTGACAAAATCATAACATGCATCTGTTAAAATTAAAGTTCTAGAAATGGTTTAAATTATTAAATTCGTGACCATTTTAATAAAACTTCATTAACCGTTTCTTTTATTTTTCCAAATAAAACCAACAATAAATTAACCCACCATTTCATTCATACCTTCCTCTTTCAAAACATAAATATAAAAAACAAAAACGTTACGTCTAAAACTATGATTTATTCAATTTACTAGCTTAGACCCCGTGTATTGCACGGGGTTGTATATAAGGATTATATTAAAATCTTTCGATAAAAAAAGTATCTTTAATATATAATAAAAGAGGGGCCTTAAATGCCACATGGCGAAGTAAGATCCGTTGGATGGATTAACCTCTTTGATGTCAGCCGTTGGATCAAATTGATGATGTCATCAAAGATTATTTTTATTTTACACCCTCTTACAATACTTAATTATATTCTCTATTTTATTCAATCTCTACTCAAATAAAAAACATAATTATAATTTATTTATAGAATCATTTAATTTAGACTATAATTTACCTTATTATTATTTTAAAATTTCCTAACACAAAATATCAAACCATGTGTATAAAAATAAAGGTGTATATGTTATTATAACTATAAACAACATGTGTATAAACGTAAATATATATATATATATATATATATATATATATATATATATATATATATATATATATATATATATATATATTCTACGTACAACACTATTTTCTCATAATAAATTAAAATCTACATAAAAGTAAAATTTATGATTCAATTTTTATTTTTTTCCGCGCTATCGCGGGACAATAATCTAGTATTATTAAAAGCGTGGTGTTTATATTTTTAGTTCAAAATCTTTTAGCTTAAATTAGTTAATCTTGTTTTAAATTAATAAAAAATGAACCTTGACAAAGTTAGTAGAAGATATAATTTATTTAAATTTTAATGTCTATAAGATGTTCAAAATTAAATTATAATGAGTTAAGCTAAAGTGATTTATGATTGATTGATAACAAAAACATGTAAATTATAAAGTAATTGCATACTTAAACATGTTATTTGTCTACAGCCATCATTATCAAACATATAAAACCCAAAATAAAAAAATCTTTTAACCAAGAAAAAAAAAAAATCAACACAAATCAGTAAATCATAATCAATGAAAGAGAAATAAAAATTAATAGATTAAAACAAAGGTTTTTGAAGTTGAAATCAAACGGATAAGATATCAACATAGTAGGCTCCGTTTGATGATTTATGGCTTAGAAAAAAATATGGAGATGATAAGAAAGGAGGCGATTTAAAAGCAAAGTAGATATGAAATTTAGATTTTAAAATCTTGATTAACATACTTCTCGTATTTCAAAAAAAGTGATAACAATCTTACCCAATAATATAAAAAGCTTATTAGGGAAGCTTTACTATTTTCTAAAAAAAGACCAAACAAATAATTCTAACAACCTTTTTATATTCTATTTATGACATCATCAATTTAAATATTATCCTATGTGGATAGTCTAAAAGTGTGACACCTTAGCTATATGACATTATCATATACTTCCCTTTATTAGATAGAAAAGATTCCCATACATTTCTTCAAAAACAATTAATTAATTAAGATTTTTATTAAACATAATCGCAAACTATTGTTAATATTTCCGGACATGCATTAAACAACGATCATAATTCTTAATCTCAAGAAGTTGTTCTCCTAAATGTCTGGTATATTTTTTTATAAATTACAACAGATTTGAACATGTATATCTATATTAAACTAGATTATTGTCCCGCGGTAGCGCGGATAAATATAAACAAAAAAATTAAATTGTAAATTTTATGTTTATGAACTTGTTCTTTTAAGTTATTATGATTACACAATATTGCACGTATAATAACAAATATATATTTATGTTTATACACATATTATTTATAGTTATAATAATAATATATATACATTTACGTTTATATACATATTTAAATGGTTGATGGTTTTTTTGGCACGTTTTGAACAGTTTAATTATATGTAATTTAAATTTAAATATAATCTATTAACTATAGCTTTAAGCGTTATATTTAACAAAATCCTATTAAATAACGGACTATGTTTAGCAAATTCCGTTAATTAATTAATAAATGTAAAATATAGACATTTGGGGTAAAAGCATGGTGTTATAATTACAGAGTACCCGCCAACCCCGGACTCCTTCAAACCCTGACTTCATCTTAAACATAAACCCCTTTTTTTTCTCCTATTTTTTCTCAGTTTCCAGAAATAGTTTAATTTTCTCATTTCCATAATGTTACGTTCAAAATCCAGGTATTCTTTTTTTTTTCTATCTCTATTTTCTGTATCTATAATTTTTTTTTTCATTTCTATAAAATCACACAAATTCATACGTTACAAATACATTTTTTTTTGTTGTTGTTGAATTCTAGATCTGGTTATGTGGAATTTGGACAAAAGAAACAATCAACGACGTCGTTTTTAATCAGAAGTATCTCCGGATCGAAGATTTGTCGAGGTAATGGTCTCGTTTCGCAGATCGATAAGGAAGCGTTAGTCTCCGTTGATCGCAAGTCCATTAGTCTTTCCGAGGTATATATTATATTATATATTATGTTATGTTATGTTATGTTATGTTACGTTACGTTACTCCCTACGTCCAAAAAATAATGTCTGGAAACAGAAAACGATAGGTGCAAAATGAAAAGTTATTATATTTTAACTATCATATTACAAATATATATATAGAAAGTTGACAGTCTCTAATTAATTTGTTTATTGTTAATGTAGAATCGGATAGTGAAGGCTGCAATGATGCAGAAACAAATGAGTGATTTAGAGGAGGAGTTAAAGGTTGCGAAGGAGAGGTTAAATGAAGCGGAAATTGAAAGGATACGTGTTGTTGAGGAGCTTAACGCAGGGTTATCAGCGAGTAAAGCAGCACAGGTGTTTAATGAGGTTAAAGGACTTAAGGATTCGATACTGAATTTTAAAAAGGAGATTGAGTTAAGAGATAAAGAGATTAGTTCGTTGAGTAGTAGGCTTGAATCCGCGAAGGTGTTTGAGGTTAAGTTAGCGGAGAGAGATGTTGCGTTAGATGAATTGAAGAAAAAGATAAAAGAATTGGAAAATGAAGTGGAGAAAACAAAGCAGTCGGAGTCGAATATGTTGGAGTCGTTGATGGTTCAGACACAACAGATTACGCAAACGAAGATGGATTTGGAAGAATCGAAGCTTGAAGTTGATACACTTCATGAGCAGCTTGAAAACCTTCAAAGAGGTAATAGTATCGGGCCGGTTGTTCAAAGGAGTAATATAGATGCATCGAGGGAGATGAATGTTTTGAAAGATGAAATTAAAATGTTGAAAAGCGAAGTTAAGTTAGCAACGGATGCAGAGGAGAAAGCCAAGAAAGCTATGGATGATTTAGCGTCTGCGTTAAGTGAAGTAGCGTTGGAAACTAGTCAAGCAAACGAAAAACTAAGAGTAGCCGAAAAAAAAGTAACTGAGTTGAGTGAAGAAATCAAACGGTTAAACGAAGAATTGGAGTCACATACGGAGACATCTGAACAATTAAGAGTGGAATCCGAGGAATCCTTATTGGCATGGACTGCAAAAGAAACAGGGTTCATAAGCTGTATAAAGAAAGCCGATGAAGATAACGCCTCACTTAAACATGAGAACAATAAATTAAAAGAAGCTATTAGGTCGGCTGAAAACACTTCAAGAATAGCAAGAGAAGAAGCTTTTAAGCTTCGGGATATACTCAAACAAGCTCTAAACGAATCTAACGTTGCTAAAGAAGCATCCAACATAGCTCGATCTGAGAATTCAGAACTCAAAGATTTACTAGCTGAAAAAGAAGAATCTTTACACTTTCTCACAAAAGAAAATGAACGGTTAAGGATTAATGAAGTTGCAGCTCGTGAAAACGTCAAGGAGTTTAAACGATTACTAGCCGCAAAAACTGAAGCTGATAAACAATGTGACGATAAAGATCAAACAGATGTTTTCAACTCGCCAGTTTCTTCACTATACGAAGAGCATATAGACGGAAGAACTACACCACAACAAGCATTTAGTTTCGATCTTGATGAATTGAGAGGGTTTACGAAAGAAGAATACCAAGACGTGTATAATCATGAAGATGATATGGAGGAAATTGTTGTAGATGATGATCCAGAAAAAGCAGAAGCCCTTAAAGGGTCAATATTTGATACTACGGCCTCACCTAAATCAGAACCGCATACGCCAAAAACAAAACAGAAATCTGCAATGCGTCATATTGACTCGGGTGGATCGGGTCAGTCTGAAGAAGTGGAGAATAAAGAACATAGTGGTAATCATACGGACGATGACGATAAGGGATACTATGTGTATGGTCTGTACAACCATAGCCGCAAGAAACTGTTTCGGAAGATTGGAGAACTTATAATAGGGAAAAATAATAGTGGTAAAAAAGAAGGGTCACCGGAGCATGGTAAAGAACCGGGGAAGGAGCAAAGTAAAGAACTCGGGAAAGAGCAAGGTAAAGAACAGGTTAAAGAGCAAGGTAAAGAGCAGGAGAACTGATTGTTTTATAGTAAGTTTATACGTTCGATTTTAAGATATGATTTTTATAATTGGTTTGTATTTAGTTTGTCACTGATCTTGATTATTACATTAGCAATCCTTAATGACATATATTACAAACATACTCTCATTACATAAAACCGCCTATAATAGTCTAGATTTCAAAACCTGGAAACCTCGAGTTCTCTGGGGTAACTAAATCAGACCATAGACAAGCTGTTCCAGCAAGTCCCTGGAAAAGGGAAAAACCGTGGTCAAGTCCGTGAGAGTTGGTACTGGTTATAAGCTTCCTTGTATTGCGATACAAAAACCCACCGAATGCCTTGGCTCTGTCTTCGTATATAGTGTCCCCTGTTAGACGATATAGTGCAAGGAAGGCATAAGCGTTCCCAGAAGCACCATCGTCAAGACCTGGTTTCTCCAATAACCCACCCTTCCACACCACTTCCCCTGCTTCAATCGCTGCATCCCGGAACTCACGGTCATGTGGAAACACCTGAAAAAGAAAAAATCAATTCAGTTTTAATTAGAGGTGGCAAAATGGACGTGTCAAATGGGTTGGGTTCAACTTGTCAACTGAGTTCAAGTCTTGGGTTGGGTTGACCCGCAATGTTTTCTCAAAAAGTAGTTGATGGGTTATTTGTGGTCAAACAAAATTGTAAACATTTGAATAAATTGATTTCGAATGTTGTATGCATTAATAATAAACTATGGCCACTCGACTGTTTCAACCCATTTGACCCGTTCCCCTTAGAGCTAATTAATGGACACACTTGTTGGGAACTGTTGGAGCTATATAAAACGTGGCGAGTTTTGACAAACCTGAGACGCCTTGCAGAGGGTTATAGCCATGCCACCAGCACCATGAGACCATTGCACCATATTGTCCCTTGGATTACCTTCACTTGACGGATAATTACCAGTATGAGGGAACCTTTTGCTCATCATGTATCTTAAAGTCTTCTTTACATCCTCTACATCCTCTTCACATAATGGAAAATGAAGCAAAACATGCAATATTCCCGCAAGCCCATGGGCCGCACCCCAATATCTAGTCCCATGCCATCTGTACATCAAGGGGCACATAGCATGATTAGATGCACCTGCTCTTCCTCCCTCTATCACTGCTTTCACTATTGGGTTAAGGAGATCAGAAGGGATTGTTTCTGGGCCGATATGTTTGTTTATAAACAAGGCGGCCCATAAGAATCCAGCCCGCCCGTGTAGAAGATCGTAAGACATTCCAAACCCGCCTTCCTCGGGTCCTGCTGGGAGTGCCTTTTCTTGTGCCAACTGACGATCAATTTGAAAAACAAAAATGTTAATAAATTAACGCAAACAAAATGTTACTTCATAGGATACCTCTTTCTTTCTTCATCCGTCCTAAAATTAAATGCGTGCTATTGAAAATTTAAAATTGTATGTAATTTAAACGGTAAAATTAACATCATCAACTATTTAACAATGTACATAATATGTAACTTTTGTCTATTGTCTAATGCACCCTTATCGAAGGGATCGCGTATGAAATTAAAGTGATATTAAAATTTAAAAATATTTATTTAACATAGATATAATTTTGTAACGTAATCACTCTTTCTGAACTGGTAAATGTCTTTAGCAAAAAAACATATTTGATAACAGTTTATCCAATTTCAAATCCGACACAAAATTAACTCGTGGGTGGACAGGATATAATTGATGTATCTATATGTATTTTGTATTTTTCAGTTTGCACATGTTAAAAGCATCTAGTATGTACTAATCCAACGTATCAAACAGGGTGCAATCTGATTTATAAATGTATAAACAACGTTTAATGCAGTCGATGAAATATATCTACGTGGAAAATGTACTCTGCTGACATGCCCATGTGTTGTCAACTATTTATTTAATATCAACCATGCTAATATTATTAATTTTAAAAATAGACCCACATCCATTGTGGATAAAGGGAATCTCACTAGTGATTTTTGGACCATTTACATACACACATATTTTAGGTTATGTTTTTAAATATATAAAATAGAGTAAATAACACAAATGATAGTCCATGTGTTTTGTTTGAAATTACGGTTTTCATCTCGAAGCTCCAAAAATTACATTGACAGTCACTATTGTTTGTTACTCGTTTATGTGATTCGTCCAAATTTTAAATGACTTGTTACATAAATGGTCCACGTTTTGTCCAGATTTTGAACCATCTATTCAACAAGTTTCATACCATAGTGACTTTCAATCAGTGGCGGAGCCAGAAAATTAGGCAAGGTTTATAGTTTTGATTTTTATGGGTGCAAAACTTCAAAATAACATAAATATAACTATTTTTTACATTACGAAAAATGTTTAGTGGGGACAACTGTCTACCCTGGCTCCGCCCCTACTAACAATAATCAATGTAATTTTCGACTTCATGGATAAAATCATAATTTCGAACAACTCATATGGACCATCTATGTAATTTACTCTATAAAATATCTATTCTTATGATTTGAACTTGTGTACCATATGCATTGCAATGTCTTTATCTATATATCAATAAGCACCACAATATATAGGCATGTGTTTATATAGGTGTATGTTTGTATCTATATGCGCCCATACGTATGTAGATTGATAAATAAGTTTTCCAATAACGACAATTTAAAAAAAAATCTACCTCCAAAAATCCGGCGAGATAGAGATTGCGCTTATGATGGTCTCCACAATGATTCGCAACTACCGCACCCAATGCATATATGCCTCCTCTTCCGCACAAAAACGTCATATACCTACTTTTCAATAAAACAATACGGCCATATTTGTGGTGATCGTAAAGTAAATAAATACTTTTCTTTACTTTATTTTTTTTTTCTTTTCATTACTTTCTTTTCTTTTAATTTTATAATTTTAGACTCGAGAACAAATAAATAAGCTATACCTAAAGAAGTTAAAAAAAAACATGTTTGAATTGGTCACACACTTTTTAGATAAAGACATTAGGTTACCTGGTGGAAGTATTAGCAACGGAAGTAGCACAAGCTTGTACAATATCAGCAGACAGTTGCAAATCCCGGTGACTACCATTAGCCTCATAGAGCCGCAAGCACGTAAACGCCGTCCCCAACAGACCGGTGTAAACCGACATGTCCATGATCTCTCCACCTCTGGCGCACACTTCTGTCCAAGTGGCCTCAACTACCTAGTATAAATTTGCCATTTTAGTCGTAGAAAACTAGACACTTTACTAAAAATATTTTTGATAGTAAGGGTAAAATAAATATTATTACGAGTATACGAAAATACCTGTTGTTTAAGAGCAATAGCAGCTGCGAGAAACGTTTCGGGCGAAAAACAGAGATTAACCGACATCATGGAATCAAGTTGTTCATGATCACCGCTTGTACTATTGTTATCACTTACTTTCACCATTGATGAAGACATTTGCACTATCAAATGTTTTAATTTGTGTTAGTTATATATCTATATAGATACAATGATATATATATATATATATATATATATATATATAGAAGAAGTCGGTTATGAAGTAGAAGATGATTGATCTACTGGAGATAAACACGCGGTGTGTTTGGTCCAAACAGATATATATCACGCCTTACTTGTTTTGTTTTTTTTTTTTTTTGTTTTTTTTTGTTTTTTTGGAACCGGCAAATAACATTAGAAAAGAACCACAAGGCTAGCAAGTAACTAGACGAGGGTCCAAACAGTACAACAAGAAGAATTACATACAAAGAAAGGGAGATTGGAACCAATCACATTGAATTACACCTACGTTTCTACCCCTATGCTTCAACCAAAGGAATGAAAGAGACTTAATTCTTTTCACCACTGAATCCGGGTTGATGACTGTGGAGTTAAACAAACGGTCATTCCTCGCTCTCCACAGTGTCCACAATGTTGCAAACACCACCAATATCAGCACCTTTCTCCTTTTCTTCGGACCTCTCCCAGCATAAGACACAAAATCAATCCAATCTTTCACTTGTACAAAATTATTGTTGCCAAGTTCACACCAATCACCGATTTTTGACCACACCCATGTCGCAAAGGGACATGTAACCAGAAGGTGATTCGCAGATTCCTCGTTGGATACACATGCACTACAATACTCCGAATCAATTGCCACATTTCTCATACGAAGGGCCGAAGCTGAGGGGATGCGAGATAGTCGAGCTCTCCACACGAAATAATTAGTTTTGAGGGGAATCCAATTTATCCAAGGAAAAGGCCCATCGCAAACCCAATGATGAGCCCGATCCAAACGTTTTCTAAGCGAAGCCACACAAAAATTACCATCTACAGAGAATTGCGATGTAACCCCACCCGAAGCCTCATTAATTTGAAATATCTCACCTACACAAATAGAAAGTTTCACCAATGCTTTCCTACAGTTGGAAATATTCTTCCAAACTCCCTTTGTCCTCCTGTTCACTAAATTATCTACTCCCATATTTGACACTCCATGCAACCCTTTAATAATCCCTGCCCCTAATGAATTTGGTTCGTTGCAAATTCTCCACCACCATTTTAATAAGAGGGCAATGTTTAAGGAGTGTATTGAACCAAGGCCTAAGCCACCAATTTCTTTTTCAGCAATTATACGGTCCCAGGATACCCAGCAAATCTTTTTTGACTCGCCATTACCGCCCCAAATGAAGTTCCTTCTAATTTTTTCGAGTAAATTAATGACACCCATGGGAGCAACAAAAATAGAGAAATAATATGTAGGGAGATTACCTAAAACAGATTTCGCCAAAGTAACTCTTCCGCCGAAACTAAGAGTATTCGCCTTCCAAGTTGTGAGCTTAGATTGAAACTTTTCGATAATGGGCTCCCAATACTTTTTATGGTTCAAGTTAGCACCCACCGGAACTCCAAGATAATTGAAAGGAAGTGTAGCCGGCTCACAACCCAGGGGGTACGCCCATTCCGCAACTTCATCATTTCCAACCCCAATACCGAAGACTTTGGATTTATTGAAATTTACCTTTAGTCCGGATGCGGCATAGAAACACTTTAGGATTCTTGCTAGATTTTTGATGTTGTGTTTGGACCAGTCCCCCATGAAAAGGGCGTCATCCGTATAAAAGAGGTGAGAGAGTTTAATATTTGAGGACGAGATTGTAACGCCTCGGAAAACTCCTTTAGAAACCGCATCTCTTAATACCAGATTTAGACCTTCCATTGCAATGATGAAGAGAAAAGGGGAGAGGGGATCTCCTTGTCTCACACCTTTTTGCAGCGGGAATTCACAAGTAGGACTCCCATTCACCAACACGGAAGTCATCGCCGAAGAGAGACACCCTTTAATCCAACGACGCCACTTCACACCAAAATTAAGTTGTTCCATCATAGAGTCAAGGAACCCCCAATTTAGAGAATCAAAAGCCTTATTAAAATCCGCTTTAAAGAGGAGAATCTTCTTATTGTTTTTAAGCCCCCAAGAACAAAGCTCATTGACAATAAGCGGACCTTCCAAAATATTTCTCCCCGAAACATACGCCGTTTGTTCTTTTTCTTTTCTTTTTTAATTAGTTTATGATATTATAGCTTAAGACGCGTTTTATATAGTAACCATGGATTAAATAATGGATTTCATATTAATTTAAATCGTGATTCTGGTTAATGACTGAGTAAAGATGGTTAATGTTTAAACGTTATCAAACTATTAAATATTAAATGGCAATAACGATACCTCCGTCCCAAAAACCCAAAAACAATCATGCTATAGGCAGTTATTATCAAAATCATTATATTTGTCCAAAATTTATTATTTTATTTTCAAAATACAAATAGTTACTTTTTATTTTGTCCTATAATTTTTTTAACTTTTGAAAGTCAAAAAATGAACCGACTGTCTTTTGATGCATAGACATAATGTATAATCTAATAGAATATAGTTTATTAATTGCATTTATCTTATTTCAACTATTTTTTGTTTACAAATATTTTTTTAAGACGGAAAAGGAGTATATATTTGTTGATTGCACGATGTTATTATTAAGAAATGTATGATTTACATCTTTCAAATTATGATAATGTAAAACTATTTGAGATTGTAAAAGACTATTTTGGCAAGTACCTTAAAGGAATTTCAATTTTGAATAAACGAAGCCTCTGAGTTCAACAATTATAAGAAAAAAAATCAAGTATATAGATTTAGGTGCTGTTCTTTTGAACCAAAGGTTTTTCCTCTGAATCTGAATACCAGCTCTGAATAATCAGAGGTGGTCCAAAACTCTGAATCTGAATCAATATATTGTGTTCTTTTTTCCTTCGTAACATCTGTTTTACTATATTAGTACTAAACTGTTTCATTTATAAACCGTCTTAAATAAAAACATTCATAAAAATATTCAAACATAGTGGCAACATTTTTCAAATAAAGATAATATTCAAACAACATTTTCAACATTTTTGCATTAATTGTGCCGCAAGTTGATCTCGACAATTGATCATATATTGTTGATCTGTTGCATTTCCATGTGGTTGAACCTCGTCCTCATCGTACTCGTCCCCATCTTGTACATTCTCGTTAGCATGTACTTCACCTCGATCATATTCGGAGAAAAATTCATCACTTAATCCTTCTTTTTGTATAAAATTATGAATAGCAAAGCATGCAATAGTAATATCTCTTTGTTTCACCAAAGAATACGAAACCATTCTCTTCAAGATGGGAAAACGTGCTTTCAAAACACCAAAAGCACGCTAAATCACGTTTCTAAGTTTAGCATGAGCGTGATTGAACAAATTAATAAACTAATTGTCTAACATCAATTTCAAGATATAAAAATAATTAACAAAAGAAAAGTTCACATAAAAGTCAATGAAATAGTAGGAGTTTATATGCAATCGAAAACAAATACATATTAAAAAAAATTTCATCACCTAAATCTAACAAACAATCATCAATATCAATTTATATAACGAAATCAAGTGACAAACCATTGAAAAAAAATCAAAAATTACTTGAATTTAAGGATGGAAAACTTACTGGTGAAGAGAAAGAGGTAATCAGAGGTAAAAATAGGTTTTTTATGTAGGGTTGAATCAGAGGTAAAAAGAGATTTTTTGTCTCTGGTTGAAAAAAAAAAAAGAACAGCAAAATTTTTAAAACCTCTGACCGGGTCAGAGTTCAGAGCCTATTCAGACTTTTTTCTCAAAAAAGAACAACACCTTAGTATCACCTTCTCACTTTTTATATAAGTGAGTGAGTGCTTGTGTTTGTAACCGTTAGAAACAATTAATCTAAACCGACCCTAATACGTTTAATTGCATCTCAAGTAAATAAATCTTTGATTCATTAGATTATTACACATAACTAAAAAAAAATTGTATTTTTATAAACAAAATAATGATTATGAAAAGTATAGATTTACAAGTGTATATAAACAAAACTTATCGCAACCTTAACATTTTTTGTGTCAACGACACAACATGTTCCCGAACTCGTGTGTTCACTTGAACGAATACAATCACATCTTGGTTAGAGTGTTAAGCTATATAAGGAAGATTTTACGAAGTTCTTATTTTTCATGATGATGTAATTTAATGAAAATTGTTTTATCATTATACGTGCATGTGTGCTCTAGATTGATGTTTGAAATGTTGTATAAAAGGAAGGTTTTTAAAATCGGGATCCTACTTACGATTGGTTTCGTGCTCATAAGATTGTGGTAGTTAGATCGGATCGAAATCGTAAGATCCCACTAAAACAAGTTCTTATCATATTAATATAATCTATGATTCATATAATTGATAATAATATGTCAAAAAAAATCGTTGATTGTTTAATATTTGTCATTGATGAAACGGGTGTAATAAAATTCATATAGATATAAAATTCTTAATTGAGTTAATATTGATTTTGATCTACATTTGTTCGTTGTTTGAAGTAAATCTTTTATAAAAATTTCCTTTCTAAGTGTTTTAATCGGTTAGATAGTTTGTTTTTTAGTTTATTTTAACAAAGTTAATTTATTTATGGTGTTTTTGTTCTCAAATTCGAAAAAAGTAAGATTGAATTGTACAAAGATCGTTTAAGATTAAGATTGAATATCTGCTAAGATCTTATCGTTTTTAGATTCTATGCAGGATCGGAGTCGTTTTTACTATACAAGATCGTAAAATACTTAGGTTTTTAAGATCAAGATCAAGATCTTAAATAACTTAAAACGACAAAATTTCATCGACACAAGTCGCAACCAAGCACAAGCTTACCCTTAACGCAAGTAAGGTATATATTTTATAAAAAACTCACCAAAGTCATAACATGTAATCTTAAAAAGTAGATATTGTTAATTATCTAAATTGTTAACGTATATTTTATTTTATTATGATTTAAATGACGAATTTTGCCATGATCTTTCATTCTTTCTTATAAAAAAAATCGATTTTAATATTTTCTTTTTGACAATAATCCTTTAAAAAATCTGTTTTAAAATATATATCACAATATGTTTTACACGAAGTCATATTCTCTTAAAAAATATAAATTATATGTTTAAGGGTTAAAAAAGTTCAACAATAATCAACGAACATTTCAATTTGTAGAACTATTAACAACAAACTTGTGAAAATCTTATTATAATAAACTTACTAGGTTTTTACCTGTTAAAATAAAAAACAACTAGTGTTATACCGATACGTTGCTCGGGTATATAAATTTTAACACAATAGCATACCCAAGTTTGAGAAAAAAAAATCTATCAATTGAACAAATTTATCAAAAGAAATGTTGTACCCCGGTTTCACCCACACTTAAAATTACTTGATTTAACCAAAATGCTTTCAACTTATTATACAACGAATCATTTAAACCTCATTTCCTACTTCTTTGGAGTAAAATATGAAATTAAAAAGCTTAAATAAATAATGAACATATTACAAATACCACCCATATGCTTCGTTAGTTCCTCCCTTCTCAAATTTTTCAATAATGATTAGAATATTAGCAATAAAAAACATATTAACTGATATAAAAGTTGAAAGTTTGAAGTACATGAACCTCAATCATATATTGTAATTATTGTTGAAGTAAAAATCCTCGGGGATCCTTACTACGAATATTCTTGTGGAGGTGTCTTCTGATCGAGGATCTGCAACACGAAACAAACGCCTAAGCTTATCGGGGAGATGTCCCCGATAAGGCTCGGGCGTGAGAGTAAGAATTCATCACGGGAATTTAAGGTTTTTCTGGAATGTAAGTAGTAAATCCAATATTTAAGATGAAAGAATGATCAAGAACATTTAAGGAGAATGTTCTTGATTTAGAGTGTTAAAGGTTCAGATCCCTTTTCCTGGAATGGGTCTGACCTTATTTATACTACCTGTGTAACGGTTTACTATCCATTGGATAATAGGCTGCTCCTTCTTTCTGCGCCTTATACTGCCTTATTTCAAGAGTCTGGTCCAAAGGGTGATACCTTCGGCACCTCCCTAATATCCATTTGGCGATTGATAAACTCCTAGTACTTTTCCTGCTGCACCACGTGGTACAATCTTTTTAGCCGCCTGTCAGGTACTTTATGTCAGTTGGGCACGTGACATATTTGGCGTATCTTCCTTTGGCGGTTTGATGTTGTCAGCTTGGATCTAAGTATCTTCGGCCTGGTACTTCCGTGACTGGCCGAAGGTGTCCTTACCGAAGCACTAAGATAATCAGTCATTTTTGGAGTATATTCATATATACTCCAACATGCCCCCCCCCAGTCTAGTATGACGGAGCACTAGCACCGTTTATACTAGACTTTCCTAATTACTCTTCTGTCCGTTGCTTTACTTCGCGGTGATTCATCAGACGTCTACCAATGAAGGGTCAAGTGTTGTCTTGTCATGCCCATTAATGCAGCTGCGGCGTGTTGCTTTAATGACCCAAGGGGCAAACGTGGGTATGTCAGTCATTGATTGCAGGGTCAAATCTCCCATAAATGTCGCCGTTTCGCTTTCCCCACGCGCCTGTCTGACCGTTTCGGAGGCGTCCTTTAATTTTGGGATTTGTGCTTATTGTGCGCCTATTCCGTTATACTGCGCCTCTTCGTTTTCTATTTAAATCGAGATCCTCCTTCATTGTTTTCTTTTTACCCTCTTTCTAAATAATTTTTTACTTTCCTCCTCTTCTTCTTTCCCAGGATCTTAATTCCTCTTTGTTTATTCTTCCCGTTTTCGCCATTGCTCGTTGTTTCGCTTATATTCCACCCCATATAATGGGTAAATCTGATCTTTCTAGGTCTTACTGTACTCTTGTTCATAAAGAGTTTCAGAAATTTTGTGGTAAGTATGAAATCGTTGCCAACTGGGGTGCCACCGAGCCCTTAGTAAATAACACTGTGTTGGATTGCCCTGCAGGATCCATCGATGTGTATTGAAAGTGGTTTGAGTTTTCAAACCTTCGCTTGCCTTTTACTGAGTTCTTTCTCTCAATGATTGAGCATTATCGGATTACACCCGCTCAGATGAATCCGTTGGGTGTTCTCAGGATCATGTCTTTTGAGATCCTGTGTCGGGCACTAGGCTTCGACGCCACTCTTAATTTGTGGCGTCAGTTTTTTAAACTAGCTCGCAACGGCGACTGGTTTATGGTGGAGCGCCAGGCGCGGACCGATCTGGTGGATAAGGATTGCTTTTCCTTCATCCCTACTGGGTTGAAGAAGTGGAAAGAGTCCTTCTTCTGGGTGAGTGCTTCCCTTGCTCCTATTCCTAGAGGTTTTAAGGATGAGGCTCCGGCTCTTACGGATGTGGAGAGGGGTCAAATAGAGCTTATCCTGGCGAACCCCATTCATCTTCGCCCTTATCCATCTGAGGTGTTAGTCCTGACTGGTGTTAGCCGGAACTGGATTCCCATGTGTCAGAAGCCTTCCATTGCTATTGGGAGCCGAAGTAAGTCTTCTTCTTTCTCTTTTTCTCTCTTTTTTTTTTTTTTTTTTTTTTTTTTTTTTTTTACTTACATGTGTCTTTTTCTTTACTTGGCTAGCCTTGCTGCTTGAGTATCTGAAGCTTGAGAGCGTGGACAACGTTCACTTTCCTCGCGTCGTGCTGGAGGTTGACGAAGCAGGAATAGTTGAACAAGTTGGTGGGAAGTTTGTAGAGCCTTCGGCTACTCTACGCTCGCTGCTTCCTGCTGCTCCGGTTGCGGCGACTGAGGAAGCCGTAGCTGAGGCTTCCGTCCCTAAGAAAAGGAAGAGGGTTCGGACTGAAGCCTCTAGCGGTAAGCCCCGTCGGCATAAGAAGGCTGCAAGAAAAGGTACACATATTGACCTTACTTCCGAAGAGGAAGAGGAATGGTCAGGCTCTTGTCGCATGGTTTATCCCATTTTTCCTGCCTCACCATGCTCCTCTTTCCCTTCGGTTGTAGTGTTATCTTCCTCTTCTTCTGAGTCCGTTCATCAATCTGATTTTTGGTGTTCCGCAGAGTCTGTTCCTCACCCTACTGCAGATTCTACTCCTCAAAATTTGGAGGAGGGGACTAGAGTGCCTCAGGCTACCTCCACTTCTGCTCCTCTTTCTGGTAAGGATTTTCTTTTGCTTATTCGTCTTGCTTCTGCTACAACTTCTTACTAACTTTATATATATTTTTTACTTATTTTGTTCTTTTACTTGAACCTTTGTAGGTGAAAGACCTGCTGGTCCGGAGGAGACGACCCCTCCGATGGTGACTGAACCGGAAGCCTCTGTGCGCGGACCTACTGGGTCGGAGGAGATGGTCGCCCCGATGGTGACTGAACCAGAGGCCGGATAGGAGGAGACTGTTGATTCAGCAATGGCTGAACCGGAGATCACAGTGCAAGGGTCTGCCGAACCGGAGGTTATGGTACCGGATCAGGAGGTTCCGGAAGGTAGTGGTGGTGGTGACAGAAGCTGTTACAAATGTGGTGAGAGTGGCCACATGTCCGAGGAATGTCCCAAGGGTGACGGGTCTGACCATTTCGAGGAACAAGAGATTACTCTTCTTTCCCCTAGGGCCTCCGACCCTTCATCATCTGGAGATGCCGAGGATCCCTATGTCCCGGCTTGGGACGCCGTTCCCAATAGCAGCATGCAAGACATAGGTATCTGCCGGAGTATGCTCGATCATTTTGCAACTCCGGCGGAATCAAAGCGTTGGAAGAAGAAGTCTGATGAGGTGGTGATGGCAAGGATGGATTTGATGCTGACTCAGTTGGCCGTAGGGGGTACTGAGATGAGGACCCGCCACGGTAAACTTCTGAGGAAGCATTCAAAGCTCCAGAAGAGTCTTGCTGAGCGAGACGTCGAGATGAGGGAAAAAAGTGCAGTCATCGGCTCCTTGGAGAGGACTGGCACTTCCTTGTCTCGCAAAGCAAATTTCTACCAATGCCAACGGAGGAAGGCTATTAGGCGCTGTAGGAAATTGCAGGTGCAACTAGCTGATGCCCTTGCCGAATTGGGCAGGGTGAAGGAAGAAAATGCTTCTTTAGCTGAAGCTGTGAGAACCCCTACCGTGGCCCCAGATATGAAGACGATAAGCCAGTCTGACTGGGATTTGATGGTGGGGGAGTTAAGGAGAATGGAGAAGGTTGAGGAGACTCTTAAGTCTCGACTGCAGCATGACGGAGCAGATGCAAAAAAGACTATTGATCTGTTGCAGGACGAGCTTGAGCAGGTTAAGGAAGCTAACAAAGCTCTCCTATCTGGTAAGGAAGAGCTACATGCCAAGTTGGACTGGGTCATGGGGGGTGGGCTGCAGAGCTTTGTTAATAAGCTCCGTTCCAGCTATGAGTTTTCTTCCCCCTATGGTCGAGTCACTGCCAGTGCTATTGCTTCGGGATTTGCTGATGGGGTGAAGAAAGGGTATCGTTACCAGAAGCTTAGTACTCCTATGAACATGGTTCCCTCCTTTGATCCCCAGGCCGATCAAAAGTATGAAGAAGCCGTTGCTGCTTTGTCTCAGCTGTCCTTCCCTTACCTTGACATTCTCCGGGCTAATTCCCATCTTTCCATTGAGGAGCTCCAGGCTTTGAATCCCGCTCCTGCTCCAGATCTAGGGTATTAGGGTGTGAAGGATGTATATATTGTTTTGTGATGGCTTCGGCCGATTTGTAATTATCAAGGCTTCGGCTTTTTTTACTTAATGATAAGATTTTGTACCATGGTGTGTTTGTTTACTTTATCTTTAAGCTAAAATATTTATTCTGAGAAGCGTCCTTCGTCACAATAATTATTTGCTCAAGATATGTTTGACCTTTGCAACTTAAACGAATATCGTGTGTTGCATTATGTCTTAACGTTTTTTTTTTTTTTTTTTTTTTTTTTTTTTTGTTTTGTTACGGAGCTAATTAGAGAGGTTGCTCAACCCTACGGTACTGGGATATTCTCAGACCAGCACGGAGATATTTTTAATAGGCTGCTCAAACCTGTCTATGTTAGGATTGGAGTATCAGACTAACATGGAGTTTATTAGAGAGGGCACTCTCCCCTTCGTCTTCTAAGAGAATGGTACTCTTAGGAATTTAATTATCATGAATTACTTGCGGTTATGATTTAATCAACAGTCCTAGAGTTTTACCATGTATTGAGAAAATTGTCGCTCCTTAAATCAGGAAGCAACTATAGCTTGTGTATTATAATAGATAATCGGGCACTGCCCTTACATGCTTCAATAGGAAGATTTACAGGCGATTTAATACGTTTACATGTAGCAACGTCGGAGGAGGTTTCCATGCCAAGTCCTTGGGACCAGATCTCCTCCGATCATTTTCAGTTTGTAGGCTCCGTTCTCATAGGCTTCGGCTACTTGGTATGGGCCTTCCCAGCTAGGTCCTAGCTTGCCCTGGTCCTCAATCCTGCTAGCCTCGTTGCTTCGGAAGACATAATCTCCTGGTTTAAACGTGGTAGACCTTACCCTCTGGTTATAATACCCTTCGACCTGCCTTTTATACTTCTCTTCATTAATCGCCGCTATTTCTCTTCTCTCTTCCAGAAGGTTTAAATTAAGGCGAAGGTCTTCGGAATTGGCCTCTGCGGTTTGCACTCTATGAGTGGGCATGCCGATTTCCGCGGGGATAACCGCTTCGGTTCCGTAGGTCAAGCTGAAGGGGGTCTCCCCGTTGCTTGTTTTGACCATCGTCCGGTGAGCCCATAGCACATGTACCAAGTGGTCTAACCAGCTGCCTCCTTCCTTATCCAAGCGAGTTTTGATCCCTTCCACTATGCTTCGATTGGCGCGCTCTACTTGACCGTTGGCTTGTGGGTGAGCAACGGATGTAAACTTCTGCTGGATCTTCATTTCTTTACACCAGGACTTAAGCGGGTTGTCGGCAAACTGCTTCCCATTATCTGATATCAGGATCCCTGGCAGACCGAACCTGCACACTATATTTTCAAAGACAAATTTTTTAATCTGTGGTCCAGTGATTGAAGCCAATGGCTTTGCTTCCACCCATTTGGTGAAGTAGTCCACTGCTACCAACAGAAATTTGACTCCTCCGGTGGCCACTGGGAAGGGGCCCACTATGTCGATGCCCCATTGGTGAAACGGCCATGCTGAGGTTACAGAAACTAGGGAGTGCTTGGGCAATTTAGGCACCGGCGAGTATCGCTGGCAACTGATGCATCTCTGGATCTCATCAGTTGCATCCCGATGCATTGAGGGCCAATAATATCCTAAGTTCATTATTTTTGCCACCGTGGCTCTTGGGCCAGAGTGCATCCCACACGCCCCGTTGTGTACCTCTCTGATGACATAATTGGCCTGCATTGGCCCGACACACCTAAGTAGCGGCATCAAGTACGATTTCTTGTAAAGAACTTCTCCGTCGAGGACATACATAGGGCTTTTAGCCCTGATTTTCCTAGCTTCGGTTTGATCGTTTGGTAGAGAACCATCTTTCAGAAATCGGACGATGGGCGTCATCCAGCAAGGTCCTTCTTCTTCCACAATAGCATGTATTTCTTTGGCATCAATCGACCTCTCTTTTAGCGTTTCAACCAACACGCTTTTCGATGAATGAGGAAAGGTTAGGTTTGTTAATGAGGCAAGCTTGCTTGCTGCATCAGCCTTCATATTTTCTTCTCTCGGAACTTGCTTTATACTGAAGCTCCGGAAGCTTACTTTTAACTTGTCCACCAATTCCTTGTATTTGACCAGGGATTCACCCTTTGTTTCAAAGTCCCCATTCACTTGGTTTGCCACCAGGGAGGAGTCTACGCTTACCTCCAAATGTTTCACCTTCATCTTGGATGCTATCCGGAGCCCGGCCAAGAGTGCCTCATACTCTGATTCGTTATTGGTGCTGGGAAAGTTGAATTTGAGGGCGTAAGTGAATTCTGCTCCGTCGGGGTTGATTAGCAGAACTCCTGCCCCTGCTCCGGTTGAATTACACGCTCCGTCTGTGAACAAGGTCCATATTTCCTTCATCTCCCCGGAATTTTCCTGGCTTTCCTGATCTGGTTTCCTTGTACTTTCTTGACCTTGTTGGGTAGGGGGTGGTGGCAGCGGTATTTCTGCTAATAAATCCGCCAGGATCTGTCCCTTCATCGCTTGCCTGGGCCGATACTCAATGGCGAATGCTCCCAACTCAATTGCCCATTTGGCCAGGCGTCCCGAACGTTCTGGAGTTGCCAGGATGTCCTTGATTGGTAATTCGGTTAGGACCACGATATGGTAAGCCTGGAAATACCTCCTGAGCCTTCTCGCCGCGTGTATTAAGGAGAGTGCCAGCTTCTCCATTGGCGGGTAATTTAACTCTGCTCCTTGTAAGGATCTGCTGACAAAGTACACGGGTTTCTGCTTCTTTTCTACTTCAATGACCAGAACTGCGCTAACAGTTTCTGGCGAGGCTGCCAGATAGACTAGGATTTCTTGTCCGGGTGCCGGAGCAACTAATGTGGGCAGCTGCTGTAAGTACCCTTTCATGTTAACGAAGGCTTCCTCTGCTTCCGTGGTCCATTCGAAATCTTTCACATTCACACACTTCTTTAAGGTTTTGAAGAAAGGCAGTGACTTCTCCGCTGACCTTGAGAGGTACCGGTTGAGGGCCGCCAACTTCCCATTCAAGCTTTGTACTTCACCCAGGTTCCTGGGGGATTTCATTTCTGCTACTGCTCGTACTTGCTCTGGGCAAGCTTTAATTCCTTTCTCCGTTATAACATGTCCTAAGAACTTTCCCTCTTCTACCCCGAAGGTGCACTTCTTCGGGTTTAGCTTCATGTTGATGCTTCTGAGGTTTTTAAATGTCTCGGCAATGTCGTATATCATCTCCTCCTCCTGATTACTTTTGATTACCAAATCGTCGACGTAAGCTTCCAAGTTCTTTCCTATCTGGCTCCGGAACGTCCGGTCGATAAGCCTTTGGTATGTGGCTCCGACATTTTTCAATCCAAATGGCATTTTTTTGTAGCAAAAAATTCCGAAGTCTGTGTAGAATGCGGTCTTGTCTTCATCCTCCTTCGCCATTTGGATTTGATGGTACCCTTGGTATGCGTCGAGGAAGCATTTATACTTGAATCCCATTAGTGAGTCTATTTTCCAATCTATTTCTGGCAGTGGGTAATTATCTTTGGGACACGCCTTGTTTATGTCTTTGAAGTCGATACACATTCGCCACGATTTATCGCTCTTCGCTACCATGACTGGATTGGCGATCCATGTTTGATATCTTACTTCCCTGAGAATGCCTGCTTTGACTAGTTTGGTTACTTCTTCCCTGACAACTTTCGTCATGGCCGGAGCCATTCCCCTCTTCTTCTGCCTAACGGGCTCTATGCTAGGGTACGCCTTGAGTCTGTGCTCAGCTACACTTCTTGGCACGCCTGTCATATCCGTAGGCTGCCATGCGAAGACGTCTAGACTGTTACTGAGCAAAGTGAACAATTGTTCCTTGCACTTCTGTGATAGGGAAGATCCTATGGCGACAGTTTGTTCCGGGAACTTGGGATTTATGACCAATTTTTCCTCCGGATTATCTATTCCTTTCTTCGGGCCCATCAACGGCCGAACCTCGTGACATTCTCTTCTGTTTTTCTTATCCGACCTTACCGTGGCTACTCCATGTGGGGTTGGGAATTTCACTGACGAGTGAAGTGGTGAAGGAACCGCTCCCAACAAGAATAGTCCAGGTCTTCCCAAAATGACATCGTATGCTGACGGAGCCCGTACTACTAAGAAAGTCATCATCTCCGTTCTCATTCTGGGGTATTTCCCCAGAGTGAGGGGTAAATCTATTTCCCCTATTGGACACGATACCTCTCCTGTGAAGCTTTGAAGGTGCGCCATGCTCTTCCGGAGCTCAGCCTGTACTCCGAGCTTGAGTTTGCGAAAATAGTGCTCATATATTACCTCCGTTGAGCTACCTGTATCCACATAGACTCTCGGAACCGGGTAGTTGCCGAACCTCCCCTCTATGACAATTGCATCCTGCGAAGGACAGTACTCGCTTAATGGTGGAAAGGCTATCGGTTGATTCATCCAATTGAGGACCTCCGGTCTTCTTCTTCTTCGTTCATCTAATTCTCCGCGAGTCTCAACATCTCGATAATCGACCATGTGAACCTCCCTGGTCTTTCCTTTCTGCCCGCTTCGATTATCCTGTCGAGCGTTTCTTCCTCCTTGCCTGGCCCCTGACCGTATTTCCGTTAAGAGATGGCGTAATTGCCCAGATCGCACGGCCTCCTCTATATGTTTCTTGAGCTGATAACAGTCATTGGTGTTATGACCGTTGCCCTGGTGAAACTCACAGTACCTGTCAGCATTCTTCTTTTCCGGGTTTCCTGTCATCGGAGGGGGTATAGGGAATTTTTGACAGATGGGTTCCGTAGAATATATCTCACAAGGAGTTTTGGATAGGAGCTGGAAAATATTCTTGGGCCTGCCATGTGGCGAGTATGGATGTACGTGTGGAGTAAAGGTCCTCGGCTTAGGAGGAGACCTCTCATTCCGCGAGACAGGGATATCTCGTCTGCTCCCGCTTTTCCAACTGCATCACCTATCCTCCCGTATTACCCTTCTCGAGCTTCCCTCCTCTGTTAGAGAAGCTGCCTCTTTTCCCCTGGTGAAGTCTTGCACTCTCTCCATCATTTCTTCCACCGTTCTGGGAATTTGGTTATTCAGTCTCTCAATGAGCTGCTTGTTTCGGATTGCGTGCATGAAGCCGGACACCCTCATCCCTTCGGTTCCCCCTTTGATCTGCAGACTTTCTCTATTAAACCTCTCCATGAACCTTCGAAGAGTCTCATCCTCCCTCTGCTTTATATTGTGAATCTCTACGGGGTCTCTCTCATATCTTTTCTGTTGCATGAAGTTAACTCTGAACTTCTGCTGTAAGTCTTCAAAACCACTGACACTTGCTGGTAGGAGGCTGTCGAACCACAACCGGGCCGCCCCTATCAAAGTTTGCACGAACATGTGGCACCACACTGGCATGGACCACTGTTCTACTTCAGCCGCTCCAGCGAAAATGCTGAGATGGTCGTCAGGATCCTGGGTTCCGTCATACATCTTCACATTTAATGGCATTTTAATTTTAGGGGGGAACTTGAATTCTGCGATTCTTTTTACGAATTTTGCCTCCCTCTGCCGATGGTATGGCCTTGTTAAGTCCTCGGCCTCATGTCTTTCAGCTAATGTTTGGGTGTGTTCCGGAGGGAATGCCCAGGTACTAGGATTGTAATCCGCCGAAGCGTGGTGATGAGATGCCGAAGCTGGGTATCCTGACGAAAAAGGCGGAACTCCAGTCCCCTGTATGTATCGTGGTGCTGAGACACCTGGAGGTAGATCAAAAAATACCCTAGGAGGTGGTAATGTAGGCTGCGGAGGTACATAGCCTGCCTGTGGCGGTGGGAATATGATGCCTCCCCTCTGGCTTAATCCTGTACCCGGTGTTTGGGTAAAAACCACTTGGTCTGCCCTTCCGAAGAGGTTTCGCCCTTGTAATGGACTTATATGCTCTTCTCTTCGCTCCGCTTGACTCGTTCTTCTTGGGGTCGGGGTGGTTGAATCGTTAGTTGCGCTAGTTTCATTGATGTCCCCATACGAGAGTTCGACATCTATTCCCCGTTGTCTTTCTCTCTGTACATAGGTGTTCATCAACCCCCGCAGGCGCCCAAAGTTTTTTACGACGAACTCTGGTGTAATTTCGTTATCGTCACCCTGAGGGGCTATTGTTTGCCCCGTGGTGTTCAGTAAAGGTGGTGACGGAGGTGGCATCGAGTGGTGTAGCAATGGCTGATATGACGTCGATTGGTGTGGTTGAGATCGTGGTGGTTCCACAACGTTAGTTGATGGCTGAACAGTAGGCACGATGGTGGATATCCCTGAAGACAGGGGGGTATCCATGTGTCTATGCTCTCGCTCCAACTGTCGTTAAATCGTGGTCCCACGGATGGCGCCAAATGTTGAAGTAAAAATCCTCGGGGATCCTTACTACGAATATTCTTGTGGAGGTGTCTTCTGATCGAGGATCTGCAACACGAAACAAACGCCTAAGCTTATCGGGGAGATGTCCCCGATAAGGCTCGGGCGTGAGAGTAAGAATTCATCACGGGAATTTAAGGTTTTTCTGGAATGTAAGTAGTAAATCCAATATTTAAGATGAAAGAATGATCAATAACATTTAAGGAGAATGTTCTTAATTTAGAGTGTTAAAGGTTCAGATCCCTTTTCCTGGAATGGGTCTGACCTTATTTATACTACCTGTGTAACGGTTTACTATCCATTGGATAATAGGCTGCTCCTTCTTTCGGCGCCTTATACTGCCTTATTTCAAGAGTCTGGTCCAAAGGGTGATACCTTCGGCACCTCCCTAATATCCATTTGGCGATTGATAAACTCCTAGTACTTTTCCTGCTGCACCACGTGGTACAATCTTTTTAGCCGCCTGTCAGGTACTTTATGTCAGTTGGGCACGTGACATATTTGGCGTATCTTCCTTTGGCGGTTTGATGTTGTCAGCTTGGATCTAAGTATCTTCGGCCTGGTAATTCCGTGACTGGCCGAAGGTGTCCTTACCGAAACACTAAGATAATCAGTCATTTTTGGAGTATATTCATATATACTCCAACATATGTATAGATATATATTACAAATAATAATTAACTTCATTGCATATCTCCGAATACAATTTAAAGTTGGTTTATTATACACTTTTTAGTCCAAGACATAAAATGTTGATCAAATGGGTATAATCAGTTAATCACACACATATTTCCTTTTCCCTTAGTAATTAATAAACTTAAGAAGTACTAATTATTACGTGACTTTAAGTGTAGTGTTTCAAAACAAAAATCTTCATATCATGACCTATGTATGTATACTCAAACCCTTAAGAAAATAAACAGAACCGCTACTTCTACAACAACCATTGTTTATCTTATTCATATGTGAATTTGCCCGTTTTTAAAACGACCATTATGATCAACGACATTATTCTATCGATGTTTATTCCTAAAATAAAAAAACATTCCTTTTTCCTCTTTGTAATTCCACTTCATATTAGTAAGTTTCACTTCAATCACATAATTAAAACCACATATTTCCCTTTTAATTTTTATATGGGTACCATGTACCAACCAAACTGGTAGCTACCCAACTTGTACGAATTTCAAAAAAATGATTTAGGAGGTTTTAAAAAGCTAAAACAACAAATTCAATACTACGTAACTTTTAACCCATTTGATCAATATCGCTTTTTAGCGGGACTCTTCACCGACCACAAAACCATATAGCGAAATGGTGTATCTATTCCACTCAATAACCCAAGCTTATTTGGGCCAGAGGAACATAGTTTCGAGTAAACCCCAATACGGCATAAGTTAGAGTACAAAGGACAATTTCAAAACCTAATAGTGTAGCTTTGAAATTCTCCTCTAATCATGAGTTTCACACCAATTCAAATACGTTACCGTACATAATCACTAACAAATACTAAAAAATTGTGTTATGTAGTAAAAAGATATGATTTAAACGGTCAAGATTAATTATTACTTTGATCCGATGAATATAAATAAGGGAGATTTACATTTATGTCCTTACAAAACTTCAATATTACGACAATGTCCTTGTAAAAATCAAAATTACGTTAATATCCTCTAAAACATGAAAAATTCTCATATATATCTGATAGTGTTAGTAGGGAATGGCTCATACACATAGCCCATTAACCCCTAAACACATAACCTGACTTACAAAAGCTTGCCTGCTATCTCCTAACTCCGGCCCTTAGGCTCCGGCGTCCGGACACAAGGCTCCGGCGTCCGGACACTTGGCCCCAGCATCCGGACATTTCGTCCCGGCGTCCGGACACAAAGCTCCGGCGTCCGGACAATTGGCCCTTGACCCCGTGTCTGGGAGATTTGGCCCCGGCACCGAGAATCAGGCCCCGTGTCCGGGAGATTTGGCCCCGGCACCCGGGCTTCGGCCCCGTGTCCGGGCACAATGGCCCAGTGTCCGGGAATCCGGCCCCGTGTCCGGGCAAAATGGCCCCGTGTCTAGGAACCAGGCCCCGTGTCCGGGCAAAATGGCCCCGTGTCCGGGCACAATGGCCCCGTGTCCGGGCAAAATGGCCCCGTGTCCGGGAACCAGTCCCCGTGTCCGGGCAAAATAGCCTAGTGTCCGGGAATCAGGCCCCGTGTCCGGGAATTTGGCCCCGGTACCCGAGACCAGGCCCCGTGTCCGGGCAAAATGGCCCCGTGTCCGGGAATCCGGCCCCGCGTCCGGGAATCCGTCCCCGTGTCCGGGAATTTGGCCCCGGAACCCGAGACCAGGCCCCGTGTCCGGGCAAAATGGCCCCTTGTCCGGGAATCCTTCCCCGTGTTCGGGAATTTCGCCCCGGCGCCCGAGACCAGGCCCCGTGTCCGGGAAAAATGGCCCCGTGTCCGGGAATCCGGCCCCGTGTCCGGGAATTTGGCCCCGGCGCCCGAGACCAGGCCTCGTGTCCGGGCAAAATGGCCCCGTGTCCGGGAATCCGGCCCAGTGTCCGGGAATTTGGCCCCGGCACCCGAGCCTTGGTCCCGTGTCCGGGAATCCGGCCCCGTGTCCGGGAGTTTAGCCCCGGCACCATGGCCCGGTGTCCGGCACTCGTAGCCCGGCGTCCGGCACTCGTGGTCTGATGTTCGGCACTTGGTAGCACTTACGCCTAGGCTGTCACTAATGCTTTTGGTCCGACACTCCAGAGCCAATACTTATACCTTGTATCTAATAAGTACCGTATTCCTCCAAACCAACACTAATGCCTTGGGATTCATCTCATAGTATCATACTCCTGACATCCTACCGGTCAGACACTCAAGCCTAATCCTTGAGTGTAACCGTCAGAGCATTAATAAAGTTATATAATGATATAGACGTTAATACCCGTTGGAATCCTATTGATGAGCCATAAATGGTCATCATTGCCATACGTTGTTGATGCCTGGTAGTGTTGGGTATAAATACTCCACACTTCAGGTTTTGGAGATCATCTTCTCCACTCTCATACTTGCACACAATATCTCTTGACCGGAATACCTATACACTTCCCGCAGTAAACATATTCCGATCATCTTTCTCCAACCAGCCACTTGACCACCTTAGGCTCGCCAAGAGCTTGATAGGTTCGCACTGCTAAGCAGGAGGTCAAAGGGTTGAAACCCAAACACCCAAGTTACTGAGCCTGTCAATCCTTGCTCTAACATTGGCGCCATCCGTGGGACACGTTTTAGCAACGGTGTCTCATTTCATTTCTATCTTTTTTCATTTCATTTCTTAGTTTCACCACCATTTTTTCTTCTCCATGGAAGGCAATTCCTCATCACAAATCGGTTCACTTAAGCCAAAGACAACCACCAATACCCCATCCACCACCCCACCTAATTACATATACATGGCACAGGAAGAAACTACATTTCGCAAAAGGAAGGCATCAATCCTTCAGGATTGGGTGATGGAGCCTATTTGCTTCCCACCAATTGAAACTCCTTCCATCAACCCTGTAGTAATACAAATCCGGTTAGCCAACTATGAAGTGAATAAGGCATATGTTGATACAGGGAGCTCAATGGACATTATTTATGCCCACTGTTTTAGGAAGCTCCCTGAAAAAGTACAACATTCAAAGCGTCCGACGCAATTCCCTCTAGTGGGGTTTTCAGGTGAGACGCATTGGCCAATCGGAGAGGTAGCAATAAACATGATGTTAGGAGAATATCCACACTATAGGTTAGAAATGATTAATTTTGCAATCATTGATGCACCATCGACCTACAATGTCCTACTGGGCAGGCCTGCATTACAAAAATTTGGAGCAATTCCATCAACCATTCATGGCATGATAAAGTTCCCTACCCCAGCTGGCATAGCCACAGTCAGGGCTAGAACGTCATGGCCTAAAGAGTGCAAACAGGTAGAGAAACCAAAACTGGTAGAGGGTCCCAAAAGTGATCCGGCAATGGAAATCATTGATGGTCCGGAACAAAAAGTTATTATTAATAAAAACTTCCCTGAACAACCAGTGACCATTGGTTCACAACTCCCAGCACAGACAAAGACTAAACTCATAGCGTTACTAGAATCAAACCTTGATGTCTTCGCATGGCAGACATCAGACATGACTGGTGTCCCAAGGGAACTAGCAGAGCATTCCCTAAACGCGAATCTCAATATTGTGCCAATCCGACAGAAAAAACGAGGCATGGCCCCGGATCGTAGTAAATCTGCATGTGACCAAGTAAACAAAATGGTCGAACCAGGGATTGTCAGAGAGGTAAAATACCAAACTTGGATTGCTAATCCAGTTATGGTAAAGAAGGGGGATGGTTCTTGGAGATTATGCGTTGATTTCAAGGACATCAACAAAGCTTGTCCAAATGACAACTATCCTTTACCAGAAATCGATTGGAAAGTAGAATCCTTAGATAGATTTAGACTCAAATGCTTTTTAGATGCATATAAAGGTTATCACCAAATTTGTATGAAAAAAGGTGATGAAGACAAAACAGCTTTTCACACAGACCAAGGCATATTTTGTTTCCAAAAAATGCCATTTGGCTTGAAAAACGCTGGAGCAACCTATCAACGTCTAATAGATGAAACTTTCAAAAATCAAGTGGGAAGGAACATAGAAGCCTATGTAGATGACATAGTTATCAAAAGCAATACGGAAGACATCATGTTGGCTGATATCCTATAAACTTTCCAAACATTACGTAATATTAACATGAAGCTTAATCCATCCAAGTGTAGTTTTGGCATGGAGGAAGGAAAATTCTTGGGACATATTGTTACACCTAATGGCATCAAAGTCAATCCTAAGAAGGTTCAGGCAGTCATTGACATGCCATCTCCTTCCACCAAAAAGCAAGTCCAAAGCCTAAATGGCAAGCTAGCAGCACTTAGCCGTTTCTTGTCCAAAGCCGCAGATCGATCCCTCCCTTTCTTTAATACCTTACAGGGATGCATTCGGAAAAAAGACTTCTCATGGTCTGAAGAAGCAGAAGTGGCATTTCAAGAAATGAAGAAATTCATGGCCAATCTCCCAACACTCACGGCTCCAATAGCCGGGGAGACACTAACTATATACTTGGCTGCTTCCAAGGAATGTGTAAGCACAGTTTTAGTAGCCCAAAGGGGCGACTCACAAATGCCTATCTATTTCATCGGTAGGGCACTGAAAGGCCCAGAGGTTAATTATCCATGTTTGGAAAAATTGGCACTCTCTTTGGTTCATGCGTCTAGACGTTTGAGGAGATATTTTCAAGGGCATCCCATCCAAGAGCTAACAGACAAACCAATCAAACAAATATTGGGAAAACCAGAAGTGTCGGGACGATTAGCAAAATGGGCAATTGAACTGGGAGAACATGAAATTTCTTTCCAACCTCGAAACTCGATGAAAGGACAAATCTTGGCAGATTTCCTGGCTGAAATCGAAGGAATGGAAGAACCAAAGGATCCATTAGTGACAGACAACCCTCCTTGGACCCTCTTCACAGATGGCGCATCCAGCCTAGAAGGGTCAGGAGCTGGCCTCATACTCACAGATCCAGACAAAAACGAGTATACCTACGCCCTTAAGTTTGACTTCCCGGCAACCAACAATGAAGCCGAATATGAAGCTCTCTTATCAGGGCTACGAATAGCTAGAAAGCTGGGAGTTCAAAATATAGAAGCTTTTGTGGACTCCCAGTTGGTAGCTAATCATATCAATGGTAGCTATGAAGCAAATCAAACTTCCATGCGACAATACTTGGAAAAAACCAGAAAAATCATTTCGGACTTCTCAAAATTTACCATAGAGCAAGTGCCAAGAAACCGTAACAAAATAGCAGATGCATTGAGCAAACTTGCAGCATCCTCCTTCGCCCACCTCAAGAAAGAATTGTTGGTGGAAGTCCTAACTGAGAAATCCATAGTGCCAACTAAGGAAGTGGCCGCAATAACGGAGGAAGACTGTTGGATGACTCCAATAAAAAACTTCCTTCAGAATGGACAACTCCCGGAAGACAAACAACTAGCAAGGAAAATCAGAATGAAGGCACCAATGTATCTCCTCATAGACAACTACCTGTTTAGGAAGTCTTTTTTGGGTCCACATCTAAGATGTGTCGGCCCAACACAAGCAAAGGATCTAATTCAGGATGTACATGGTGGAAGTTGTGGCATGCATGCAGGCCCTCGTTCGGTAACCACTAAGGTCATGAGACTTGGATACTTCTGGCCATCCATGCACAGAGATGCAAAGGAAGAAATTGAAAAATGTGAATCAGGCCAAAAACATGCGTCAGTCTCAAAAATGCCAAAGCAGGACCTCATTCCAGTGACTAGCGCATGGCCATTTTACAAATGGGGAATCGACATTGTCGGACCATTCCCCCCTGGAGTAGGCAATGTTAAATACCTTTTAGTGGTTGTGGACTATTTCACAAAATGGATTGAAGCTAAGCCCTTGGCAACTATCACCGGGCCTCGAATGATAAGCTTCGTTTGGGAACATATAGTATGTCGCTTTGGAGTTCCACACGTCCTAGTCAGTGATAATGGAAAACAATTTGCAGATAATCCATTTAAGACTTGGTGTCAGGATATGGATATCCAACAACGATTTACCTCTGTGGCACACCCACAAGCTAATGGTCAGGTGGAAGTCATGAACAAAGCAATCGTCAAGGGAATTAAGGCCAGATTGGGAAAATATGCAAAGGCATGGGTAGACGAAATCCCAGGCATTCTTTGGGCACATAGAACTTCCCCCGGCAGAACTATATCTGAAACCCCTTTCAGCCTAGTCTATGGCACTGAGGCAGTTATCCCACCAGAACTTACAATCCCTACTCACCGGACCCTTCATTTCAATCCGGAGCTAAACGAAGAAGCCCTAAGGGAGAACTTGAATATCATCGAGGAGCAAAGAGAAATATCTCTCATCCGACAAACAGAAAGCCATAGACAGATGGCTAAGTATTATAACCAAAGAGTCCGACACACATCTTTCAAAGTGGGAGATCTCGTATGGCGGAAGAATGAAGCTAGCAGGACCGAAAACTTGGGCAAGTTGGGTCCCACATGGGAAGGACCATATAGTGTCCTTGAAGCACATGGAACTGGCTCCTACACCCTGTCTGACTTAGATGGACAACCATTACCCAGGACATGGAATGCAATGAATCTAAAAAGGTGCTACGTTTAATATTTACATACTATTGCTGATTGTCAGCACTTACAACCACAACACCCGTCAGGATGTGCCTAGCCAACAGTTGTTTCAAGGCCGAAAGTTTTTTTTAAAAAAAAAAAAAAAAAAAAAAAAAAAAAAACCTGAACAGCCGGCCAGTCCGGATGTCTCTACAGCATGGTACACCTTGACAATCAACAACTAGCCAAGTCTGGATATCTGGGAAATCTGGCAAACTTTGGTATTTGGCCATCTCACTCATCAGGGACTTGGCCACACCATAAGAAAACACTCTTCAAAGATTCATTCACAGAAATGTACCTCAAAATACAAAGTGGTCTGATCTATGTATCCCACAAGGCAACAAACCTGATGCACCACCCCAAACTACGTTTGGAGGGAAATTTAGCAAAAGGCACATATAGACATCTTACGTCTACGCCAAACATGCAATCACATATTCGTCTTTTTACCTACCGGGAAAAGGCAAGCACTTCTCATTGGGAAGCGACATCACTCGCGAGTAAAACAAATTGAAGGTTAACCAACAAAAGTGCCATCGACACGATATGAAATATACATGAGATGCCAACATCTAGCTATGTCATCGGCATACAAAAGAACCATAGGTACTCAAATGAGTGTCATAGACACAATTCAATATAATTACTCTTACGCACACCCAAGATGGTGTGACACAACATCCAAGATAACAGGTTAAAAATGTGTTATTGGCTTGATCACCCAATAAAACATTATTTTTCAAAGACACATTGGACATGGCCTCGGTCACAACTACTCAACGCAACCTCAAGCGGCCAAGAAAGGCATGGCCAAAGAATAGCCGGAAGAAACAATAAGAACAAAAGAAAAAAAGTTAGGCTTCAAAAAAACCATTTTAAAACCTAACTGGGGGGCATGATAGTGTTAGTAGGGAATGGCTCATACACATAGCCCATTAACCCCTAAACACATAACCTGACTTACAAAAGATTGCCTGCTATCTCCTAGCTCCGGCCCTTAGGCTCCGGCGTCCGGACACTTGGCCCCAGCATCCGGACATTTCGTCCCGGCGTCCGGACACAAAGCTCCGGTGTCCGGACAATTGGCCCTTGACCCCGTGTCTGGGAGATTTGGCCCCGGCACCGAGAATCAGGCCCCGTGTTCGGGAGATTTGGCCCCGGCACCCGGGCTTCGGCCCCGTGTCCGGGCACAATGGCCCAGTGTCCGGGAATCCGGCCCCGTGTCCGGGCAAAATGGCCCCGTGTCCAGGAACCAGGCCCCGTGTCCGGGCAAAATGGCCCCGTGTCCGGGCAAAATGTCCCCGTGTCCGGGAATCCGACCCCGTGTCCGGGCAAAATGGCCCCGTGTCCGGGCAAAATAGCCTCGTGTCCGGGAATCAGGCCCCGTGTCCGGGAATTTGGCCCCGACACCCGAGACCAGGCCCCGTGTCCGGGCAAAATGGCCCCGTGTCCGGGAATCCGTCCCCGTGTCCGGGAATTTGGCCCCGGCACCCGAGACCAGGCCCCGTGTCCGGGCAAAATGGCCCCGTGTCCGGGAATCCTTCCCCGTGTCCGGGAATCCGGCCCCGGCGCCCGAGACGAGGCCCCGTGTCCGGGAATCTGGCTCCGTGTCCGGGAGTTTAGTCCCGGCACCATGGCCCGGCGTCCGGTACTCGTGGTCCGATGTTCGGCACTTGGTAGCACTTACGCCTAGGCTGTCACTAATGCTTTTGGTCCGGCACTCCAGAGCCAATACTTATACCTTGTATCTAATAAGTACCGTATTCCTCCAAACCAACACTAATGCCTTGGGATTCATCTCATAGTATCATACTCCTGACATCCTACCGGTCAGACACTCAAGCCTAATCCTTGAGTGTAACCGTCAGAGCATTAATAAAGTTATATAATGATATAGACGTTAATACCCGTTGGAATCCTATTGATGAGCCATAAATGGTCATCATTGCCATACGTTGTTGATGTCTGGTAGTGTTGGGTATAAATACTCCACACTTCAGGTTTTGGAGATCATCTTCTCCACTCTCATACTTGCACACAATATCTCTTGACCGGAATACCTATACACTTCCCGCAGTAAACATATTCCGATCATCTTTCTCCAACCAGCCACTTGACCACCTTAGGCTCGCCAAGAGCTTGATAGGTTCGCACTGCTAAGCAGGAGGTCAAAGGGTTGAAACCCAAACACCCAAGTTACTGAGCCTGTCAATCCTTGCTCTAACAATATCCAAAATAATAAATTAATAATATTTAAGTAATTTTAATATTTAAATTATTCTTCTAAATATTAATTAAACTTTTTAGTCAACTATGTTAGGTTTAATACAACATTAACCAATGTATCTCAATTTCATAAACTCGCAATATAGATTTAAAAAAGAGTGATTTCTATAACTTTGAGCATTAACCGGAATAAAAAGGTTGCAAAACTTCCTCGTTTTGTTTAAATAAGCATTTGGATTAGTTCTATAACTTCATTCGATATGTGATTTTTAATTGACATATTTGTTTAAATAAGCATTTGGATTAGTTTTATTGATTTATTCAATAATTAAAAGTATTAAAATCATTTAATTAATATTTAGATGAATAATTTAATTATTAAAATCATTTAAATACTATTAATATATTATTTTGGATGTATATGAGAATTTTTCATGTTTTAGAAGGATATTGACGTAATTTTGATTTTTACAAAGACATTAACGTAATATTGAAGTTTTATAAGGTCGTCGATGTAATTCTCCCTATAAATAATTGATTATTTTCTCTTTCACCCACTTAAAAAGAGCAATAAATATATATAATTTTAAATATTTTTACATGCTACCTGTTTAGAAGATAATTTATTTATTTATTTATTTGTTAATTGAGTTATTTGAAATGACTATCATACCCTTTTTTAACATATTTAAAATATAGTCCTTTATTTCAAAAACTAGTCTATTGACCCGCATAATACGCGGAGAACTATATCGAAAAAAATATAATGTTAAGCAAAGAATATAATCTATATGAAAGATTAATAGAAACTTATTAGTCATTAAACAAAATGAATTATATTGACAAATGTTACGTTGTTTCGCTTATATATAAGCGAAATTATCTGAAACTTTATGTCATTTGTTTTTAAGAAATAATAATTGTGGAGTGGAATATGAGATTATTATATTACTTTAAAATATCATATACATATTGACGATTTTTGTAAATCAATTCGTGCATGTTGTCAAGATGAGCTCGAGGTTAAAGAAAAACAAATTAAAGACAAATAACATACATTACGTGTTGCAATTTAACAATGTCACAATAACAAAAAACAGTCAATATACGTTACGTATATTTAAAAGAAAAATAAAAGTCAAATACTTAAAAGATATATGTTACGTATTTTTTTAGATATTTTTTTTTTGTTTTTTTATACAAACAAGAAGCTTCGGCATTGCCATCACCTCGTGCCTGTATTCAAATATATTAATATTAGCAAGAAGCTAAAAAGAACCAGTTACATAAGAGTATACATTGGATTTCTAATCCAAAATGACCAATCAAGTTTGCGCCTACCCATATTGTTAATTTAAAGTAACTGTGTTAAGTTTTAAAGTAAAGAGTTAATTCATTTTACGTGTTGAGTTATTTAAAGTAAAGAGTTAATTCATTTTATTTGAATATTATTAAGAGAAAATCACATATATAATCACTTGAGAATTCAAAAATACCAAAATAATCATCTGCTTCGCGCCATTTTTTTCGTCGCGAGATTGAAAATAATATAAATGATTGGTCATAAATTGATCACGTCCTCGCGACTTTTTTGGTCCTCGCGACATTTTTCTCGCGCCAATTTATGACCAATCATTTATATTATTTTCAATCTCGCGACGACAAAAAATGGGGCTAGAAAAATGGCCCGAATCAGATGATTATTTTGGTATTTTTGAATTCTCAAGTGATTATATATGTGATTTTCTCTATTATTAAATATAAGGGCTAAATATTTTAAAGTAAAAGGGTTAAAATGAAATTAGTATATGATGACATCGTCAAATTGATCTAATGGCCTGAATGAAAGTCTAAAACTAATCTAACAGTTTAAACTTTAACATTTGTTATTTTAGGCCTCTCTTTTATTATATATTAAAATCCTTTTAATTTTTTTTAGCATATATGTACATCACACTTTCCCATTTATGCCTTCATATTCCTCCATCATAAAATCACCCCACCACCATCACCTGTCAACACTAACCACTATCTACACCACCATGACCAATACATGGTGTTCATAGTTATTCATCAATCTTTAATAATAGAGTAAATTACATAGATCGTCCCTATGATTTATATGGAATTATGGATTTCGTCCCTAACTTTGAAAAGTTGCATGGATCGTCCCATTGTTTAAACTAATTACTCATCTCGTCCCTAATTTCAACGTCCGTTAATTTCCACCGTTAGTCTGTCCCACGTGTTAAACACGTGAGGGGTATTTTGGTCATTTCGCAGTATCCCTAATATTTTAACCTAATTTCTACTTCATCACTTCATCTTCTTCACTTCATCTTCTTCACAGTCAGATATAAACCCCAAAATTATTTCTCTTTAGTCAACCTCTTCCCCAAATTAACAAGGTTTAATCCTGTGACCAAATTTCAGTCAAACAATAACAAATTCATATCAAATTTCACATTTTTTTCAAAGTTGAATTTGACTTTCAGAAGTCAAAATTCAATAATTTTTTATAAATATTTAGCAAATGATAAAAAAGTTTGTAAATTTACAGTATGTCTGATTCCGAGGAGTGTTTGTGACGATTGATTAAGGAGATGACGGCGGAGGATTATGTAAATTAAGGAGTCAAACCCTTGATTTGATTTGGGTTTGGTGAGAGATAGAATCTGATTATGAATCGGAGATGACGGCGGCGGAGGATTATGTAAATTAAGGAGTCAAACCCTTTACCAAATGAGTTAATTCATATTTTTTCACAATCGATCTATCTCTCACCAAACCCAAACAAACTAACTTTACCAAATGTTATGAATCTGATTATGAATCGGAGATGACGGCGGAGGATTGGTGGAGATGACGGCGGTGGATGTCGGAGATGACGGCGGAGGGATTATGAATCTGATTTTGATTGTGTGTGTGTTTATTTGAATCTGATTATGAATCTGATTATGAATCTGATTTTGATTGTGTGTGTGTTTATTATTGTATGAGGGTTTATGAATCTGATTTTGATTTATTTGATTTTGACTTTTGGACTTTTGAGGAAGAAGGTGAAGAGTGCAAAATGACTAAAATACCCTCACGTGTTTAACACGTGAGGGAAGGCTAACGGTGGAAATTAACGGACGTCCAAATTAGGGACGAAATGAGTAATTAGTTTAAACAATGGGACGATCCATGCAACTTTTCAAAGTTAGGGACAAAATCCGTAATTGCATATAAACCTTAGGGACGATCTATGTAATTTACTCTTAATAATATAACATCAATCTCTTTACATTGAGTCGCATCTCATTACAATTCTAACAAAATAAATAAAAATAACATTATAAACATAAATAACAAAAATCAAAACCCATATTGAATTTATACCTTCATATTCAGGTCAAAGTTAGAACCATCAAACGTAATGTTGTCGATAACCACCAACATTTTCGTCGAAAACTCTCACAACCGAAACCGGTTGCTACAATCACACCGGATATGTGAATCGGGTTAAATGTTTGAACCACGGCATTATTGTAGGAGTGTTTGTGTGTGTGTGTGTGTGTGTGTGTATGGGGGAATTATGAGGATTTCATTTTGGTGATTGGGAAAAAAATGTGTTTTTTATAGGATTAAGGTTCGGAGGAGACAGGTAAAATGGGGATTAATGGAAAATATGTACGGTGGAGTTTGGCGGCAGAGGATGAGTGAAAGGTAAGTGGAGGAGCAAGTCTTGTGTGGAAATTTTGATTGAATATTCTAAAGAAAAAAAGAAAGTTGTTAAGTCGCCGGAAAAATGGTGTGTCCTGGAAAATATTTGTCGGAGCAACTCACATATCGGAAAATCCATCGGAGAAGATGACTCGCAGGTAACAAGTTGCATGTTTCCGGCTTTAACCGGTTAAAAACGAAGTACGTTTATTATATTAGGGTTTTTCAAAGTTCGTTGACTATAGTGCTACAAATTGAAAAGTTCGTTGATTATTTTTGGCATAAACCCTGTATTTAAATGTAAACCTATGCATATTTAAAAAGTATCAGTTAATTTGTTGTGACATTAACTTTTTATACGTATTTCAACAAAATTTGAACAACTTGCTTTATATGAGAAAGATTGAAAATAAAAAAGGGAAAAATTGAAATAACAATATAAAAAAGTCTTTCTGCAAATATGTGTTATTTTAAACTAAGTACTTGGCAGTTGACCCAATTGGTTTTCTCAAATGAGATAAGCTCTAGACATAGGCTACAGGTCTCAGATTCGAATCCCATCTGGTGCTTTCTGCTCCAAGGACATATCCATGATCCATCCCCTGCAGATGTTTAGTTGATTCGGTCAAGTAGGACTTTGGTTGAAATTACTTATGAGTTCGAATCCGGGCTCACTTCTTGGTCTGTGGCTCTGAGACAGGGAAAAATTGTCTCACGCCTAGTCGTTGGTGGAGGGTTAGGTTTGGTCCAAAAGAACCACAAAGTTGGGATTACTCCACCGAAGTTAACCTTTTGGTTGATATCTTAAAACTAATGAAAACTACAAATTAAATAATAAAATGTTGTAATTTACACAGTTATCGATTCATTCACATATGAACATTAGATAACCATTCATATGTGAACAAATCGAAAAACGTTTAAATTACGAAGTATGTTAACAAAATTTCAACATTTTTTTGCTCGATTTGTAGTCCTTATAAGTTTTTACATGTGAACCGAATTAAGAACATATAAAATATTTCCTTTTTAGATAATTATTTCAATTTCCTATTTCTTGCGGTTACCGTTTGAACCTAACCATTTGTTATATTATATACAAAGAAAAAAATAAGTTCTCTCATATGTTGCCATGTTACGTTTTATTTGGAACATTATCTTAAAAGTTAATGTGCAAACAATAAAAGTTTTTAATGTTTATAGACTGTTGTTAAAATATTTAAACATGCATAATTTGTTTGTAGTTTGACTAAAACGACTATGTGGATTTTTCATTACCTACTTTTATGGCTTACAAGTTTTTTTTTAAGAATGTCTTTATGTTTTAGCTACAATCGTAGAGAGTGTACTTATCAATACTCAAAATTTAATATTGATGTAAAATATTGAAAAATATAAAGTTACGTGTGTTTTTATCAAATCCTAACGTCCGTTCATCCTAATAGCTCCAATTAACTCAAATTATTGCATACTTTGCCTAATCGCCTAACGCCATATTGATTAGAACATTTTTAGTGATACACTATGAGGACCACAATATATATTATTTAAAACATATATATTAGTAGCTTTTTTTACTTTTTATTTATATAATATGATTGATTCTTATGTTGATTATTAAGCATTTATTCTTTAAGCCTTTCTTATCTCTATTATTATTGTTTTGCTTTTCCTAATATGCTTGAAATATAAGAATGACAAAAGGTGTGTGAGAATATATACCCATAACTATAATACTATATTATCTTTTCTCATCGTTATTGGTCCATGTTACATCCAGACTCGAATACTCGATTATAACATTTCAAATTAATCCATGGTGTGTTGACAAACAACATAAATACCGAGGTCCCTAGTTTAAAATTAAACCTCGCGTGAATTTTATGTTGTTAACATGATGTTCATTCTTCACCATAGTCACGAGGAGTACTTACGCCCCTTGAAGAGAGATTTTGTGTTTATGGTAGTTATAGTCGAGTGTCTTGTTTTTTTGACTTTACTATCATAATTTTTTAGGTTTGTTGCTTTTTTACTAGGAATTTTTATTGTTTGGATTAACTAATTAACATGTTTAATCCATTTATTATTTGGGTTATCTAATTTTGGTATGGGTTTTGGATGAAACTAAATAAAGAATTGGTTTATTGTTTTGGTTTCAGCTTAGTGTATCCGTAATCGGTCCCATCCAAAACCCAAATAAACATTTTTTTTAAGTGTCTAATAACCTAATACAAAGAACATAAATACCATCATTCATCATTAGGGTTAAGGACAAAAATAATCAACGAATTTGTAAAAATCCACGTTTTTACCTGTTGAAGTTAACAATTGTTAAGTTGTTACCTTCTTGAACGCTGAATGGACAACCACGACACCATTTTTGACAACATGACATCCTAAACGACGGGGGTTCGGGGTAGTGCACTCGGTAGCAGGGTCCAAGGGGTAGAGCCCCTGGCTGGGGTCAAGCTGGATACGATTTTGACCCTAATTGTTGGATACGATTTTGACCCGTTTTAATTGTTGGATACGGTTTTAATAAAACTGCATATAACAGTTTTATAAACCGTTTATAACTCCTATTTTGTTGGTTAATATGGTATGTGATGGAATTCAAACACACAAAAATCATCACTTTCATCTATTAGAAACCTCATTATTATCCAATTTGAAACCTAGATTACATAACAAAATCAGATGAGGGTCCCAAATGGAGGCTCCCATCTAAAATCACCCCCCCTATATGGGTTTTGTCATAAAAGCAATATCTGCCCATTTTCCAAACATCTTTTGCGTCAAATCATGGATTGATGGGCCCCACCTTGTTATCATACGATTTCAAGTTTTCAACCTCTCTAGTTTTAATCCACCTACTTCATGTTCAAATTTAATGATGAGCAAAACATGTATTTTAATCAAGGATTAGTTTAACAAATATTATTAAAAAAAATTGACACAAAACAATCGATCACAGCTTTTTATTTTTAAAAATTCAATTAAATTAATTTTATTTAAAACTTAAATATCCCAAAAATCGTAAATTTATTAAACGAATAAATTACACAATTGTAACGACATTTAATTAACTTTCTATAGAGTACCCACTCGATAGTTTTGACGAAATTTTTTTCCGGGTTTTCTTTTAGTTTTGAAATTTTATATTATAAAATCAAAATTTTCTCACCTGTGATTTTAGTAGTTTGACATAGTATTTTTGTTTTTTTTTTTTGATTCTAGTTGAATGTATATAATATAACAAATATATGTTTTGAAATTCATATTTAGTGTTCAAATCATATGTGATTGTACCTTATAAATATCAACGTTTGTTCAAAAACGAAAAATTAAAAAAAACCAAAAATTACATATTTCCATGTGCTTCAATTCCCCTTTTTCCAAAGTTTTTCTTTATAAACAAGCCAAGTTGTCCTATAAAGGATCTTCAGTAATGAAATTAAATCTGTTATCAGAATCTTTGGTAGCCGATAGATTAAATGAATCCATGAAAAACCAAAAATTGATGATTTTTTAATTTTTCGTTTTTGAACAAACGTTGATATTTATAAGGTACAATCACATATGATTTGAACACTAAATATGAATTTCAAAACATATATTTGTTATATTATATACATTCAACTAGAATCAAAAAGAAAAAAAACAAAAATACTATGTCAAACTACTAAAATCACATGTGAGAAAATCTTGATTTTATAATATAAAATTTCAAAACTAAAAGAAAACCCGGAAAAAAATTTCGTCAAAACTATCGAGTGGGTACTCTATAGAAAGTTAATTAAATGTCGTTACAATTGTGTAATTTATTCGTTTAATAAATTTACGATTTTTGGGATATTTAAGTTTTAAATAAAATTAATTTAATTGAATTTTTAAAAATAAAAAGCTGTGATCGATTGTTTTGTGTCAATTTTTTTTAATAATATTTGTTAAACTCATCCTTGATTAAAATACATGTTTTGCTCATCATTAAATTTGAACATGAAGTAGGTGGATTAAAACTAGAGAGGTTGAAAACTTGAAATCGTATGATAACAAGGTGGGGCCCATCAATCCATGATTTGACGCAAGAGATGTTTGAAAAATGGGCAGATATTGCTTTTATGCCAAAACCCATATAGGGGGGTGATTTTAGCATGACCCCAAATGGAGGGATTCCAGCACCAGCTACTAGTAGCCATGATGAGTATTTTTTTGCAGGGATATTTCTAGCAATCTAGTTAGTTTGGACAGGGTATTTAATATGTTCAGCTCGTGCTCCTAAGTATCCTCCTAATAAAGTGAGTGGAACCGAGATGCAAAACAAGAGTGACAGAAGTATAAAGTATAATGAAATGAGAGAGCATGGCACCTAAGATACTTCCCCAAAGAATGAAGTTTAATACGATAAGAATGATGAAAACGGACTCCGGGAAGAAAATTTCTATTGACTAAGATACATATCGCCACGTACCCTTCTCAAGTACCCTTAATTGATCGCCATAGGTATACTCCAACATACCCAGCTGCAGATCCTAATACCAGGTAAATGATTATCATATCCTTCGAAAGCATACCTCGTGAAGCTGGTGACATGAACCGGGTTAGGATTGCCATGTTGCTTGTATTTTAAATAACATTTTAAAAGTTAGAAGCGGGGGACAATAAAAGTTAAATATTGCAGCCAAATATTGAAGAATATAAGCTAGGGGTGTTTTAAGCAAATGCTAACATTCGTCCAACCTAATAGCTTCCGTTAATTAACTAGTGCGTACTTGGCCTAATTGCTTAACGCCATACTGATTAGTAGATTTTTTATGATACCTTATGAGGACCACAACATAATTTTTTATGATACCTTATGAGGACCACAACATTTTTATGATACCGAGTGGAAGGGCCGTAGCTCAACAGATAAAAGTTACTCTAGTGGTCAAAAGATTACCGAAATGCAGTAACAAAAAAAGTTGTGTTTTCACATTATCGAAATAAAGTAATGCTACTGCGATTTCAGTTTATTTTTGGTATCGTTTTATTGGTCAAACTATTTTTGAAATGTAGTAACAAATCTGCTGCCGTTTCTGCTCTTTTTTAGCTTAGTTGTAGTATCCTTTTAGGGGTCAAAACAAATCGAAACACAATAACATAGTTTTTGATTTCATCTCATTTTTAGTGTCTTTTTAGATCTCAAGACATTATCGGAATGCAGCAAAGAATGTGTTGCGGTTTCTGGTCAATTCCTCTCATTGTTAGTATTGAACTGCAGTTAAGTTTTTGGTCTAAACAAGTAGTATGCGCAATGCACATTGCTTGGAAGACAGATCGAGATCCTTTCGTTATGCTTACTGTTTGTAGTTTGTGTGAGTCAATGTTTTAATAATGAGAAAAGTTATAAAAATTAGATTTTATAAAAGATAAAATTATATAAATTGCAATTCTTGCATTCTAAGTTACTTGAATAACTTTCAACATAAAGAAACAATCACAGAAAAAAAAAGCTTCATATTTTACTAGTCTTAAATCTTGGTGAAATGATACATATATAATTGAAAAAAAAAACATATCTATTCGTTTTGTTTCCCGGTACACTACAACTAGACATGGGATTACCCCCTGAGTGGACGAGAAAGAAAGGATTTCTCGGAGCAACGTGTATCAATTGAACAATTACATGATTTCCAAAGTTTTAGAAGCCTATATTGTTCAATTCCCATTTGTTCAAGTACAACGTCACAACTTTTGGTTTCTAAAGCTTCCAATATATACGCATTTTGTGTAAAATCCCCGAAAGCACTCCCCAGAACACAATCTCAGCAAATATCACGTATAAAAGTGTCCCAAATCTTTCAGAGTTCCAAACGTCAATAAAAATATGATTTTGTATCCAGTTTACCTAAAGCACAACAAAAATATATGTTATAAACGAAACAATATGTTTATATTATAACTTATTAGAACTTTGTTGTGACATGGTAATTAAGTTACCAGATTGTTATCAGGAGTCTTGTAGTACCATCCGTTTACGAAGCCTGCTAAAATGCCTTGTGCTCCAAGTACGAAGACCAACATTGCATTCATTCCAATCCATTCGAAGAGTAGGAATGGAGTTCGTTTTCCCCAAACATCGATCTGTAATATACCGAAGAATTAGCAATTATAATACTTTTTGGTAAATGTGTCAATTTGAAGAAAATAATAAACGAATTAGTTAATTTGCATTATGTTTGGGTCAAACATGTATAATCTAAAACTTTAGACGAAATAAGAAATTATCAAATGGGTCAAACAGTTTCGTTACCAGGATGTAAAAAGCTGAAAACACTAATCCAGCTGCCCCGGCAGTGAAACAAACGTAGCTGAAACTATAGAGTTGTTTGTTTATAGGAATCGCTACAAGAAAATCAAGGATTTGAAAGGTTAGGATTCAAAAACGGATTAAATGGTTGCTTTTGTTAAAGTTTTTGAAATATATACCATCAGTAAAATGAAGAATAATCGCTATGATCATCAATCCAAAACCCATTGAGACCCATTGCTTAAGCCTCTCTGCGTGCCCCTTGAAGTGGATCAAGACATGTCCATAGTGAATGCCGATCACACCAGATAGAATAGCCGATATTGAACTACAAAACAAAAGATATACCCAAATGCGAATATTGTTTTTACAACAATAAAGTTGGTAAACATCCTCGTGACTTTTTATATTTCTCTTTACATATAAATGTGAATATATTTTACACATTCATAAGTATAAAAATCTTGATAAAAAGTTGCATTTTTTAAATCGTAAAGAAAAAAGGTGTGATTTGAAGAAATGTTATTTGGTTTTAGGCGTACCTTAATAGGCCTTCGGGTTCAAAGGGAGCACGACACCAACTAGGGGCGTCTGGGCGCAGATCACCAGCTTCTGGAGAGGCAAGAGTGCAAGCCTGAAAATTTTAGAACCCGTAAACTTGATGAATGTTCACGTGTAAAAAATGACATAGTAGAAAACTATCGACACTTTATTAAGTTGGGGAAATATAAATTTATTCAAAGGAATATAACGAACCTTTAATCGACTCCAGACGGGTTGGTTGTAAAGATGATTGATTCCCCAAACTTCTCTATCGACATAACCAACAGCGTTACAAGCAGGACCCAAGTGCCCTCTCATTCCACATTTGACCTGAAAGAACGAATTTGTTTTTCAAATAAAAGTATATTTTTTATTTGTTTGATTTTTTTTCTCAATAAATCATGCAGATTTAAACTTACGGTGAAAGTCTCTGATTTACCGTCATCATCGGTTAATGTAAAACTCCAATTGGGAACATAAACCGCGAATGTAGTGATCATGTAGATAAGAAACGCAATAAACCCTCCAAGCCTAGTTTCGAACATGAGACACAAAATGAAATGAAAAAACTAGCTTTGAAAAAAATGTAAAATTATATTTGGTGACAATGTGAGATATATCAAAAATTACCATTGCCACCGATAAGCTGAGAAAATTGAAAAATAACCGGGTTGTATCACTGTTGGTCTGAGATTTGTGGTGAAAGTTTCTATTAGAGCTACAATCATGTACACCAATGCTATTCTCTGCAAAATGATGAGATTAGGCTTCATTAGAATCGACATCATTGCATAAGGGTCGTTTTATCAGCGTAATTCGCTATTTAACTATACCTGAAGGATACCGCACCATCTAATTATCTTCATGTTAACTCCATAAACCAATTCATCTGGTGCATGAGAGTACCCTCCTAAATGCACAAATCAATAGTTTTTCGTGTTAAAGGACCAAAACATCCTTTCATTTCATTCTAATTTGAACAAGATTTCAATACCTTGCAATAAAATTCCCCAAAACAACATCTTCAATGTTCTAATGATTATCTTTCTTACTGCATACTTCATATTTGGAACCCTCTGCAAAGGCGATACTTTGTTAGAAATCTAACCGACGATTAACTACAGGACAAGTGCTGTAAATTATATAGTAATACCTTGAGTGCAAGGGCAATTGCAACACCTACAATGAAGAGAAAGAACGGCATCACAAAATCAGCCAAAGTACACCCGTTCCATGGTGAATGATCTATTCGCTCGTATACTCCACCAGCATCATCTACTAATATCATTAGCTGAAATAACCCGAAAAACATATGTTTACATCTTTTTATTATTTAAATTGTCCTTAAAATAGTAAATTCATGCATGGTATCTCGAATTTAATACAAAAGTTATATATGTATAATGTATTACTTATGTTTACTTCCATAACAGATTTCAACTTACTACAATGGTTAGACCTCGAAAAGCATCTAATGTCGCAATCCTCTTACTCTTTTCCTTCACCAACATCGGTTTCTCATCACCTTTCATCTCCTCATTGTTTTTTGTCGTTGCTAATTTGCTTTCGCCTTCTATTTGCTCCTCCACTATAGGCTTGGGTTTTTCTCGACAAACACTCACAGCGTGACCATAGCCTTCTTCCATTCCTTTAGGATCTTCCATACTAATTAAACTCCTCACCCGTTCTCGCCTAATATACACTTACTTAGTATACCAACACACACACGCGGTCATGTATATATATACACACATTAGACATGCTAACAACAATGATTCGTATAAAACTAGTGGAAAGAGACGAATGTGAGCCGGCCGATTAAACGGTCTATTATTTTGACACATTGATTCAAAAACAAAGAAGAAATTCCAAAATGTTATTCCATTGTTAATAGGTTAATCACTGGTTTAATGATCATAGTTGGACAACTTTTTTGGATTTTTTATATTGGTTATTAGTTGGATCTCCTACGAAGTTATTTTTGGACACATACGGCTTTCATGTATTATAGTTTATAGTTTATTAGACACATATTATTGTCTAAACGCAATATTCAAAATGATAATTTATGATGAAAAAAGTCAACTTGTTTACTACGAAGAAGACAATATTGATTTCTTGTCGGTAACAAAATTCATTTTAACAAAATGTCATTTTGTAACATAATGTAGTTATTGGTTTCGACGTCAACAACCCTAAAAAAAACACGTGGAATACAAGAAACTTCGATTATGGTGGTGGTTATTAAACAAAAAAGAGTATAAGGTTTAAGTCTCACCCTTCCAACTTATTTATAGATGAGAGGTAAATTCTAGATAAAAATTAGATTAGAAACTACCTTCTAATATCCATCTAATATAGTCTTGTCTTCCAAGGCGGACAACCTTATTTGTAGTAACTACAATTAAAAAAGACATAAACCAAACCTAATTCAAATACATAATTTGGATAACAATTGGTTTTAAAAACTTAATGAAATAGTTTAAGTACCTTAACATAGGTGATTTATTTTCGAAAATCACTTAGACACGGTTAAGTTTTTGTTTGTATCTAATATATCTTAATCTTGCAAGTAATATTAATATACAGGAAGTATACAAATAAACATTAAATCATATGAATTTGAAAATGATGGACCCCAAAATAGCCCTAAGGTATGAATTGAATTGTAACCCTAATACGCAGAATAGAGGTTGGTCGATGTCGTAAATTCAAATATGGGGGTCATGTCACTTTTCTATAGTTTACACACGACACATCCTTCACAATGACCATGAGGACTGGCCGGTGGCCCCCTTCGATGAATGGGTTATATTGGACGCATGGCCGTTTCAAGTTAATTTGGGACCCGGAGCTAAATAAAAAAGTGGGGGCCCTAATAACATTTTTTTTGAAAAAAAGAGGGATGCACTTTCGAAACTTTTTATTAATTGAAAAAAGTTATTACAATTGAAGGTTGGGGACTCCCCACCACTAGAAAGGAAAAAGGCTATGAGGCATGCCTCATTAGCCAAACATCCTAACAACTACATATTACAATAGAATAAAACAAAATAATAAACTAGAAGTAAAGTTTACATTTTCGATCTTTCTTAGATTCAAAATCATCAATAATAGTATCAATATTAATGTTGTCCAATATATTTTTCTCAATGCATAACATAGCCAACTCATTCAATCTTTCTTGTGACATTGATGATCTCAAATAGTTTTTTAATAATTTTAATTTTGAAAAGCTTCTTTCGGCCGATGCGACGGTAACGGGTATAGTTAATAAAATTCGATATGCAATGGAAGCATTTGGATAAAAACCTTTTCTTCTAATAAACTCTAAAATTTCAAATGCGGTCATAATCACATTTTGCAAAGTCATTTGCAATACTTTGAGTTCCGTAAACAAATCATTTACATCTACATCACACATATTATTATGAGAAAACTTGCTTGCGAAATTAGTAAAACTTTCTTTAAGTTTCACATCATCCAATGACTTTAATTTTTTTGAATTATATAAAAAACCAAATATATTTTCAAAGGTTGTTATTTGCTCAAATCTAACTTCTGATGAAGTAATTGCCTTATCAACAACAACCAAAAAATACTCAACTCTAAAAGCTTCTTCGGGTGATTCAAATTCATGTTCATCTTCATTATTAATTTCATCAAATTGTCTTTTTCTAGTAACTCGACGTTTTTTTGGAAATATTGGTTCAACATCCATATCAAATGCAATAGCTTTGGCGTTATCTATACTAGTGGCAAAACCATCCTTTCTATAATTTTTAAAAAATGTCATGGTATCGTTTAATAGACCAATAGTGGCATCAAGACAAAGAGTTTTAGTTTGCAACTTTTTACTAACCATATTAATAGAAAATAAAATATCATACCAAATCACCATACCAAGTAAAAATTCATAACTTTCGATAGCACTAACTAAACTTTCGGCTTCACTTTTTGATAATGCATCATCACATGATTCACCCAATGCTATCAATGCATCCCTTATTTGAGGAGCTTGACATCTAATAGCTTTTACACTTTTAATGCGACTCGAGCAGAGGGAGTCAGGGAGAGTGAAAACAAATTTCAGAATCGAGCATGAGGGGAATAGATTCAGAATCGAAAATAAGAATTAAATCAGAATTTACTGGCCGTTTGAGATGATTATGAGTAATTATTGCTAATTGTTGTGATTTTGGGACTTGGTGAAATCGTTTGGGCGTTTGGCATGCCCGATGAGGCGATGATGCAGTTGGCAACCTCCGAATTTAATGCCTAGAACTAGAACAATCCGATCAATTTTATGCTTCAATTTCTTTTGGGCTTTTTCTTTTATCAATTTTTTTAGGCCTTTTTTTATACCAAATTTTCCTTGTTCCTTTTCTTTTACCAAATTTGTTTTGGGTTTTTTCTTATATCAAAATAATTTTGGGCCTCAAAACTAACTAAATATAGAAGCTATATAAAGGAGACATACAAATTTGGGGGCCCTAGGAATTTGGGGGGCCGGAGCGGTCGACCACCTCGCACATGTCCACGTTACGGACCTGATTGGACGAGCAGTCGATTATAGTCTTCAGTTTATTAAGTGTTGTGTCTCTATACATTTATTAAAATATCCCTACGTTGATAGAAAGAAGATCACTAGTTTTGTTTATGTTTCTATCAAATAGTTACAGTTAATTTCGAAGCACATATCTTACATGAAGATCTTTTTAACTTATACATGCAACTTGTTAGAATACTTGCTTATGCTCCTCCTTGAGCTTTTGATCCAAATCTCCTTAAAAATCGCCGAATTTCATGTGCATGATCTTCACACAATGTAAGACATGTGTGTATGATAATCTTGGATATTGAATTGTATAATCATTATAAGAAGGCTAGTTAAATTTGTTTTATGACGGTTGAAATGAAAAGTCAAATCTTTTCGTTTTGGCCGAAAAAATTGATTGGTTATTCTAAACCCTGTAAGAGACTTTGCCCTTGACCCCACTTATTTTTGTGGCAATGTCTAGTTAGTAATTAGAACAAGCTTTGCATTATCCTAACTAGGTATAGGGATTTATTAAACCTTTACCTTGTTAGAGCAATCGGAGTTGGTGATTGTGAGCTCGTTGTCACCTCCGTTGTGGAGCCACAACGAGCCGGTTGCCTCGTTTTCACACCGAGGTCCTTCGTTGTGGGCTTCGTTATGGCTCACCGTTCTCATTACAACGGTCGTTTTGATTTATTTTTATTTTTTAATACTATTTCAGCTATAAATACATCCCCAATTTAACCAAAAAATCACACCATTTCATCAATCTCATTCTATCTTTATATACGTTTCATCTATAATCTCAATCTCATACATTTCTCAATCGTAAAAACGTCATCATCGTCTTCAAATGCTCCCCAAACAAACGCAAACACACCTTCGACACCACAATCACAAACCATCCCCAATTCCGGTTTCGCAAACTATCATAATCTAGCAAACCCATTATTATCACCCCAAATATCAAATTTTAACCAACAACAACAAAAACAAATTTTAAACACCTTTTTTTCTTAACAATCTACACAACAACAACCCCAACCCATGTTCAACCCCGAACAATTTTTTATGCATCAACAACTATTGTTGCAACAACAACAACAATCACAATTTCTACCACACCAATCACAATTTCCAACTCAACAATCACAAACGCTTCAAGAAACTCAAGAAGTTGTTCAAGAAACTCAAGACGTTATCGAAGAAACGCAACGACCCGGAACATCTAAGCCAAAAAAGAAAAAGGTGTGTAAAAAGGTGCCATGGACCACGACCGAGGAAGTACTTTTGGCGAAGATGTGGTGTCAAATTTCGGAAGATTCCGACATCGCCAACAACCAACCGGACGCACGATTTTGGAGACGAATTGTGTCGGGTTACAACGAACAAGCTAAGGGGCTAGGTTTGGTGGAGAGAAACAAGGAGTCGATGAATAGCAATTTCACGACAATGAGTGGCACAGTAAAGAACTTTATTGGGCATTATGCTGAGGCTTTACGACTTCGGAGTAGCGGGTCCGACAATTCAAAGGTTTTAGAGGCGGCTAATGAGATGTACCTTGAAACGGAGGGTGTGCCTTTTAGGCAAATGACGTGTTTTTGCAAAAATAGAAACTCCAGTTACCACCGTCAACCTTGAAGACATTGATATATTGGACAATATTTTCGCGGATGATCGAAATGAACGACCACACGGAAAACAAAGAGGAAATAAAAGAAAAGAATCATCTGATGCATCCGAAAAGGCTCAATCTTCATCGTCTGCGTTGTGTGGAGCGATTGCTTCTCACTTAAAAAACTTACAAAAACAAAATAAATGTCGCAAAAACGAAAAAAGAAAAACTCCAAGTCCAAAAAGAGGCGGCTCTCGGACAAAAACAAGCGGAACTCTAACAAAGACAAGCAGCCTATATAAGTGCAAGAAGAGACGATATGTTGTTTCTTCAAACCAGCACGGAGGGGATGCCACAATGACAAGCGGAGTGGATCGAGAGCGAAAAAATGTGCATCTGGGAAAAATATGGGATGATTTAGCTTTTAGTATTATTTTAGTTTTAATAATTTGTATTGTTTTTATTTTAATAAAATCTTATATTTATCTTATTTAAATATTTTAAAAAAAAACTGGGAATTCCACATCTCCCACAATCATCATTATCACTCCGACTCCGAGTGCTCTTAGAATTTCATTTTATTGGCCTCATCGGGAGCTCTTTTCTCTTCGGCCCGTTTTCTTTATGCCATCTCATGTGCTTGGATCTTGGGCCCAAGCCCAAATACAAGTTCTAACCCAACAAACGTGTTTGGACACTTGGACATATAAATTTCGAGTAAATACAGAATTCTTAATTAAGAAATGCATAGTACATCAAACTAAACAAAAGTTTTAAATAAAACTAATTTATATGATCAATGTCTAACTTTAAACTTTGACCTAAATTGCCACGTCAATGCCTCATTTTTAGATTCGTCACCCAATATTTCCACAATAATTTGAACATTTTATCTCTATGTCGAATCCAAAAGAACGAAATAACTTGAAATGTATAACAAAGATCGATCAAATGACTCTTACTACCTTTAAAATCACATTATTCCGTATTCTCCAAATCAAAAAAGTTGTGCTCCACACCACTACTTGCTAAAAAGTTTGTTCTTTGTTTGATAGATTTCGATTTCCTTCATACGAAACCACTTCCTCGATCGTTCACCAATTGAATTGACCAAAGTTTCACTATTTGAATATTTGTGCCCAGTCCACCTCAACCCATTTACATCTAATAATGCAATGTTCCACTGTTTCGCTTGATGGCAACAAGGGCACAATAGAGAATCGATGTAAATGCCCATATGGTCTAAAACAACTCTAGCCGGAATTCGCCTTTGTCGAACCCGCCACACAAAAATGTTCATTTTCCTCGGATGCACTTGAACGATCTTGTATTCGCTCCATTATGATGAGTATTTAAAATCTTATCGTCCACCTTTTCTCTCAACACTTTTACCTTGAATTAACCTTCATCCTCATTATCTAAAAACCACCATTCTTTGTCACTAACTTGTTGTTTAGGTACAAATACCAATGATACCTATCATTTCTTCAAGATCACCCTCCACCAAATATAAGAAAAGTTTAATTTTATTAAATGTATTTTTCATTTCTAAAGAATATTTTAGATTCATTTAACGATGATAAACGTATCCATCAGGACATATATTAAAAAGTATTTTAATGGTTTTTCTGATATGTCGAGTTGCGGTAATTGAATAAACTTTTGAAAATAAAATTATTTAAAATAAAATTTATAATACAATAACTCACATATATGTTTTACTTTATTTATTATAATTTTTTCAATTTTTGAGTAAAGAATGTTTGTATTAGCCAGAAGTTAGCAAAAAACTTTACGTGACCATTTTTATTTTTGTTACAAGATGGCATTTAAGTAGCAAGTATTTTACTAAATATAGACTATACCCAATTTTTGTTTACATGGGATGAATAAAAAGAATTTCTAAGAAAATATTTGCTAATTTGATTTATTTTTGTTGGTGTATAACAAGGGACGGAGCTAGTCGAACCCACTGAATTAAAAATATTTTAGAATTTTAACGTATTTTTGTATAAATTTATCCTTATTTAGTATATGAACTCATTGATTTTATATTCAAACGTAACTAAATTCTAATTTTGAATTCATTCAAGAATATTTTGCCCCGTCACTATATATAACTAAGGTAGGAAAGTTCATAGAAAGTATGAACTGATATAGATCACACGTCGATGATTAATGTTTGTATACGCTGAATAAAAAAGTCACAATCATTAAATGTACGCCAACTTGCTAATATTAGTTGTCATTAGACATTTAAATAAGTAAATGACTATTTCAAGGTTTTTTTTCCTTGGACTTATCATGAAAGTGGTTATGCAAGCCACTTGCTAATTTTCTTTAAGAAGAATAAATAAATAATAGTTTATATTGAATTGGAATCTTTTCATGGTATATGAATCCTATGTAATCTCAACTTGAATTGAACAACACACTTCCACACCAAAACTTATTATCAAAAACTAATAGACTTGTCTAGCTAGCGAATTTAAACATTCAGAATTTATCTCGGAAGACTATCTAGTTACTTATGAATAACTTTGAGATTTATCTTGGAAGACTATCTTTTAACATATATCTTTAACAACTTTTAACTGAAATAGAGCGGGATCTAACTTTTAAATACTAGTGTTAATGCAAAAGTCCACTAGACTCCTAAGTCCGACCTGAATTATACCAAATCTGACTTGAAGTCCGTTTTTCCTTGAATTAACCTCTGTGATATTTCGTCCGATCTTCCTGCACTAAGAAAAGACACCAGGTTGAGCGGGGCTATACCCCTGATTCAACTCGGGCGTAAGAATGAGTATTCTGGTTCGGACAAAAAGATAAAAGTACGAAGTTATATGTAAAAAACCTGTGGATACTTACTGTTGACTTGGGTATTTATAGGAGATCATCTGGATAATAGGGTGTTTCCTAGACTTTACTCCTTTTATCCAGCGGTTAAAAGAGTGTTGCTTCGTCAGAGCATTTTTCCTTTCCTCTTTTGTCGATTTCTTGTCGTATTCCTTTTGTCGTCACGCCTTTTGTCGTCACGCCTTTTGTCTTTTCCTGGTCGAGCTAAAGATTCCGGACTACCTGATTCGGTTCTGACCCGAATCAGGTAGTCGGACCCTATGTCAACAACTCCCCCAAGTCTAGCATTGTATTCCGAAGAAGTCGAGATGCAATGCTGGACTTAAAATTGTGTGTTTGTTTTCTTGTTGTTGCTTCGGTAATCTTACACCTTTTCCTTCGACCTGCTACTTCCTTCGTTTCCACGTGTCTAATTCCTATGGCTTGAGTGATCCAGCTGTCTTTAAACACTTACACGTGGCGCGCTCTAGTGGTTTGAACGGCACCAGCTGTTCTCCACTCATCCACGTGTCACGCTTTCCCCAAGGTCACGCGCGCCCCTTGAGGTGCCTGCCACTTGCCTATAAATAGGGGTGTTCCTTCTTCATTTATTTCTTACTTACGCTCCGAACCTCTGCCCTTTTTCTTCCAAAATCCCCTCTACTCCGATACTCTCTTCTTACTTCGATATCATGGCCAAAGAGTCGAAAGAAAATCTTAAGGAGATGCATAATACGATGTCTGCGGCAGATCTCCGAAGGTTTTGTAAGACCTACCATATAGATGCTTCCTATGGCGTTGCTGTCCCTGGATCAAATGATACTATCAAGGACGCTCCTCCTGGCAAGATTGGTGTATATTGTGCCTGGTTCGAGTATTCCAACCTTCGGTTACCCTTCTCTCGCTTTTACCTCGACGTGATTCAATATTTTAAGGGTCACGTTTCTCAAATGAATCCCCTGGGGGCGAATAAAATTACCAATTTCGAGATTCACTGTCGTGCCCTCGGCAAAGCTCCCGATCTAGCAAGTTTTCGCTTTTTTTACAAGGTCGGACTAAATGGAGATTGGCTTACAGTGGATAAGAGAAGAGGCGCCCCTGTCTGCATCAATGGGTATCTTTCCTCTTTAAAAAACTGGAAGAATCGCTTTTTCTTTGTTAATGCTTCGGAAGCCCCCATTCGGATGAGGTGGTGTGTTAGGGGTGATACTCTTACCGATCCAGAGCCCGACAATGATGACCTGGATCCTGATCTTATTATGGATCTTCAAACTAATCCGATCAGAGCTCGCTCGTATCCGGAGAAGGTGTTAGTCTTGTCCGGACTAAGCCAAAATTGGAACCGTCCTTTGGCTGGCCCCTGCTTGAAACTTGCTGACAAAGGTCCTTTTTCGTTCTCCTTCCTTATCCATACGTGTATCTTGCTTATCGAACTAACTTCTTTTTGTTTTGTGTTGCAGAATTACCCCTCCTCGCCTTTCTGAAGCTGACGAATTGGGATGACGTGGATTTTGGTTCGGCTCTACTTCCTGACGGTGCTCCTGAGTTTTTAACCATGACTAGGGATCGCATTGTGCTTCCTAATGAGAACATTCCGGCTCCTTATACTGATGCCGAAGCAAATGTGACTGTGAAAAGGAAAAGAAAAGCCAAGAAGTCAAAAAAGACTGCATCGAAAAAGACCGCCCAAGGTCCCCCCTCCAAGAGACACAAGACCGCTATTAAAGTGCCCTCTACTTCCCAAGCTTCGAAGACCAAGGAGCAGCATGCCTCGACCTCAGCTCCTTCTCCTCCCGCTAAAGAGCTCAGTCCTGACACCGAAGAACTCTTTGCTGAATCCGATGATGGTGGTTCGGAAGAGTATGGGCTATCATCCGAATCTGACGAATCCTCGTCTTCCTCCGATACTGCTGAGTCAGAAGATCCAACTTTTTTTGAAGATCAGGCCACCTATTCTGATAGATCGTGTCCTCCCACCCCTAAGGGCAAAACTGATTCGGAAGTTGATAAGATCATGCAGGAGAGTGGCTACTCTCACGAGAATGAGGTCGATCAACCTCCCAAGTTATCGAAGCAAAAGTCCGTACTTTCAGAGGGACCTGGTGCTGGCTCATCCGGCACTGGTTCGAAAGGTGGTAATATTTTGGAGGCTCCTGTTCCGTCTCCACCGAAGGAAAATGTTGAGGGTTCTAAAGCCTCACCTGTTGTCATTTCAAGCAAGTCTTCTTCCGAAGCAAAGAAGACAGTTGCATCAAAGAAACCTTCCTCTTCAGCTGGGAAAACGGCTAGTCCTTTGAAGTCCAGCAAAGGAAAATCTCCACTTATTAAAGAACCTCAGTTTGTCACCCATCGAAAGAAAACCATTCCGGCTAAGGGTCCTTCGAGCAAGATCGTGGATCCGAAGGACAAAGAGCCTGTTCTTGATGCTCCGGACTTTAATGGTGTCCCAGCTTCCATTGCCATGAAAAAATTTCAACCTCGCTTTCAACAAGTGTATAGCCGTTCTTTGTACTCCGACCCTGGTGTTTGTCGGGATCTTTTGGATACCTTAGCTACTCCTGCCGAGGTTGTCCGTATGGACAGTACAAACAACTTTGCTCTAGCTGAGCAACTTGATCACTTAATATCTCAGTTGTTGGTTATTGCTCCCGAAGTTCGATCTAGGTGGCTTGTTTCGGAGGATGAAGTTCGGGATCAGACTCGGTTGGTGAAGGCCCTTGAAAGAAATGTCTCTTTGAGCAACCAGAGGGCCGATGCGTTGCAGATCCGATTTGATAAGGAGAAGAAAGAGCTTGAAGATCAAACCGCCCATCTCCGTCAAGAAGTAGAGGAGCTAAGGAAAGCTCGGACTTCTGGCGTCGAGTCTTCATCCATTAATGATGATGCGGTCCGGGCTTTAGGAGAGCTGAACATCATCCATAGCCGGACTGTGAAGGAGCTAAAGGATCAGATTAACACTATATCTGCTGATTTAGTTGCTGCCGAAGCTCGAAGCTCCCAAGCAACCAATGACATTGTTCAAGAAAGAGAGCATGTCCAAGAGCTCGAATCACGTGTTTCAGAATCAGAGACCACTAATACCATCCTTCGAGAGGACCGGAGTTGGCTGATTTCTGAAGGTCCGAAGCACATAGTCAAGGGTTTACTTCAAAGCAAGGAATTTGTGGATGCAGGCGCTCGTGTTGCTAATGCATATTATCGTGCTGGGTGTCATGATGGTGTAGTTGCAGGACACTGGGAGCAGCGTCTGGGGCAGCGCCTTATTCAGTCACCTTTTCATGATCCTTCTACCGAAGCAAACCTTATTGCTGCCAAGGAGGCCTTTTCACAGACTCACTATTCTTACTTGGATGCGTTGGCTGCCACCGATGCTCAGCCACTCGATGCTTTCAAGTCTGTTGAGCCTACTTTGCCTGATCCGGATTCCCCTGCAACAGAAAATCCTTAGATAGTGTATCGGTGTAATCTTTATGTTTAAAATGATAGGCACAATTTTCAGCTATTTTGTACGGTTATATTGGGGTTTAAGTCCCCCTTTTTAATGACAGTGCCTCTTATGTTTTCATGTGTTATGTTTATATTACTAGCTTTTGCTTTGAATTGCGTATTATCATCGAACCAAGTGGTTCGGTATTGCTTCGAATCGTCATTCGGAATTACACTTTTGTGGTGTACTTGGCTGCTAAGTCAAGCCGTGTTACTTTCCTCGGATTTTGATCCGGTATAGGATTAACAAGCATAATTAACGAATCAAATGCATCATGTTATAAGAAAAATCAACCATTCATTCCTTCCAATGGTACAAATTACCTCGGGAAAAACCCGACATTACAAACTATCACTTGCTACTTCCAAAATAGACAAAGAACATACATCTTTGGATCATCAAGACTTTACTTGGTATAAAGAAAATACAATGTTCTTTCTCCTCGGGGAAAACCCCGGCATTACATGTAACACTTCCTCAAGTTCATTTCATTCCAGGTTCGAGGAATTAAGGTTCCATCTAGGTGCTTCAACTTGTACGAACCATTTCCGTTGTTCTGCACCACCTGATACGGTCCTTCCCATTTTGGACCCAACTTACCCTCGTCTTCCTGCCTACTTGCTTCGTTTTTCCGGAACACAAATTCCCCTACCTTGAAACTAATCTTCCTGACTCTCTTATTGTAATATTGTTCGATCTTCTTCTTGTACCGGGCTTCCCGAATATGAGCTGCTTCCCTTCTCTCTTCCGCCAACATCAGGTTAATTCGTAACTCTGTTTCGTTATCTACGTCATTCCGTTGCACATTCCTGTAAGTGGGCATTCCTATTTTTGGTGGTATGACGGCTTCCGAACCATAAGTCAAGCTGAATGGTGTTTCTTGTGTGCTTGTCTTTTTTGTGGTTCGATGTGCCCATAGGACGTTTGGTATCTGATCCACCCAGCTGTGCTCATACCTTCCCAAACGCGTCTTAATCCCTTCCACCAAGCTACGATTGATCCGCTCCACCTGCCCATTAGCCTGAGGATGTGCCACTGATGTCTTTACTTGCTTGATCTGCATTTGTTCGCACCATCCTTTGAAGGGCTCATTCACAAACTGTTTGCCGTTATCTGTCACCACTTCCCCCGGTAATCCAAACCTGCATACCACATGATGTGTAAAATCTAGTCTTAAATTAAACCTACTTTTTCACGCAATTACACACTTATAGGCAGTGGACCTATTAGTATGTAATATAGTTTAATAGTAAGTATAGGTTCGTTCGCAGGGACTAATTTGTTTTTATGTTCGAATAAATAATACTAAGAGTATTTGGGGGTTTTTTATCGTAACTAAAATTGCAAGTAATTGAGTAAAAAGTGCTTAATTGAAATCGAGCAAAAGATTTATGGTTTAAATCAAATAAAGAAAGATTACACTTGTTTGACACTTCACCTATTTTCCGTTAATTTTACGAGATCGATTATTGTTTCAACTTCTAATATATACTAAAAGTCCTTCCGAATCTTTTACTAACTTTAATTATTGCTACTTACACCGTTCCTTCCGAATACAGTTAATAAATATTAATAATTAAGCAATAAGAATCAAGCCTCTTTTTAGTGATTTAACCTTATAGAGTTTCCTTCCGAATAACTCCTCTAATTATTAAGTCCTTCCGAATCTTAATACTTAGACCTACTCACTTAAATTTAATTACCTAAGTTGTTATTACTAAGTCCTTCCGAATCTTAATAATTTTAAATCGATTATAGACCGATCGATTATTTCATAAAACTTATCTAACCTATCTAGATTCCTTCCGAATACCTAGAATGTTGATCAAACAAATTTAATATAAACAACTATGATAACATATTAAAATCTAAGCAAATAAGGACCGACGGTTAAACACAAAAACATAGAACAACCGAAAACGTTAAAATAACATCAAACAGGATCCGTTAATCAAACAAGCGTAAAGAGTGTTTAGCTACTCATAACGTAGTCTGAAAAAGCAATAAAAGCGTTAGAAAACATTCTGGAATAATGATGAAAACAAAGAAAAGAACAAACGGATAAATCGCCGAAGGTGTCGTGATCGCCGATTGCCGAAATTATGATCTTCCTTGCCTTGAAAACTTGCTTCCAAACTTAATAACAGCTCCAGGAACGTATGAATAATACTGAATGATTTTCTGGACGAATTGATGTTGTATTTATAGGCAAACTCAAGGTGGAAATCGTCTTCGACTCAAATACGAATAACTTGTAATTATCCAGACCAGTGCGCCGCACCCTTCACCTGGTGCGCAGCACCGGGTAATTTTCCGTGTCCAAATCCAATTAAAACTCTCGGTGCGCAGCACCTATACCCTAGGTGCGCAGCACCTCTTCACTTCTCGTCTTTAATATGTCATTTAAGCTCATTTCTTCACTTCTTTCCGCTTCCCGATCATGTAAACCTGTAAAATGGACAAAAACACTTTTCCACACGATTAAATGTAAAAACCTATCCTATCCATCATGTTTACTATGATAACCGACACAATATCGCATAGAAATATCTATATAAATATGCGATATCAAATCCCCCCAAACTTGCCTTTTTGCTTGCCCTCAAGCAAAAACTGTTTTCAAATTAGTTATCAAAGCCAAAAATAAACATAACCAAACTCCTCACGATTTTTATTGGAAGTAAAATCACACAAACTCTCAAACTAGTCTAAAAGGGTGTGTAACGTATTCTGTAGAATCGCTCAATTGCTCAGTCATGGTGAATATTCTATCATAGGCTTGATAAAGTATCAAATCTCCACCACTAGAGTCTAGGTACAACTAAACGGGGACTTTTATTCGGGTTATAATATACAGGTAAAGGCATGTGAATAAATATATACTGGAATGTAAACGGGTTAAATAAAATAATACAAACTTAGATTAAGTCCGAACTAAATAAAATCTCTAACGTACGGGATTGCTCAATTTCCTTCAACTTATACTTTTCTTCTCCTCCGAATATACATATATCGTAAATAATACACGACTCATAATACACTACTTCTCTTAAAATCTACAACTAATTTTTTTCTTTCTTTTCTGTTTTTCTGATTTTTTTTTTCTTTTTTCTTTTTTTTCACTTTTTTTTTTTTCTTTAGCCTAGTACATGCCTTACAAAATAATTTTTTTCTCGTAGTAAGTTCACATGCTCAAAAGGCTAGTAATCAACTATATATATATTTTTTTTCTACTATTTCTCCAAATACACTAATAATACAAGGCAATAATAATCGATACTTTTCTTCCATGCCTTAATAAACTTCAACTTAACTTCATATATATCAATCAAATAACTTAGTTCGGAACTAATCTAAAAAGAAACGAAATTAAGGCGAGTGTACAAAATAATATAGTAGTGTTTAGAAACGAAACGGTTTAGGCGCAAATTGGTTTACTAGAGTTTCTAACACTAAAAATAAGTGTTACAAGGGTTAGACGGAAAATATATAAAAATATAAAAAGAAACGAAAAGGCTAATCAAATGGGTTAATCCTAATTTGCCCCTAAGTTGTACCAAAATCACACTAAGTTTCCCTAATGTAATTGCTTATATGTGGTCTCGAAATGTATAACAATGTCAAGTTCTAAAGTCATCAACCATCGGCACACTCAAAGAAATGAAAAAGTAGCATTAAAAATGAATGCTTTCAAAGGCTCAAAAATCTCACTATTTTTCTGAGTGGGGTAAAAATGCGTCTGGTTATGCTTACAGTTTAAGGTGTTTACCGACTAGACACGTTATATTTTTTTGGTTTTTTCAATTTTTCAATTTTTTTTGGATTTTTTTTTTTTTCTGACTCAAACATGTACAACAACAACACATTTCAACACGATGGAAACTAAGCTAAGGGTCGAAAAATAAAAGGTAAAATTTCCCGATGACCCCCCCAAACTTAAGTAACACATTGTCCCTAATGTGTTTACGACTCAAAAATAAGGGAAAATTTACAAAAAAACTATCCTAAAAATAAAAATAAAAATAATACAAAAATAAAGAAAGGTAGAAAGTATAGAACCCGTTGGTGTAAAGTGGAAATATGGCGGTGAAATGCGGTTTGCTGAACTGAATGCCAGGCTTATGAGCGGGTGCTGAACTTACTGCCAGTCTTAGAAAAAACTAAAAAAATATCAACCACACATGTTAGAAAAGAAATAAAAAAAATAATAAACATACAGATTACGACGAATATAAAATAGTATAAGATACATAATAAGTTCATCAATAACAACACAATACATAAAGAGAATACAAATCACTCATCGTCACTGTCATGACGATCCTCCTGCTGGGGTGCTGCGGGGTGGTACCCGGGATATGGCTCCGGATAGTAGTAGGGTGGTGCATCAAAAGCCGGGTACGGAGCTGGATGCTGCTGCTGGTATAGATACTCCCAGGATGACTGGTATCTATCCTGGAAGTACTGATCACGGTGCTGGGCATGCGTCCGCTGACGTTCCGCCTGAACGTTATCGAACTGAATCCTGTGCAACCCGGCCAAAACCTGATCCTGAAAATCCAACTGTGGCAGGGCCCGTCGCCTCGGTGCCGGAGCTGGAGCTGGAGCTATAACCTCATCAACTCGACCGAATGGTACCAAACGCTCTCCGGATGGGTCAACAATCACAACTCGGATCAAATCAGCTTTCCCGTAAACCTTGCAGGGAACTGGTGGTGAGCACATCTGGATGTTGGCATGAGTAGCCAACCCTAAGGACCGGGCAATGCGGGTGATGAAGTGCCCGCAAAGTAGCTTGCTCTGGTCGGTTTGCCCTTCCCCCTTGTCTGCCATGTACCTAGCTAACGTCCACGGGACGTTAGCATACCGAGATGGATCCCTAAAACTGAAAAGCCGCAGCAACCACAAGTCCTCCATGTAACATTTATCGTGGTGGGTGTCACGATGGAGGAATGAATACGAGATCATCTTGTGGAGAAGTCGCAGCATGGGATCCCGAATATCCTTTGCCCTGCTAGAATTGGAGTGATGCTCCATCAGTCCCGACAAATCATACCAGGCCTCATTGGCCCCGAACCCTACAGAATCCCTCTCGGCATCCGAGAGATATGCCCTCATCACATCCTCATGACCTGCCTCAGCATTTGTAAACAAACCTGTTAGTCTACCAAATTCAGCAACAGATACCTGGTGGTCTTGGCCGCCTAAGCGGAAGGATATAAGAGGTGCGGTCAGGAAGGTCTCGTCGGTGAACTCCTTTGAGACCTCCAGGGTGCAATAAAACTCGAGCATCCACTCCCTGAGGGACGGCTCATCTGTCTTCCAGGCTTTGCCCCAGACTGGTATGCTGCGCTGGGCACTCTCGCTGCGGGTAGTCATGAACCCGCGCACATCTACATTAATGCTGGACAGGAAATTCCAATCCATAGTGCGGGGAGCCGCAACTGGTCGTCCCCGTAGTGATGCAAGCTTGTTGTTGTACTTGATCTTCCTAGCTGCTGAGCAACCCGGCCAATGTAACCAAGGGTGACTCTCGGGCGCCATAATCGCCGCGTTAAGTGTAGCTCGTGGTTGTGCACGAGCCCGACTCCCTTCACCCTCTTCGCCAGCCACTGCTGCCTGCTTTCCCTGCACACACAAGAATCAACAACAACAGCAACAAAACACGTTAAAAACACGAAAACAGCCGGAAAACAGGCCGGTGCCGCGCACCGGCGCTTTTTCCGGCCAAAAATCCGGTCAAAATCTGGACGAATCCCACAATAAACACCTCAAACCTGCTTCATTCATCAATCTAAACCTTATTATGCAATCAATTCCATGTTTTAGGTCGGATTAAAGAAAACCCTACATTTTCCCCAATTCGATTTTAACCTAATTAACCTAAGAATCGAAAGAAATAAAGGATTTAGGAAGAATATTCATACCCGGCGACTCATTCTCAGTAGATTAAACGAAAAAAAAACAAGTAAGAATCGAGGTTTTAGTGTGTGGTGTTATTGTTACTCGGCGGCTGCTGTTAGTTATGTGTGTGTGCTGTTTGAAATTTGAAAGAAACAAATAATATAAACCTGAACAGACCCTCGGTGCGCCGCACCAAGAGGGGGGTGCTGCGCACCGATTAAATTTTTTTGTGAGTTTTTCGTTTTTTCGATTTTTTTGTATTTTCTGACTTTTTCTTGGTACCTAACTAAATAAACTGCAAAAGAAAAAAGTTAAAGAGTTCTAAAAAAAAATAAAAATAAAAATAAAACTAAGAAAAGGAAAGGAACAAACTCGGGTTGCCTCCCGAGAAGCGCTAATTTTTCGACCGAGTCGTTAGCTTGACTCGAGATGCCTCTTTATTAGGCGTTGATGGAATAGAATCCATCCTCAATCATCAGCCCGTTTTCATTATCTTCTTCGTGATATAATTTGACTCGTTGCCCAGAAACGATGAATGGTTGACCGCCTTCTTTCCACAACTCGACATATCCGGAAGCATAAGCCTGTTTAACGGTGTACGGTCCTGTCCACTTCGAGCGTAATTTAGGAGCCTTGAATTTGTACTTTGATTGAAATAAAAGTACTTTATCGCCCTCCTTGAATTCTTTACGACGAATTTTGCGGTCGTGGAATTCCTTAGTTCTTTCCTTGTAAAGGCATGAACTTTCGTAAGCCTGTAACGGTAATTCATCCATCTCGTGAAGTTGTAAGAACCGCAAATCTTTTGCTAGATCAATGTCAATGTCGCAGAGCTTCAATGCCCAGTACGCCTTATGTTCGATTTCCACCGGAAGATGACATGTTTTCCCGTAGAGTAGTCGATACGGGGTGGTTCCAATTGGTGTTTTATATGCCGTCCTGAATGCCCACAATGCGTCCTCCAGCTTCCTTGACCATATATGGGGATTATTGTTGACCGTCTTTTCCAAAATTCTCTTGATTGCACGGTTTGTATTTTCCACCTGCCCGCTAGTTTGAGGATGATACGAAGTTGCAAATCGGTGATTTACTCCATATCTTTTCAAAGCTTTTGCAAGCTGAGCGTTGGCGAAGTGGCTTCCTCGATCACTGATTAATGCCTTTGGCACTCCAAACCTGCAAAATAAACTTTTAAGAAAATCAACAACCACGTTAGCGTTGTTAGTCGGTAATGCTTTAGCTTCAACCCATTTAGAAACATAATCTACGGCAACTAGAATGTAAATATTTCTATTTGAGGGTTTGAAAGGGCCCATAAAGTCGATTCCCCAGATATCGAAAACTTCATAAACTTGGATCCCTTGCTGTGGCATTTCGTCCCGCTTCGTGATATTCCCTTGGCGTTGGCATGCGTCACAAGTGTTTACGAGAGTATAGGCCTCCTTGAAAATCGTTGGCCAATAGAATCCTGCATCATAGACCTTTTTCCCAGTTACCGTTGGTCCGTAATGTCCTCCGGTGGGTCCATGATGGCATTCGTTCAAAATTTTGCGAGTTTCCTCTCCGTGTACACATCTGCGCACCATTCCATCAGCACATCTACGGAACAAGTATGGCGAGTCCCAGTAGTAGTACTTTGAATCCGAAATAAGTTTCTTCCTCTGTTGATAGGTTAGGTCTTTGTTGATGACTTTTCCTACTATATAGTTCGCAATGTCCGCGAACCATGGGATGTAGCTGTCCGTGTTACTGATATAGGCCAGCATTTCCCCCGGAAAAGCGTCATCTATGTCCTCTTCCTTCAACTCCCCCAAACTTGGGTTCTCCAATCTGCTCAAATGGTCCGCAGCGACATTTTCAGCCCCTTTCTTGTCCTTGATTTCGATGTCAAATTCCTGCAACAATAAGATCCAACGAATTAATCTAGGTTTAGCATCTAATTTAGCAAATAAGAATTTTAACGCAGAGTGATCCGTGAAAACAATTGTCTTGCTCATCACTAAATATGAGCGGAATTTATCAAAGGCAAAAACTACAGCCAAAAGCTCCTTTTCCGTAGTGGTATAATTCTGTTGGGCTTCGTTCAGTGTTTTACTGGCGAAGTAGATAGGTCGAAAATGTTTATCGATCCGTTGCCCCAAAACAGCTCCTACTGCGAAATTACTGGCGTCACACATTAGCTCGAAAGGTTGAGACCAATCCGGTGCTACCAAAATAGGTGTATTGGTGATCCGGTCTTTGAGTATCTCGAAAGCTTGTAAACAGTCCTCAGAAAAGTTGAAAGCTACCTCCTTCTCTAAGAGTTTCGTCATAGGACGAGTAATCTTGGAGAAATCCTTGATAAATCTTCGGTAGAATCCGGCATGTCCCAAAAAACTCCGAATTGCTTTCTCGTTCGTCGGTGGTGGTAGTTTGGCAATAACCTCGATCTTTGCTTTGTCTACCTCTATCCCAGCTTTTGAGATCTTGTGTCCCAATACGATTCCCTCTCGAACCATGAAGTGGCATTTCTCCCAGTTGAGGACCAAGTGTGCTTCCTCGCATCTTCCCAACATCTGATCTAAATTCTTCAAACAGTTGTCGAAAGAATCTCCGAAAACTGAAAAGTCGTCCATAAACACTTCCATTGTCTTTTCCACCATATCTTGAAAAATGGCTAGCATACACCGTTGAAAAGTGGCGGGTGCGTTGCATAGACCAAATGGCATCCTCCGATATGCGTAGGTTCCGAACGGGCATGTGAATGTGGTCTTTTCTTGATCTTCGGGATCGATGGGGATCTGAAAGTATCCTGAGAATCCATCCAAGAAGCAGTAGAACTCATTTCCTGCTAGTCTCTCGATCATTTGGTCCATGAATGGTAGTGGAAAATGGTCCTTCCTGGTGGCCTCGTTCAGCTTGCGGTAGTCGATGCAAACTCTCCATCCGGTCACTGTTCTTGTTGGCACGAGCTCGTTCTTCTCGTTCATCACCACGGTCATACCTCCCTTTTTCGGCACACAATGAATGGGGCTAACCCATGGGCTATCTGAAATAGGGTAGATAATACCTGCATCCAACAACTTTACAACTTCCTTTTTAACGACATCTGTCATATTCGGATTTAGCCGCCGTTGTCTTTGAACAACGGGTTTTATATTATCATTAAAATTTATTTTATGTTTGCAAAAATCGGGGCTAATTCCGGGTATGTCAGATATGCGCCAAGCAAAGGCCTTTTTATGACCTTTAAGGACTGTCAATAATCGAGCTTTTTCGTCACCCGAAAGTGATGACGAAATAACAACCGGTAATAAATTAGTACCTTCAAGAAAAGCGTATTCTAAATGTACCGGTAATTGTTTTAGCTCCAAGTCGGTTGGTGGTGACTCGATTGAGGATTTGATCCTCATGCTTTGGTCCAACTTCAGTTCTTCCGTAACTTCAACCTCTACTTCATCGATCTTCTCGTCTTTCAACTCCTCCTCCAAGCTAGTTTCTATCTCGAGAATTTCCTGCCAATCTAAATCATCAAACACATCAATCCGAAAACAGGTTTCATCAGTAGAATAGGAATGAGTCATAGCTCTGTCTAGATTAAAAACAATTCTTTCATTCCCAACCCCTAATGAAATTTGCCCATTTTTAACCCGAATAATTGCATCAGCAGTGTTTAGGAATGGTCGTCCAAGGATTAGTGGAACGGAGACATCCTCATCCATCTCTAAGATCACGAAATCAACCGGAAAGGTGAATTTTCCCACGTTCACTAGCATGTTCTCAGCAATTCCTAATGGGTACTGAAATGATCTGTCTGCTAGTCGAATGCTCATCCTGGTTGGTTTTAACACTCCAAGGGCGAGTTTAGCATAAAGTGAATACGGCATCAGGTTTATGCTAGCTCCTAAGTCTGCTAAAGCGCTGCAACTGTAGGTATTACTGAAGTTGCACTGAATCAGAAAGCTCCCTGGATCATCCAGCTTGGGTGGTATCGTGTTCTTCACCAAGGCTGAACATTCTGTGTTTAGGAATGCGGCTTGCTCCTCCGATGGCTTTCCTTTGTTTGTGACCAATTCCTTGATGAATTTAGCGTAATTTGGCATACCTGCAATCAAATCTACAAGAGGAACGTTAATATTAACAGATTTAATCATGTCACAAAATTTACCGTAATGCTCCCTCATTCTTGCTTTTCGTAATCGTTGAGGATATGGAACATGAGGCTTGTAAGCTTTTATTGGGACTTCCTCTACTGGTTCAGGTGTCGTGGTCTTGGTCTGAACTGGTGGTGCCTCGTTCTCATCGTCATCGATCTCGAAATCATCAATTACGGGCTCAGCAGACAGGTGCTGCGCACCCCTAGGGAGGTGCTGCGCACCGGCGTGATCAGGGGCCCGGTGCTGCGCACCTGTAGATGGGTGCTGCGCACCTGGGCCCTGTTCTGCTCCATTTTCGGCTTGATCTCCTCCGTACGTACGTCCCGAGCGTGTATTGATTGCATTTACATGTTCATCTCGGTGTTTTGGACAGGGTGGCATTCCGTCTCGTGTTCCGGGATGTTGATATTTTGGTGCTTGATTATTTGAAGTGTTTCCTTGGTTCTGTGGGCGTGGATTCGGTTGAGTATTGCTTGGTATTTGGCCCGGTGGTCGATTTGAGTTCCGTTCGTTCATCCTGTCGAACCTTCTCTCTAAATCTTGATGTGCTGCCTGCTGATTTCTCAGTCCTTGTTCGATTTGTTCAGTCAAAGTTTTAAATTGTTTCCGGGTATCGTCATTGGTTGATTTCTGGGTGTTGATGAACGATTTCAAAAGATCTTTCATGCTTGGATCTTCATCTTCGTCGTATCTTTGTCGTGGTGGGGAGCGAGTGTTATTTCTTTGCCATCCGTTGTCTCGATTGTCACCGCGGTTGTAGTTACCTCCGCGGTTTTGCCAGTTTGACCCCCGATTAGGATAACCATACTGCGCGTAGCTTGCATCCTCCACTTGGTTACACTCACTAGCATAGTGAGGTCCTCCGCATCCTTCACACCCATTCTTCACCAAATGCATGTCCTTCTCCATTCGTCCCATGCGTTTATCAATTCTATCCGCTAGTGTCTTGACCTCTTGAACTACCGAGGATATAGCTTGAGCAACTTGTCCCCTGTTTCTTCGGCCTCGACCATCATCCCGATACTCCCTTGATAGGCTAATGACCAGCTTGTCTTCCATTAGGTTGTATGCTTCGTTGGTGGTTTTGTACATGAAATCTCCTCCTCCAGCTAGATCCAGTTCGTTTTGAGACTCCTTGGTTAACCCGTAGAAGAAAATTTCAATGATATGGTCCTTGCCCAGTCCGTGACCATAACAACTTCGCAACAACTCCTTAAGTCTAGCCCATGCTTCAGTGGAAGTCTCTCCATCTTCCTGTCGGAATCCTCTGATATCTCTAAGTAATTTCCTACCCAAGGCGGGTGGGAAAAATCTTTTGATGAAAGCCTCGCGCATTTGCGTCCATGTGGTTATTGAATTTTCGTTAAGCTCCTCGAACCAAACCTTCGCATCTCCGGTGAGAGACGAAGGGAATAACCTCAGTTTGACAGGATCGCCCTTGCCTTGGCCATATTTGAACATCTCACATAGCTCGTTGAATTTTGCTATGTGTTTATGTGGATCTGAATTGTAACGCCCATCGAATGTGTTGTCTTGGATCATCTTGAGATGGTGACCCTTGACAACAAAGTCATCACCCAATTCCGGGGTGGTGATTGCCGACCCGCGGGTGGGTGGCACTGCTACAGCTGCGGCCCGTCGGTTCATTGGTGTGTCCAAAGGATCCATAGCTGGTTGCGGTTCCGGTTTGTCTTCACAAAATACTTCTTCAACCTCTGGTTCTGAATCGCTTCCTCCGCTTTCTGACGACGCAATGTCTTCAAACTTGACGGGTGAAACTTGATCAAAATTTGGTGGTGTCTGAAGTGATAAATTGCCTCTTCTCCTGCCTCGTCTCCTTGATACTCCTGGATTTGATTTTGGACTCGCAAGTGGTAATCCCGAAGCCCTTGTGTTCATCAACTACCTGAAATACCTGAAAAGACACAAACAAGAAAAGCGTAAAACGTACCGGTGTAATAACAAATAAAAAGTAACTTCTAAGTAAATAAATACTCAAAAGGATCGTATTACAAATTCGAAACAAAAAAAACGAAAAATCAGTCCCCGGCAGCGGCGCCAAAAACTTGATGTGTAAAATCTAGTCTTAAATTAAACCTACTTTTTCACGCAATTACACACTTATAGGCAGTGGACCTATTCGTATGTAATATAGTTTAATAGTAAGTATAGGTTCGTTCGCAGGGACTAATTTGTTTTTATGTTCGAATAAATAATACTAAGAGTATTTGGGGGTTTTTTATCGTAACTAAAATTGCAAGTAATTGAGTAAAAAGTGCTTAATTGAAATCGAGCAAAAGATTTATGGTTTAAATCAAATAAAGAAAGATTACACTTGTTTGACACTTCACCTATTTTCCGTTAATTTTACGAGATCGATTATTGTTTCAACTTCTAATATATACTAAAAGTCCTTCCGAATCTTTTACTAACTTTAATTATTGCTACTTACACCGTTCCTTCCGAATACAGTTAATAAATATTAATAATTAAGCAATAAGAATCAAGCCTGTTTTTAGTGATTTAACCTTATAGAGTTTCCTTCCGAATAACTCCTCTAATTATTAAGTCCTTCCGAATCTTAATACTTAGACCTACTCACTTAAATTTAATTACCTAAGTTGTTATTACTAAGTCCTTCCGAATCTTAATAATTTTAAATCGATTATAGACCGATCGATTATTTCATAAAACTTATCTAACCTATCTAGATTCCTTCCGAATACCTAGAATGTTGATCAAACAAATTTAATATAAACAACTATGATAACATATTAAAATCTAAGCAAATAAGGACCGACGGTTAAACACAAAAACATAGAACAACCGAAAACGTTAAAATAACATCAAACAGGATCCGTTAATCAAACAAGCGTAAAGAGTGTTTAGCTACTCATAACGTAGTCTGAAAAAGCAATAAAAGCGTTAGAAAACATTCTGGAATAATGATGAAAACAAAGAAAAGAACAAACGGATAAATCGCCGAAGGTGTCGTGATCGCCGATTGCCGAAATTATGATCTTCCTTGCCTTGAAAACTTGCTTCCAAACTTAATAACAGCTCCAGGAACGTATGAATAATACTGAATGATTTTCTGGATGAATTGATGTTGTATTTATAGGCAAACTCAAGGTGGAAATCGTCTTCGACTCAAATACGAATAACTTGTAATTATCCAGACCAGTGCGCCGCACCCTTCACCTGGTGCGCAGCACCGGGTAATTTTCCGTGTCCAAATCCAATTAAAACTCTCGGTGCGCAGCACCTATACCCTAGGTGCGCAGCACCTCTTCACTTCTCGTCTTTAATATGTCATTTAAGCTCATTTCTTCACTTCTTTCCGCTTCCCGATCATGTAAACCTGTAAAATGGACAAAAACACTTTTCCACACGATTAAATGTAAAAACCTATCCTATCCATCATGTTTACTATGATAACCGACACAATATCGCATAGAAATATCTATATAAATATGCGATATCACCACATCTTCCCAAAAAAACTTCAACACTTGAGCCCCCGTAATTCGTGCTAGGGGCTTTGCTTCGACCCACTTTGTAAAGTAGTCTACCGCGACTAGCAGAAACTTGACTTTTCCTGGCCCTTCTGGAAATGGCCCTACTATGTCCATTCCCCATTTAAAGAAAGGCCACGCTGCTGTAACCGATACCATGTCACTTTTTGGAAGCTTGGGGATCGGTGCATGTATTTGGCATGAATCACACTTTCTTATTTCTTGGTATGCATCTTGGTGCATTGTGGGCCAGTAGTACCCCAAGTTCATTATTTTCGCCACTACCGCTCTTGGTCTTGCATGCATTCCGCAAGATCCTTCATGCACCTCCCTTATCACATAGTTAGCCTGCAGGGGCCCCACACATCGGAGCAGTGGTGCCAAGTAGTTCCTTCGGAATAACACTCCTTCCACCATGACATATTGAGTGGCCTTCATTCGGATCCTCCTTGCTTCCGCTGCATTTTCAGGCAGTGTGTCGTTGACAAGGTACTCCACCAAAGGTGTCATCCATGTGACTCCCTCTTCTTCGACGATGACATTTACTTCTACCCCTTCATCAATGGATCTTCCCTCAATTGCCTCCAGGAAGATATTACTAGCTAAAGCCTCTATGGTCGATCCAGCTATAGACGCCACTTTACTGAATACATCCGCCCTCTTGTTCTTGCTTCTTGGTATTTGCTTGATTTTACAAGAGTCAAATTCCTTCATAAGGGCCACCACCTTGTCTCTGTACCTTCTCATCCGATCATCCTTTGCTCCATACTCCTCATTTACCTGATTTGCCACGAGCTTCGAGTCTACATAGATTCGTAATCTTCCCACCTTCATGTCTTTAGCTAACCTTAGTCCGGCCAATACCCCTTCGTATTCTGCCTCGTTATTAGAACTTTGAAATTTCAAACGGATGGCATAAGCAAATTCCTCCTTTTCCGGACTAATTAGGATGATGCCTGCTCCGGCTCCTTCTTTGCTGGCTGCTCCGTCAGTGTACAACTTCCAGGTGGCTCCCTTCGTTCTTTTTCTTTTTCCTAGCACTGTTGCTGGTTCGGCCAATACTACCCCTTGATCCGGAACTTCGTTCAGAAAGTCTGCCAACACCTGCCCTTTTGCTGTTGTTTTTGGGGCATACTCTATGTCATGGCCTCCTAGCTCAATTGCCCACTTTGCTATCCTCCCCGCCATTTCCGGACGAGTCAATATCTGCTTCAATGGCTGGTCAGTAATCACCTTTACCTTGTGTGCTTGGAAATATCTCCCTAGTCTCCTTGACGTGAACAAGAGGGCTAAAGAGAGTTTTTCCAACGAGTTGTAGTTAAGCTCCGCTCCCTGCAACACCTTACTGATGAAGTAAATAGGCAATTGCTTCTTCTCCGTTTCCACTAATAGCACGGCGCTTACCACTTCTCCATTAGTCGCTAAGTATACCAACAAAGTTTCTCCCTTTCGGGGTGCTGTCAAGTACGGTAGGTCTACTATATACTTTTTCATTTCCTGAAAAGCTTTATCTGCTTCCTCCGTCCACTTGAAATCCTTCTTGTTCATACACTGCTTCAGCGTCTTGAAAAAGGGTAACGCTCTTTCGGCGGATTTGGAGAGGTATCTTCCTAACGCTACTATCTTTCCATTCAAACTTTGCACCTCCTGTAGCGTTTTTGGTGCCGCCATACTGGCAATAGCCTTTACCCTATCCGGATGAATTCTGATGCTTTGGGGCATGATGATGTGGCCTAAAAACTTACCTTCTTCCACTCCGAAAGAACATTTCTTGGGGTTCAACTTCATATTTACCTTCCTCAGCACCTCGAATATTTCTTTGATGTCTCTCAACATTGCCTCTTCGGTTTCACTCTTGATCACTAGATCATCCACATAAGCCTCCATATTTCGACCTATGTGAGCCTTAAACACTTTGTCGATAAGTCTTTGGTACGTAGCACCGGCATTTTTGAGCCCAAATGGCATCTTCTTGTAACAGTATACCCCCTGATCTGTGTGGAAACCCGTTTTGTCTTCGTCCTCCCGGGCCATCTGTATCTGGTGATATCCCTTGTATGCATCTAGAAAACACTTGTATCGGAATCCCACCAGCGAATCTACCTTCAAATCTATCTCTGGAAAGGGGTACGCATCTTTGGGACATGCACTGTTGAGGTCCTTGAAATCTACACACATCCTCCATGTCTTGTCCCCCTTCGGTACCATGACTGGGTTGGCCACCCACGTTCGGTATCTGACCTCCCGGAGTATCCCTGCCTTAACTAGCTGATCAACTTCTTCACATGCTGCCCTACTTCGTTCTGGTGCCAAAACTCTTTTTTTCTGCACCACGGGTTCGGAAGTTTTATAAACGCTCAAGCGATGTTCTGCTATCTCCCTTGGTACCCCCGTCATATCCTCCGGCCTCCATGCAAACACTTCTCGATTTTGCTTCAACATTGCCACCAATCTTCTCTTGGCATCCTCCGATAGAGCTTTCCCAATTGTTATCATCTGGTCCGGAAAGTAGGGGTTGACTTGTACCTGCTCCTCTAGCGTCTTGCTTTCTTCTACCATTAGCCTTTGCACCTGATGGCAACCTCTATTTCCTTCCGAAGTAATGGTGGCTATTCCTCCGGGTGTGGGGAATTTCATCATCCCATGCACAGTTGAAGCTACTGCTCCTAACTTCTTCAATCCTGGTCTTCCCAGAATGCAATTGTATGGGGACGCAGCTGCTACCACTAAGAAGTTCATGCATACTGTTCGGATCTTATCACCCTCAGCCAACTGCACTGGTAGACATATCTCTCCTATGGAGGACTTTGTTTGCCCGGCAAATCCTACCAATGGAACCTCCTTCACCCTCATCCTTCGTTTTAAGGCCGGATCCAATTCTCGAAAACATTGTTCGAACATGATTTCCGATGCACTTCCATCGTCTACATAGATTCGGTGAACTAGGTGATCAGCCACATGAGCCTTAATGAGCATTGGGTCGTCAGTGGGGTTTATAGCATTCAACGGGGGGAATGCTATGACCTGATTCATCCAATCTCTTGGTACTTCCTTCTCTTGCTTTTGATCAGCCATGTCTATCGCTCGAATCATGTGGATCTCCTTCGGTTTCCCTCTAGGGCCTTTATCGTTTCTTCCCTGCTTGTTTCCTCCTCTTATGTCTCGAACCAAATGGTTGAGCTTTCCCGTTTGAACCGCCTCCTCTATTTGTTTCTTCAATGCATAACAATCATTCATGGCATGCCCTCTATCCATATGAAAATCACAGTATCTATCTAGGTTCCCTTTTTCCGGAGTTCCCGGAAGGGTTCCTGGCGGTGGCTTTACTAGATTGATCCCTCTTTCTGTGTTCATGATCTGCATCGATGTTTTTAGCAATTCAGTGAAATGGACGCTTCTCCGACTATCCCCTGGCCCCGAAATAGGATTGTTTCTTGGGGAAATGGGGGACATGGGAAATTTTCCCCCGTATCTGTGGGTTCTATTAGGTGAACCAAACGACCATCTTCCTTGTATCGACCTGGATGTCGGCACTCCTGAGCCTTTCCACGATGTTCCTGAGTTTCCTGCCATTCGTCCTCCCAATTCTTCCGTTCGTCCCGATGCCTCTTTTCCTTTGATAAATTCCTTCACCCTTACCATCATTTCCTCCACTGTATTAGGGACTCTAGCATTGAAAGATTCTATCAGCGTAGGCGGTTTAATTCCTTCCATGAATCCTGAGATCTTCATGGTTTCCGAAGCTCCTTTCACCTGCATCATCTCTTTTTTCCACCTCTCCACAAACTCTCTAAACCCTTCCCCATCTCTCTGCTTCGTTTTATGGACATCTGTTGGCCCTTTCAAATATTTCCTTTGTTGCGTAAAGAACGACCCAAACACCACTTCCAATTCTTTGTAACTATCTATCTGTCCAGGCTCTAACGCTTGAAACCATATTCGCGCTGGCCCGACGAGTGTTTGTGCAAACATACGACACCACACAGGCATTGACCATAACTCAGTCTCGGCAGCTCCGGCAAAGGTATTGAGATGATCATCCGGATCCCCGGATCCATCGTAGGTTCTAATGATACCGGGCATTTTTGTCTTCGGTGGAATTGGGAACTTAGCTATCCTCTTTGTAAACTTGGAAGAAAAATCTGACTGGTACGGTAAACTCAGATCTTCATCTTCATCCTCCGATTCTTCTCCTTCGCTGAAGTTTAGTTTCCTTCCTCTAAATATCTCCTTTCGGGGCTCCTCACCCATCTTGCCTTTCATCTTTTTCAGTGATTCCGTACGTTCGTGCTCTTCTATTAATGCCCTCAGTAGATCTATGTTATCCTTCACAAACCTACTAGAAAATTCCCCATTGGTTTCGGTTTCCCTCTCAGCATTCTTATCGGAGCTCGGTCCCTCGTTGGTGACTAAGTTAATTGTATCGGCTGGAGTTTCCATTTTAAGTGAGTAATTTCTTCGGTCCCACGGATGGCGCCAAAATGTTAATGCAAAAGTCCACTAGACTCCTAAGTCCGACCCGAATTATACCAAATCTGACTTGAAGTCCGTTTTCCCTTGAATTAACCTCTGTGATATTTCGTCCGATCTTCCTGCACTAAGAAAAGACACCAGGTTGAGCGGGGCTATACCCCTGATTCAACTCGGGCGTAAGAATGAGTATTCTGGTTCAGACAAAAAGATAAAAGTACGAAGTTATATGTAAAAAACCTGTGGATACTTACTGTTGACTTGGGTATTTATAGGAGATCATCTGGATAATAGGGTGTTTCCTAGACTTTACTCCTTTTATCCAGCGGTTAAAAGAGTGTTGCTTCGTCAGAGCATCTTTCCTTTCCTCTTTTGTCGATTTCTTGTCGTATTCCTTTTGTCGTCACGCCTTTTGTCTTTTCCTGGTCGAGCTAAAGATTCCGGACTACCTGATTCGGTTCTGACCCGAATCAGGTAGTCGGACCCTATGTCAACAACTAGCATTTATATATATCCCACCAATTGAAACACCTTATGCAATAATAAAACATTTTGAAAGAAAGTTAGAAACATAAAAAATATAATAAACTCATTTAAAATTCAATAAATAATACAGATCTTAAAACAAATACATTTTTAAATATTTATCCCACACTAAAAATATTAAACATTCTTTATTTTCTTGTATCTTAATCAAAAACTGCACGTATATTTGTGGTTGACATTTCGTACCTTCATGTAGTGTAAGTATTTAAACATTGTTTTATATACTTTAGCCTTGCATACAATAGATTTTTGAATTTAAGTAGATAATGGCAAAAATCCAAATTTTATAAGTTCAAAATTTATTCAAAATATATATCTTTTCTAAATTGTTATCACTTATCACTATAGTTAATCTATAACACTGTTAATATTCGACACGACTTAAAACCCGTTTTGAAAATAATACAAAAATAAATAGGTTATATTATTAATCCTTACCTGTCAATCTAACAACCCTACAACCCGATATTTCTTGGGTTAGGTTTGAGTTAGCCATTAGAAAAATCGGGTCAACCCGATCTGAAATCGATACGAAAATAAATAGGTTATGTTATGAATCCAAATTCTTTTTAAATAATTTTTATCAAGCATATATTATTATAGATATACATTAAATAATAATAAGTAGTCAAAATTACAGAATAACCTCGTCGACTTCTCCTATTTTTTTTGTACTCTAAATACATATGGTTGTTTTTGAATTTTATTACCATTTGTAATGGTTTTTTCTATAGATGTGATAATATAAATTTCTTGACATAATTAATATTTTTAAACACGTTATGTTGAAATACATTAAGTGTAAACCGACATGTTAATCCGTTAACCTAATTAACTAATTTATTAATATGTTATGTGGGCCGGTTCGAATTGATAGATTTCGGGTTAGAGTTGATTTTCTGACCTGATATTTTCAACCCCAACCTACCAACCAAAATCTATAAACCGTAATCTAACCTGATTGTCATCCATGTATAGCACAAATAATTTCCAACTGATCATTTAAGTAGAAAGAATTAAAAAAAAATCAATTTTGAAGTATTGCAAATGAAGATGATGATATCTATGATTTCCTTATAATATCACAAACATAAATACCTCGTAGAAGGATCCATCATAAGGTTATTCGAAATCAAACTTTGGTCCCATCTTAATCTGGATTAGTTACTTCACTCTATACACAATATACATTTCTATAGCATAACTAGATTTGATTTTTAACACTTTATTACTTTAACATAAGATCTTAACAAATGCTTCGATAAATTCTAGAGTAGATTACATTATAAAGCCTATATGGTTGTATTAAATTTACACATAAATTGTTTTATACATCCAAAATCCCACAAGATATTTATAACAAAGGTGAAAGTGTTAAGAAATATTTGTTTTAGCATCACTTAAAATACCATTTTAAGAACATATTGTGTAGTTTAAATTATAATAACTCCATCTTATATTATTGTTTGAACTCTATCTTCTTAATAGTATGAATTATTGCCATTTTCAAATTTTACGGATCACAAAACTTTAAAATGATTAAAAAAAAGTTTTTATTGATCGCACAATATAATAATTACACTTTTGTTAAAAGTGAATATTTTATATGGACAATAACTCTTAGGACGGTGAGAGTTTTAGTATGTTATGTAGTGAGTAAACGAGTCGAGTTGATTATTGCCAAATTTAAAATGGATTTAGTTAGTAAAATTTGGGTTCGAAACTCGACTCGAGTGCTAAAAGCCGTGCTCAAAGCTCGACTCTAGCTCGATTGATTAAACATTCCAAATTCGAACTCAATAAATAATCGTTATATTAATTGGACTTGACTTGCTTTGTATACATTAAGGCTTGCGATTTGAACATTTTAAAACTCGAACTTAAAAATTTTAAATAATTTACGAATTAATATGGAGTAGCTCAGAAGCTGTATCGTCTCGTTCACAAACTCTAAAGAGTGACCCAAACATGGGTATATTGGAAAAAGTGTTTAGAGTAGTGGAAAATATAAAAAGAGGGCCAGCCAATATCCATCTCATCTCCACTCTCTTTCAAATACTTGTTTCCGTCAATAACAACACTTTTTCTTCACACACTCCCTCTCTCTTTCTCTCTCACACACAGAAACACACACAAACACACTTCATCATCATCATCACCATTCAACAATGGCTGCCGCCGCCTCATCTCCACGCGAAGACAATGTCTACATGGCAAAACTCGCCGAACAAGCCGAACGTTACGAAGAAATGGTCGAATTCATGGAGAAAGTGGTCGCCGCTGCCGACGGCAGCGAGGAGCTAACCATCGAAGAACGCAACCTACTTTCCGTAGCATACAAAAACGTGATCGGAGCACGTAGAGCCTCGTGGCGCATCATTTCCTCAATCGAACAGAAAGAGGAAAGCAGAGGTAACGAAGGACACGTGTCCACCATCCGTGATTATAGATCTAAGATCGAATCGGAGTTGTCTTCGATCTGCGATGGAATACTGAAGCTGCTCGATTCGAAACTGATTGGATCTGCATCTAGTGGCGATTCGAAAGTGTTTTATTTGAAAATGAAAGGTGATTATTATAGGTATTTGGCTGAGTTTAAAACTGGATCTGAGAGGAAAGAAGCTGCTGAGAATACTCTCTCTGCTTACAAAGCAGCTCAGGTTCGTTTCCATTACTTATATCTATGACTTAGCTATTTTTTTTTAATAACTGATTTAAATAGTTTAATTTGGTTACGGATTGTTCGAGTTTGTTGATAGACTAGTTTAAAATAGATCTTGTATTTGATGTAAGGTTATATGATGTAGGATATTGCAAATGAAGGATTGGCTCCAACTCATCCTATTCGTCTTGGATTGGCACTTAACTTCTCTGTGTTTTACTATGAGATCTTGAACTCGCCTGACCGCGCTTGTAATCTTGCGAAACAGGTGAGAAATGAGTTGGATTATCATTTCTGCTTGTTTTGTTTTTGAGAGTTGTTTGATGATTGTTTTGTGATTTGGTAGGCTTTTGACGAGGCTATTGCTGAATTGGATACCTTGGGAGAGGATTCGTACAAGGATAGCACTTTGATTATGCAGCTTCTTCGTGATAACCTCACCTTGTGGACTTCAGACATGCAGGTGGTTGTATTACTTTAATTTTCGCTGTAGACATGTCAATATGGGCGGTTTCACGGTTTGGGTAACGGGTTAAAACATCTCTTTTTGTAGTATGGGTTAAAACTGGTCATGTTTTCGGTGGTTACACTCTTTTGGTCATCTTAGTAAACCGTTAACGCCCTATTTATGGGATGACAATAATAATCTAAAATCTAAATCTTCGAATAAATGACTGACTTTGAAATGTAATGTTGATGAAATGCAGGATGATAGTGCGGAGGAAATCAAAGAAGCACCCAAGGCCGACGAGTAACAAATTTCTTAAGCTCAAGACCTTTTTATGCATTGTAATTGTTTGCTTTTCGATTGAAAATGCTTCTGTTTGTTGCGAGTATCTACTACTCTTTAGTTGTAGGAATTTCATCATGATTTTCTGTTGTTGGAATATTATTATTATTATGCTTAAATCGACTTCCATCCTTGCAACACACTCTCTAGCTTGTGCTTTATAACATTAATGTTTGTGATTACAATTATAAGTATCTCTAATGTACCCTTAATTGCTAATTTCACATAATTGATTCATGCATTTCATATAGTTAGAGTCGGAAACTTTCTTCCGTTCGGTCTGGCCTTTTACGGTATAAATGGTAAAAAAGAAATCGTGTTTTCAAAATTTGTTTTCTTTGATTTGAACTTAGATTCATATTTTTTTTTTCTCTTTTCCTTTCTTGCATTAGATATTTTTATTAATCTAGACAGTCTGTAAAGGGATGCACTATGTTTTGACTGCTTTTCTGCAAGCTATCAGCTTAATGGTTTGCACTTTTTGTTTCTTTTTCTTATACTTTACAGCTAGATGGATGGGTTTGGTTTATTTCATAATATAGCTTTTTGACCAGAACTGGTATGCATGTTATTATTATAGCCTCGGGTTCAACTTGGGCTGGCAGAATTAAGTTAGAAAGACACATACCACAAGATGTAATTCACACTTTTGTCATCTAAGAAACTTGAAAGTTGAAACCGATGTGTAGGTTAATGACCAACTCATATATCGAGCCGGTCGGCTGACAGAATTAAGTATGGGTTGGAAATGAATAGCAAATGTGTTTGGTCTATTGTTTTTCTCGCCTTAGCAAAAGTTGATGATGCTTCATGATGGAATAATGTGTACGTATCTGTCGGGAAGGATGTAGAATTTTGGTGCAATAAGGAATAATAGTATGGGGAACGGGCCTTGGTCTAACGGTCGTGGTAGAAAATTTAAGGCTAGTCGTTTACGACCCTTATTTTTGGAGACTTGTTATGGTATATTTAACCGAACCTAATGTTCCGTTCGTCCCATATTTTTTCTCATCTTACTAGTTTGGGACAAAAATTGTCCACTTATAATATTTATAAATAAAAAAAAATTAAAGTGTAAAAATATTTTTTTATTGCTTTTATAATATAATAATTGAATTTTTATTACCATATGCTTGTTATTGGTTCATGGAGTATAAGGTTGGGCTCGGGCCTCTACATCTTTCTATAACTTTAGATACCAAATTAAACTTGTGGAATTCAATACAATGTTACAGAAATCAGTCGATACTGAATTTAATTATGTGAAAGTTTATGAAATTGTATTTAAATACGTTGTAATATCGACATTTAAAAATGTATAACTAAAAGCCTACAATTCTACACTTATTAGATATTGAGCTAAAGTTTTTACACATTATAAGTGTGTAATAATGGAAGTTTGGATTTTTCTTAATCATTTCTACACATTTACGTAGGGTTGGAGTCATAAATTTTTTCGAGTGGGCTCATGATTAGATTTTAGTTATGTCTGTATGCAAAATCAATTGGTCCATACAATAACTAAGGCTAAACTTATACAAATAATTCAAAAAAATTCCAATTCAGCGGGTTTGATTGAACCTGCTCGAGTCAATGTAGCCTGCGCATCTAAGTTCTTATTACTTGTAACCACTAACCATAGATAAGTTCGAACCATTTTACACACGCACATGAATATATTGTTTTAAATTTACATAAACTATGAATATATTCTATTTAGTTTTTGGAGAAAAATATGTGTAAATATAGAGAAAATTACAAAAATACTTTTCACAAACAAGCCTATTTTGAAAAAATTCACCATATTTGTAAAAAGTCTATGCGCCACCCATTTTGTTGCGAGTATTAAATAAGCCTCGCTCCACGTTTTCGTGTTTAAATAAGAGGTTTAAATTGTGTCATATTCTCGAGTAATTTTATCACATTCAGTTCTTACGACCAAAGAGCTGGTGCAAGAACTTTTCATAAATTTGATGCCGATCGATTAATTTTAAAATATGGTCGTGTCGAATGAATATTTTAATTTTATTTTCGTAAATGTACCATGTTACCACCAAATTTGCCCGGTGAATTTGAGTAATAATTAATTAATTAGTTAATCATAGTAGAAAAAAGGTACCAGTGGGCCTATGACCACGTAAACGCGGAAACATCAGTATGCATTGACTTGTAAAAAAGAATCTAAGTTACGCAACTCCTAAGAAACTTTCAAAGTCTCCAACACCCACAAGTACCTCAAGACTTAATCACATATTTTGAATTTTGGGTTCATTTGTTTTCTGAATACTTAGGCCCCATGGCTGCATTTTTCCATAGAAAAATCCTTCAAAAATCCATGAATGAATATTGTATCTATTATCCTTGTGATGGTAGTCTAGAACTACCACCACTTTCGTCACTGTTGCCACCGCCTCCACCTCCGTCGACTCTCTCGTCTAGTCATTCGCTTTCGCTTTATCTCATCATCTTGTTTTGTGGCCTCGCGGTTTCTTTCTCGTTCATTTGTTACCTTACACTTTCTACGATATACCGAAGACGTCAAAGAGACCGTGAGAATATGGATGAAATACATGAAGAGTTTGTTAACGAGGATCATGGTCTGGTTTTACATCATCATCCAATTTGGTTGATTAATACAATTGGTCTTGAACAATCACAGATTGATTCTATTCATGTTGTAAAGTATAAGAAAGATGAAGGGTTGATTGAAGGGACGGATTGTTCGGTTTGTTTGAGTGAGTTTGAAGATGATGAAAGTCTTCGGCTTTTGCCTAAGTGTAGTCATGCTTTTCATGTTCCTTGTATTGATACTTGGCTTCGGTCGCATAAGAATTGTCCGTTGTGTCGTGCTCCGATTATCAAGAATACGACTGATAATCAGACTGATCATCATGCTACGATTGAAATGAATTCGATTGAATCAAGTACTAGGGAGGAAACCGAGGGTGAAGATTCTGAAACTATTGATCATCATGTGGTTGAAGAAGAAAGTAATGGGGATATGGAGAAAACTTGTAGTGGGGTGAGGGTGCAAAGTGATTTGGCCGATCGGCATCGTTTACAAGACGAAGAATTTGTACCAACAAGGAGATCTGTTTCCATGGACGAATTTTCAGCTTCGATTGTTCAGTTTGCAGTGGCTAGACATTCAAGTAGACAATTGGTAGTGTCAAAGAAACCAATGGTGAATAGCATGCCAAAAGGCGGACATAAGCTTAAAGGGTCGAGTTCTAGTATCAGCATACGCAGTAGACTAATGAAAAGTTCTTCAATTGGACATTCTTCGCGAAAAGCAACTAGTTTCAGACAACGATCTTACTCGTCTAGTGGCAAGGGTTCCCATAATCGATCCTATTAAATTCAAGACGACTAAACTATGAATCTTGATAATAGGTTTCTAGTAATGTCATTAGACAAGGGTATGTGATTGGAACCGAAACTCAATTAGTTCAAAGTTTGAACATATGTGTTTCGATTCCAATTCCAAGCAGTGGTGTATAGCTATACGATCGACATCTTGATATTGTAATACGATTTTCAAGTTTCAAATATAGGATTGAGAGTCATTATATCATTAAATAAAAAAGTACCCAAAATTAAACATCTTGGAATATTCTGTATTTGTGTTTAGCTATATATTTTTATGCATCATATCTTTGAATATTGGGGCATAGAAAAACCCACATTTCAACATTTGATACTCATCTTTAATCTTTTTCCATTGAAATCGATCCCCACCATATATATATATATATATATATATATATATATATATATATATATATATATATATATATATATATATATATATATATATATATATATATATATATATATATATGGTAAGTATTAGCTACATCATAATGTAGCCAACCCCTGCATTTTGCGGATAAAAATACCCCGACTTAAATGCTTCTAAACTTAATTATTTAATACTTTCCTTTTATTCCAAAAAAACAATGCAAAATTACATTGATAATGTAGCTATGTTAGCTACATGCTAATGTAGCCAAGTTATGCCCAGATATATATATATATATATATATATATATATATATATATATATATATATATATATATATATATATATATATATATATATATATATATATATATATATATATATATATATATATATATGGGGGAAGTGAATATGTGGCTGTTACACATGTAAACTTACATGCGAAACTCATTAAAAACTATGTCGTTTGGTGGTTTAAATGTTTTTCAACGCTAGATTTGTCTTATATTCATCAAGGGAGAGGTGTTCCCCAAAATGCAGGGGGTTATTGTTTATTATGAAAAAGTTATAAAAAGTGACTTCGATAGATGCCGAGTGATGACAAAAAAACTTATATTTTTGAAAGACACGATTAATGAAGAAAAAGATGTGAATAGATAAAAATTTGTAAAGTTAGTTTAATAAATATGATTAAAATTATATAGAATTGAAGAATTTTTAACAAAACGACATTTTTTTGATGAGTTTTGCATGTAAGCTTACATGTGTAACAACCCCATATTCACTTTTCCCTATATAAGTGTTAAATTTGTAAAAAGTGTGAGAAGCATTGTGGGAGTTACATGTGACAAGCTTGGAAAAAAAAAAAAAATTTAATAAAAACATATTTAAAAAAATAATATTTTTTTTTTTGAAAAAAAAAAAAATTGTAAAAAAAAAAAAAATTCGGAAAAAAAAAAATTTGAAATTCTTTTTGATAACGTTATCTGCCACGTCATATGATGCACACACAAAATATGATGCACATTAATGATGCACAAAAAATATGATTCATATATATGATGCACACAAAAAAACTATGGTATTCAACTATGATGCACACATAAAATGTTCATCATAGATGTGGATCATAAATGTGTATCATATTTTTTTTCGTACATAACTTTTTTCGAGCAAAAAAAAAAAAAAATTCTCAAAAAAAAAAATTTCGATTTTTTTTTAAATATTTTTTTTATTAAAAATATTATTTTTATAAAAAAAAAAAAAAAAAAAAAAAAAAAATCAAGCTTGCCACATGTCACTCCCACAATGCTTCTCATACTTTTTACAAATTTAACACTTTTTACATTAACCCTCATATATATATATATATATATATATATATATATATATATATATATATATATATATATATATATATAGGGTTTTTCTAACGTGTGCCCCGGGGCACACGATAAGTAGAGAATATTCTTATCGTGTTCCCCGGGGCACACGTTAGAAAAACCCAATATATATATATATATATATATATATATATATATATATATATATATATATATATATATATATATATATATATATATATATATATATATATATATATATATATATAGGTGGGTTCATTTAGGAACCATCAATTATTTAGGAACCATTAGGAACCATTTTTAGGCAAGGTGACAATTTTGTAATTAAACTCAAGGTGGCAATTTTGTAATTAAGTCAAAATTGAGAGCCAAATTGGAAATCAATTAAAACCACTTTAAAATCCTAATTAACTTTAAATTAACATATCTAGAGTATAACTAGGTTTTAGGAAAAACTAAATACACCATTAGAACAAGCATTTAATTATCTTTCCAACGAGCACCCACTTGATATACTTTTGACGACTTTTTTTTTTTTTTTTTTACAGTGAGTTTCGGTATATACACTAGTGTATATACTAAATATTCACCAGTGTATATACTAATTCACAAAAAACACATCTGAACCATATATACTATACACTAGTGTATACACTATATTCACTAATGTATAGTTATACACTAGTGTATTTATACACTACAGTAGTGTATTTATACACTAGTGTATACACTATATTCACTAATGTATAGTTATACACTAGTGTATTTATACAATATACACTAGTGTATACACTATATTCACTAATGTATAAGATGTATTCTCTATTGAATACATGGTATTCGCTGGTGTATATTGTATATTCACTTGTGTATATTGCGTATTCACTGGTATATATTGTATATTCACTTGTGTATATATATATTGTATATTCACTTTTGTATATTGCGTATTCACAATTAAAAGGAAATTAATATAAAGATTCGTATACATTAGTGAATATAGTGTATACACTAGTGTATAGTGTATATGGTTTAGATGTGTTTTTGGTGAATTAGTATATACACTGGTGAACATTTAGTATATACACTAGTGTATATACCGAAACTCACAAAAAAAAAAAAAAAAAAAAAGTCGTCAAAAGTATATCAAGTGGGTGCTCGTTGGAAAGATAATTAAATGCTTGTTTTAATGGTGTATTTAGTTTTTCCTAAACCTAGTTATACTCTAGATATGTTAATTTAAAGTTAATTAGTATTTTAAAGTGGGTTTTAATTGATTTTCAATTTCGGGATTTGACTTAATTACAAAATTGTCACCTTGCCTAAAAATGGTTCCTAATGGTTCCTAAATAATTGATGGTTCCTAAATGAACCCACCTATATATAGAGGTGGGTTCAAATAGGAACCACTAAATATTTAGGAACCATTAGGAACCACTTAATTACCCTTAGATCATTTAGATCAAAAACAAAAGACAAGGTGGCAAATTTGTAATAAATCTAAATATTAGGGGCAAAGTGTGATATCAAATTTTATATTCCATATCTCTCTCTTATTCATACTAAACCAACAAATAAACTATCTCCAGATTCACTCTTTCTCTCCAACGGGATTCATCCCGAAAATCAGAAATTTACAACCATAATCACTTGGGAATCACGTCGAATGATCCTACAATCAAACAGTTAATGATCGAAAAGAAATGTAAGCAATCTAATTCATTTATTTTTGGGATTTTTTTTCTATTTTAGGGAATTTAATTTAAAATATTATGAGGATTTTTCAAGTTTTATGTAGATGCAAGCGTGTTCATTTGTTATTATGATTGATTCCAATAATTGACAGAGAATTTTGGGGGTTTTCATATATCTAGGGTTTCATTAGTTGAATATGTGTTTAATAATGTAAATTCGGTGTATCTACTAGTGTATATTGCGTATTTACCAGTGAACCCAGTTTATGTATATATTTGTTAATAAAAATTATTATTTTTTTCTTATTAGTTTATACATCAGTGTATAATCAATATTCATAGTGTTTATAATCAATCTCTTGTATACACAAGTGAATCCTGATTTATGTACATAATTGCTGATAAACTTGGTGTATTTTTGTTATATTAGTGTATACATTGGTGTATTCACCAGTGTATTCAGAGTGTAAACATTAGTGTATTTTTGTTATATTAGTGTATACACTGGTGTATTCAGAGTGTATACATTGGTGTATTCAAAGTCTATACAAATATATTCACAAGAAGGATAAAATGTATAAAGTTGTTTGTACGTAAGGGGGAATTTAATGACAACCTGTAGTTAGCTTCTTATCTTAAAAGTTTGCATCGTTATACTTCAGCCTGTTTTTTAGTTTGTATTTTCTTCGAGAGACAATAATTGAACTATATCTGCAGATACATTCTCAAAGCCAAGCGGTTCCTGGGTATGGGCAGTCCGCTGGACAGCAACCAGCACCTAGTTATGGTCAGGCGGCACCCACCACTGGCTATGGCCAATACCCATCTGTACAACCTGGATACACTGAACAAGTAGCTCCAAATAGTGGAGGTTATGGTTACCAAGGGGCAGCAGATCCGGCTTATGGTGGTGGTGGTCCGGGTATAGCGGCTTATGGTGCACCACCTCCTATTCAGCCTGCTTATTCTCAACCAGGTCCAGCTCCGGCCCCAGTTCAGCCTGGTTATGACCAACAAACCGGAGGTTATGCGACTCCACAGCCTCAACAACAGCAACAACCTCAACCAGGTTATGGTCAATACGATAGCAATCAAATGTATGCGGCGCACCGCTAATTTCATGATTAGTTAGTGTTGTTTTTTAGTCGAATGAGATTGGATGTTTTTATGTAATATCTGCAGTTGTATTAGTGCGGATTCTTCTTAGATTGTTCGAGTCTGAAGTCATAAAGCTGTTTTAAATGCGGATTTTGTAAGTTCAGTACGTGATTCAATCTACTTTTTAAGTTTTATTTAGAAGAAAGGGAACAAGTTTACAAGTATTGCAGCAAAAACAGATTATGAAAGATGAAATGGGTCTTTCTAATCAAATAGTGCATTATTTTTTCTAACGGCAGATACTTAAGTATTCGATAGTCATATTATTTGCTTCGCAAAGATGAGCCAGCAAAATTAATCTAAAATAGTTTTTCATGGACCTGGTGCGGTTCGTGATGTGGGTTCTCAGATTCGTGAAGGACTTCTTCAGGGTAATTCTGTTGATCACTGACTTTGTTAGGAAATGAATTGTAAATCGGTTTTCTGTTTTCTGTTTGTTTTAATTGTGTTTATATTGTTCGACGTTGTTATTATTTATTTTTCACTTTGTGTATGTATATTATGTGATTATGTTAGTGTATATAATATACATCAGTGAATACGCAATATACACCAGTGAATACGCAATATACACAAGTGAATATACAATATATATACACAAGTGAATATATAATATACACCAGTGAATACGCAATATACACAAGTGAATATACAATATATATACACAGGTGTATATACAATATACATCAGTGAATACGCAATATACACAAGTGAATATACAATATATATACACAAGTGAATATATAATATACACCACTGAATACGCAATATACACAAGTGAATATACAATATATATTCACAAGTGAATATACAATATACACCAGTGAATATACAATATACACCAGTGAATACGCAATATACATTGTATATACACTTCGATACATTAGTGTATAAAATACTATTGTATACAATGTATTCTCTGGTGAAAACATTTGAATAGATTAGTGTCTACTAGTGAATATATAATATACACCAGTGAATACGCAATATACACCAGTGAATACGCAATATACACAAGTGAATATACAATATATATATATATATATATATACACAAGTGAATATACAATATACACCAGTGAATACGCAATATACACAAGTGAATATACAATATATATACACAAATGAATATACAATATACACCAGTGAATATACAATATACACCAATGAATACGCAATATACATTGTATATACACTTCGATACATTAGTGTATAAAATGTGTTCTATAGTGAATACATTCCATACAATTGGTGAATATTATATACTGGTGTATATTGTGTATATGACAGTGAATATTATAAACTTGGAAAGTATTAACTAATACACTGGTGTATATGGATGTATTAACTAGTGTATACATAATATACACTGGTGTATACGTATATGACATTCACTAGTGAATAGTATGTTTACTAGTGAATATCATATACATATACACAAGTGTATATTATGTATACACTAGTAAATACATACTATACACTGATGTATACGTATATCATATACTTACTGTTTTTTATCTAAAGTTGTTTATTCTTTAATCAAGACGACAACGCACTACTCGTGACACAGTAACACTCCTAAGGTCAGGATTTTGCAATATTTTCATAGCTGTTAAATTTATAGTTACATTTTGTTATATTGTATCTGAATACCAATCAACTGATTATCTTTTGCGTTTGCAGATTAACGACTTCTTAAACTAGCTGTTTTACTTTAGAATTCGAATGTTACATTACAAAAAAAGAATATTGAAATCAAGAATCAATTTAAATAGTACAATGTTAAGAAAGAAAGTACTCGTAATAGCTACATATAATAAACATGTGCTCGATTAACCTCAATCACCAACTCTGCCACCAACGTCACCATCCTTCGCACTAAAACATCGCTCTCAAACCCAATTCTCTTGTCAACCAACTCACCCAACTTACGGTTTTGAATCCTGTTAATAGCCATGTTAGCCAAGTTAATATCGTACCTATGTCTAGTAGTGTCAACAGCTTGTAATGACGATAAAAGCTCCATCAACACAACCCCAAAGCTATACACGTCGCTTTTATCTGTTAACCTGTAGCATTGATAGTATTCTGGATCCACATAGCCCGGTGTCCCCTGTGGCGCGGTAGAGACATGTGTCACGTTGAGTGGAAACAATCGTGATAACCCAAAATCAGCAACTTTGACACGGAAACTGTTGTTTAGGAGAATATTGCATGTTTTTACGTCACGGTGAATGATGTCGGAGTCGTGGAGGTAGGCTAATGCTTCGGCTGTTTCTATGTCGTGGCAATATTGAAATCAAGAATCAATTTAAATAGTACAATGTTAAGAAAGAATAATGCTAATAAGTACTCGTAATAAACATGTTGCTCGATCAACCTCAATCACCAACCCGACCTATCTCCCAACCAAGTTACTAGCGTTAGCCGATGAATGCAGATTACCACCGTCATCAACTACAATGTCAACCACCTCCTGTTTCTGAACATTCATTTCCTCGTTCTGTATCCCTTTTAAAGCCTCCACCACTTCTCTCATCGTCGGCCTCATTTCTTTCTCTCGTTGCAAACACCGAAATCCAAACTCTGCCACCAACGTGTTTCCCATCAAATTCTCCCGATTTTCAATTATTATGATTACTTAAGCTTGAATTCATCAAAAACCCTCATAAAAAGAATAAACAACTTTAGATAAAGGAAAGAAAAATGCATACCATTTGTAGTTACTTATGCTCCCGTCTAGTGAATCAAACTTGAATCATTCGTAATTTGATCATATGCAAAAAGTAAAAGAAAAAACGAATTTTAGGTCAAGAAGAAAAAACCATACGATTGTTTTCAATTGGATCTAGATAATGGTTGAATCTAAGAAGATACATGATTTAATACTAAAAATCGAAGATTTAATACTAAAAACCGAGTTTGTTGGAAGAATTTGGGGGAAAAAAGATGAAATTGATTTTGGAGAAGATGAAAATGAATGTTGAATTTTGGGGGAATTAGATTAGATCTGATATATTATTAGGTTAAATGTCTATTATACCCTTTTCCTTATTAAATTACCATAAATAATTAAACTTAGATTAAAACATGATCCAATGGTCATAATATGGTTCTTTTGGTTCCTAAATATTTTGATGGTTCTTATTTAAAACCAACTCTCTATATATATATATATATATATATAGAGGTGGGTTCATTTAGGAACCATCAATTATTTAGGAACCATTAGGAACCATTTTTAGGCAAGGTGACAATTTTGTAATTAAGTCAAATCCCCAAATTGGAAATCAATTAAAACCCACTTTAAAATACTAATTAACTTTAAATTAACATATCTAGAGTATAACTAGGTTTTAAGAAAAACTAAATACACCATTAAAACAAGCATTTAATTATCTTTCCAACGAGCACCCACTTGATATACTTTTGACGACTTTTTTTTTTTTTTTTTTTAGTGAGTTTCGGTATATACACTAGTGTATATATTAAATATTCACCAGTGTATATACTAATTCACCAAAAACACATCTAAACCATATACACTATACACTAGTGTATACACTATATTCACTAATGTATACGAATCTTTATATTAACTTTTAATTGTGAATACGCAATATACAAAAGTGAATATACAATATATATATATACACAAGTGAATATACAATATACACCAGTGAATACGCAATATACACAAGTGAATATACAATATACACCAGTGAATACCATGTATTCAATAGAGAATACATCTTATACATTAGTGAATATAGTGTATACACTAGTGTATATTGTATAAATACACTAGTGTATAACTATACATTAGTGAATATAGTGTATACACTAGTGTATAAATACACTACTGTATAACTATACATTAGTGAATAAAGTGTATACACTAGTGTATAGTATATATGGTTCAGATGTGTTTTTTTGTGAATTAGTATATACACTGGTGAATATTTAGTATATACACTAGTGTATATACCGAAACTCACTGTAAAAAAAAAAAAAAAAAATCGTCAAAAGTATATCAAGTGGGTGCTCGTTGGAAAGATAATTAAATGCTTGTTCTAATGGTGTATTTAGTTTTTCCTAAACTCTAGATATGTTAATTTAAAGTTAATTAGGATTTTAAAGTGGTTTTAATTGATTTCCAATTTGGCTCTCAATTTTGACTTAATTACAAAATTGCCACCTTGCCTAAAAATGGTTCCTAATGGTTCCTAAATAATTACATGGTTCTTAAATGAAACCAACTCTATATATATATATATATATATATATATTATATATATATATATATATATAATATATATATATATATATATATATATATATATATATATATATATATATATATATATATATATATATATATATATGATAAAAGATCATTTAAGACCATAAAAAAATTAAAGACTAAAAGACCTCTTTTAAGCCATTAGATCAACAAGATCAAGGGTTTAAATTTAACAATGCAAATTATCTATAAATTAAACATTATTAAACACGGAGGGGTAGTATCGTCATTTCACAATTTCTTTTCTTCCTTCTCTGTCTCTCATTCACGCCTCCATTCTCTCTCTCTCTCTCTCTCACACACACACAACTTTCTCTCTCTAGAACTCCCTCTCCGGCAATGTCTCCGATGGCTTCAGAGAACGGAACCGTAGGCGACGACGAGCGTTAAGAAGAAGATGAAGAAGCAG